>JAJHPC010000003.1:9533135-10133135 GCA_024447665.1 Juncus inflexus
AAATTTCCGACAAAATCACCATCGCGTGTTTCCTTAAAAGGAAAGAATCATCGCTCAGCGCAATTTTCACAATTTCATCCCAAATATTAGATACCAAATTTGGTAACATATTGTTATTATTTTCATTATTATTGATGATTTTTGCGATTTGTTTTAAAGCGATGGATTTTTGCTCTGGTTCAGGATGACTCAGCATCGTGTTGAATAAATCGGCCAATGAGAGAGCGACACCTGTACTCTCATTTTCACTCAGTTCAAATTCAGTATTAAATAAAAGAGATAGCCATTTATCGGTTTTTAATCTCATAGAAATTTTCGGTGCATGAAGACAAAACTGCTTTACAGCTGAGCATAACCCACTGACGATTTCTTTTTTATTTAAATTAAATGAATAATGAAATTCATTCTTATTATTTAAATTTAATAAAAAGTCCAGCATGGCGGAGCCCACTTGCCAGCACTGCTTTTTCACTGTGATTAAAATCACTCTGACGAGTCCTTCAAGAGCCGTTGACCAAATGTTTGACTCGTCAGAAATATTATCTTTATTGTTTAAAATAGAATAATTTAAGCAGCGAGAGAGTAAAACGCATTGGGAGATAGAGTGAGAGAGTTTGACTGCCAGCTGGCGGTGTAATTTCCAGCTGGACTCAATTTGCGGAATTATTTTATTAATTAAATCGTCTAGTGAAACCAAGAAATTTTCTATTTTGGTCCTTTTGTCATTATTGTCACAAGAAATTTTATTAATTAAACAGAATTCTTCTTCGAGCCGCAAAACATTCGGATCTTGATCTGAATTTGAATTTGAAGTTTTGAATTTAATTCCAAATAATTCGAGATTTTGAATCAAAACCGAATCGCAACTTTCCATTAGTCTCTGAAATGCGCATAAATAACCATAAAATGAATTTGGAGAATCCAAAATCGTAAAATCAGCCCAAATTAAGAGGGATTTCAAAATCCAGGATTTTCGCTTGAAAGACAAATCCGGGAAAATATATCCCATTATAAATATAACCAAAGGCATTTGTATGTCATTTTCTCCTTCCTTTTTATCTTTTATTATATCAAAAAGTTCTTCAAAACTAGTCAACTCAAAATCTTGGTTGACTTTTTCAGCCAAAAGCTCTTCTTCTTTGGTTGATTTTTCCAAGAAATAAGAAATTAGGGGTTTTAAGAGAGATAAGACCGAATCAAGAAACGCCACATCAGCAAAAGGAGCTTTAGAGAGAGAAACGAGAATATGAGCGACACGTGGCATTTCAGGAATAATCACTTCCATATGCTCTGAAACTATAGACTCAAGAATATATAATACGCATGCTTTCGCATTAACATTAATATTATTATTATTGTTGGAATAAGGCCAAATGCATATTTCGGAAAACCAAGTGAGAATATCAGGAATATAACTTTTAGGCATGCATTTAATTTGTAACCCAATTGCTTCTAGAATCTTCTCTCCAAAAGAACGGAATTTTTCACTCATTTTCGGAAAAAATAAATATAAATCAGGATATAAAACCTGAAACGAATCTGACTTATCCGTTAATAAAATCTCATCAGAAAATATGGATAATAAATCGCTGAGCTGGCGAAAATCCGACGCGATTAAAATCCTTTCTTTTGAGCATTCTTTTGAATAATTTGAAACGGCTGACCAAAAAAGGAATCTTGCGAGCGGTTGATTTAATTTTGAGAATTTTTTAATATTTTCCATCCATGAATAAAACGGAATTAAATTTTTATAATCGTTTTCTGTTGAAACGGTTACTAATTTCTGAAAGAGATTCCATTTTCTCTTGAATAAATATAATTCCTCAATTTCCAAATTTTGGAAAGAATTGGATTTGAATTTGTGATAAAATGAAGTTAATTGAGAGTTGAGATTCGCTGCTGAGCTGGCGATAATATTGATGACATCATCAGGTTGGCAAAATAATTTGGTTGCTGAGCGTAATAGAAATAAAAGGCTTTGAAGAAGGATTTCATGAGACGAATTATTATTTTCTCTTTTAAATTGTGATATTATAAACTCGTATAATAATTCCTGATTATTTCTCACCAAAGTTACCGCATCTAATGAATTCGAATCCGCTTCAGATACTTCTATAAAAAAACCATTATTATCATTAATACTATCATTATTATGATTATCTCTTTTATGATAATCATTATATAATTTTGCGGCTTGCAATAATATATCCAAAACGGCTTTATCTCTCTTATTTTCCAAACTAGACACAGTAACCAAATCCATTTTTTTCTTCATAAAATCCTTTCTTAACTCTAACAAATCAGTCCCTTTAATTAATTTCTCTTTAATTTTATTAATCCGATTTAATAAATCTGAATCCGGTTTAAACGAAACGAGAAAAAACGGATTCACAAAACACTCAGCAGCCAATAACAAAGCATCAATTCCAGCATTAAATGCTTCGACATTTAATTCGTTTTGATTGCATAATTCCACCGCCAGCTGGCGAAATTCTGACGATCTTGACTCGCAATCTTGGTAATTAATTAATTGGAGATAATCAGCTTTTGTTTGGTAATAATCAGCTGAAAATGAATCGTCCAGTGAGAAAATTTGAGAATTAGGGTTTCTAATTTGGACGTTTTGATCTGAGTTTGGTTTTTCAGGGAAATTTAGGGTTTCCGTTTTGGGATTTGTTAGGGTTAGTTGTTTCAGTTCTGTAGGGGCAAAAAGGGAATTTTCTTCAGTTTCTTCAAACTGGTCAGAATTAGGGTTTGAGGGATTTACAGAGAGGTCCATTTCAGGCGGAAATGTCATGTGTGGATCCAGTATTGAGAGAAGCACACTGTTTTAGAGAGAGAGAGAGAGAGAGAGAGAGAGAGAGAGAGAGAGAGAGAGGTTAGAGTGAGAGATATTTAAGCAACTTCACACATTCAAACAGCATAGAATGCAACAAAAAAATGCCACAAGCCCCTGAATAATGAAAAAATTGCAAAAAGAACCCCTGCATTATTTAAAATTGGAAGAAGAAAAAATCTCCATATCTAAGAAATTCAACAATTAGTTACAATTGCAGGGTTCTTTTTTGCAGTTTTCAACAAAACAGGGTTGTCTTTGCAATTTCGACAATTTTGGTATAACACATGGTTTTTTCCACATAATGCCAAAATCATAAAAAGGCCCCTGCATTATTTATTTTACAAAAAAGAGCTGCATTCTTACCAGCTTAAAAAATTGATTAAGAACGCACGGCCTTCTTTTCACAATTTTATCACAGTACAGGGTCTTTTTAATAAAAATGTCATATTAATCAAATACCTGGGCGAAACAGTTTTTTCCCTCCACTGCCGCTCGAGAGATGGCAACACCAACGGCTTCGCGACACCTGTCCTTATCACACTCAATGCAATTTCACAAACCTTTTCGTCCTTTTCTGAAAATGCGTCAGAGATTCCGCCGAATGAGATCGTGTTTTTGGCGGAGTTCGTTATTGGGGATAAAAATGGGTCCAGCATTTCGATTAGGAAAAGTATTTTGTGTTTTGAGTCCTGTTAAAATAATATTATTTTTTTAATGATTAATATTAGGGAATTCGCAAAAATGTCCCTGTCATGCTTAAATTGCAAAATAAACCCCGTATTATTGAAAATTAAAAAAAAATAAATAAAACTGCATTAATGAAAATAAAATTCTTGTTTAAAAAATCTAGCTTGGAT
The DNA here is from genome assembly GCA_024447665.1 of Juncus inflexus. NCBI lineage: Eukaryota > Viridiplantae > Streptophyta > Magnoliopsida > Poales > Juncaceae > Juncus > Juncus inflexus. The sequence goes on from JAJHPC010000003.1 coordinate 9,536,832, forward strand.
TGTTATTTCACTTTTATTGTTTTGTTAGGTTTTTTTGTAATTTTTTGTAAAGGAGGGGCGTTTTTGTAATTTTTTGTAAAAATAAATAAATGAAGGACCTTGTATTGAGGGAGTAAATCATCCATATGACCAGATATAGCTAATATTACATATTTAAGTGCAGCTTTAGAACGATTAAAATATTGTCTTGCTGCCTGTTTAATAAATATAATATCATAAAAAAGTTAAAATTTAATATTTTAATGTGTTTTATTAAAAAAATGTAAGGGGCGGAGAGAAATACCTGGATTATACCCAACATATCGCTCAAAACCTCTATTGTTAAATCTACCTGTGGGAAAAAATAATTATTTTAATTTCCTTTAAGAACAGAAAAATATATACTTTTTTTATTTTTATTTTTGTTTGAAAATAAAAGAAATACCTTTGCAATTATAGTAGGAATCCAAGTGTATAAAGGTCCAGTACATAAATCAATCAACACACAAGCTGTCTTCGCCTTTTAAATAATAAAAAAATAAAATTTAATAAAATATTATTCAAAAAATAAAAAAAATTATAAAAATATAAATTGGACATACATGTAATAACGAATAAGAAGAAAGATATCCAGCACAAGCCCTGATCAGTGGTTTGTAATCTATCACTGATGTCATCATCACGATCTGAATAAACAATTTACTTTTTAATATTATTAAAATATTGATATAAAAAATAAAAAAATAATATGATATTTTATTAATAAAATACCTCAGAAAGGGCGTGCTGTACAGAATTTTGATTCCATTGATTGAAATTCTCATCAATTTGATCGCTTGAAGAATTACTAACAGAAGGCCTAAGTGCTATAATAAATTAAAAAAAATTGATGAATTTTAATTGATTGAAATAAAAAAATAAAAATAAGTAGAAAAAAGAGATTAATTAAACCTGGTAGTAAGGCTTGTATGAGAGGTAAAACAGACCACATTTCTGAATTATTTTCGGCCAATTTTGCACATATTTGAGCCTTAATTTATTTCACAAAAAATTTAAAAAATAATTAACAAAAAAAAACAAATAATTAATTAATTAATAATAAATGTTACTTGAGAAGCGGAAGAATAAAGTATGTGAAGAAGCGCTTCTTCAATTGCAGAAATATCCAAAAGATTAAGATAATTTGGATTATTACAGCCTTCCAAAACCCTAAATTCATCTCCAAATATATTTGAATAATCACCAATACACACTTGGTTTACCACTTCATTTTCAGAATTTGGAATTGGGTCAACAAGACTTTGCAAAATAACAGCCACCTAAAATAAATAAATAATAAAAATATTTAGATTATGTATTATATATAATTGAAATTGTTTTACCACTTCTTGTATATATATAATTGAATATGTATTATAAAACTTACTTTGCGGCAAATAATTCCAAGATTTTTATCATTAAATGCTTTCTTTGAAAGAATAATAATTGCATCAGAACGAAATGCAATTGATTTAAAATCAGGCTGACTTAAACTCGTAATTCTCACTCTTCTTGGTTGCAACTGAAAATAATAAAATATATAAAAAAAACAATTAATTCAAATATATGTAAAATACGAAAATAAAATAAATGAAAAATGAATAAAACAATATTTTTTACCAGCTCAAAATTTGATGAAACAAGAAGAGTTGGTGCTGAACTTTGACTTTTTGACGTGTCAGTTTCAGAATTATTAATTGAAGGTTTTAAACCGTCCCTACAAAATAATATATTCAATAAAAAAATAATAAATTAAATAAAAATTAAATTATGAAATTAAATTAAATTTAATACCTTTCAATTACAAGTTGAAGTATAGGATAAAATGGGCCTGCCAGCATCGCGAGGAATTTGACGGTATTTTCATTTACATCGCCATTAAGATCATTCTATACTCAAAAAGGTAAATTAGTAAATTAATAAAATGATTAAAAATGTATATTAATAAATTAAATTACGATTAAATAAAATCAACTTATGAAAAGAAAGTACCTCTAGATTTGGAAGGAAAGGACCTAGCTTGCTAGAAATATCTTGAAGCAACTAAAAATAAATAAAATAAAATAATTAAAAATTAATTAGAGTAAAAATAAAATGAGAAAATATTTTTTGAAAATTTACCTGGAGATGTAAATCATGAGTATCTTGTTTATGTGAAATAATATGCGGTAAAAAATAATTAACGACAGGCTGTAATTCTGGTTCCAATCCAGGCACAGAAACGCCAATCAACTACAAAATTCAAGCATAATTCATCAAAATCACGAATAAATTCACAAAAAAAAGAGAAAAATCTCGTAAAATCAATAAAAAAGGAACAAAAATGGAACCTGAATGAAAAAAATAGCGATTGGATTTCCTCTCAAGCAAGAAATTCGTACAAATTTGCAAGGAGAGTAATTCATAGGATACATCATATCGCGTCTTGGCGCTTCACATCTCGGTCTCACTTTCACAAACGCTTCTGGCTACAAAATCGCAAAAAAAGAACTCAAATTTCACTCAAACCAAATTCAAATTTCACTCAAATCAAACGAATTTCACTCAAATTCAGTAATCAAACCTTGTATTTCAATCCAGCAGTGATCTCCCACTCCAAAACAGACTTGTTGTAAATCCTGATGTGCGAAAGAAGGCACGGCTCCTGCACAAACAACAAAACAAATCAATCAACAACAATCGGGAAGATGATCGGAGAGAGAATAACAGGAGCGAACTAACGTCGAGTTCGAGGAGGATCCACTCCTTGGTGTTGGTGGAGGTGGACCAGTGCGAGCGCAGATCGGAGTCCAGCACATGCACGGCCTTCTGAGAGGGGGATTCGCGCGACGTGGACTTCACTTTGTAGAGGAGAGGTTTCGCTCGAGGTTCCAGCTCCGTCTCCATCTCCATGGCTGAGTTCAGAGGTTTCTCTCAGTTCTTCTTCTTCTTCTTCTTCTTCTTCTCCGGCGAGAGAAGAGAGAAAGAGAGCGCACGGCCACAGTCAGTATGATAAACAGGCCTTTTTGGGCCGGATAAGTAAATAAGTAATGGGCCCTGTTTAGTTTGTTTTTCTATGAAATAAAAGCCCAACAAAATGCTCATGTTCATTATTTATTTATTCAAGTATGTTAACATGTTATTGAGATAATATTAAGTAGGTTAATTGTTTAGTTAATTTAATTTCATTAGAGGTATGGCCTCACTGTGATGTATAACTAAACCAAAAGTCTTGGGCTGCTAAAATGTATGACTTTAGGATATTGTACTTAATAATTTTAATACTGATATATTATTGAACATGTTATGTATTTTGATAGATTTCATTAAAGGAGTCAAACAGCTTCACATAAAGTAATATTGAAATAAAACAGCAAAGTCTTGGGCTGCTTAAAATGCATGGCTATTTTGGTTGACTAACTAACAATTTCTTGCTCTTGTGAATCCTCACTGGAAGGTCAAATGAAAGAAAAAAAAATGAAAAATTGCTATACATGGCAGAAGTTTATTTCATTTGCACAAAAATGTTAAGAGGGCTGAAATCAACAGTCTTTATGTTCTTTTTAAGGACAGTTGTTTTCCTTTCAGAAATGTTCTTTTTTCATTTAGTACTTTATACAAAATCAAGCAAATGCTCCTAAAAAAAATAAAAAGTGGGTAATATTATATTAACTAAAGAAAGAAATTCCTAATTTTCCAAATTTTCAAACTGTTTTTTCTTTTGAATGACCAAAATTTCTAACTATTATATTATATATAGAGAGAGAGAGAGAGGGATTAAAAGTAGTAGATTATCTAGCTTTCTTTATACTTAATAGTCAAAAATCGAACTATTATATCATGTATATAGAGAGCGGCTTAAAAATAGTTGATTAAATATTGAAGATTTTATAATTAGAATTTATTATTCATTATAAAAATCAAGATTTATGATGTGCTGTAATAAATAAGGCACACTTTTTTCTTGCTTAGCACGATGATAAATCCAAAAGGGGCAAGATAGATCACTTTCTTAGTGTACTCGTAGTGCGCTTTTAATTTTTTCTTTTTCCAACAAAACAATATATATAACAAAAAATAATATATGAAACAAAAAATAATATATAAAATATATTTTTTTGAAAATATTATCTATTAAAAACACAAAACAATATATATAAAAACAATCCATAGAATAGAAAAATTGTATACAAAACCATATAAACAGTATATAAGAATAGAAGGACAATATATATGAACAAAAAAAATAATATATGTGATATATAGTTTGAAAACAGCATATATAAATAATATATAGTATATAAACAGCATATATAAGAATAGAAGGACAATATATATGAACAAAAAAATAATATATGTGATATATAGTTTGAAAACAGCATATATAAATAATATATAGTATATAAAAACGCACAAAACCGTATATATAACACAAAAACAATATATTATAACTCAACGAGCACTAGTCAAAAGGTTAATCATTGCCGGAGTGATATGTAAGTGATTTAATAGTCATTATAACATATTTCCCTAATTTTTAAATACCTAGTTAATGTTTTAGACGTTATTCCATATATATATTTTTGTGAGGTAATACAGATAGCTTAAATATCTCCCGTATAATCGTAATTAATCAATGTCAAGTACAATACTATCATTTAACAATAAAACATTTTAAATAAAAGAAAGATAGAAGTAGGGTGAAAGCTCGAAGCCAAATACGGTCGCTACGATAGCTCACATACCGCAACCAAAAGAAGCAAAGGAAGATTTGATAACCATAGTTATTCCATATATATTAATTCAACTAGATCATAACCATAGTTTTAATTTTGAATACAAATGCCAAAATTCAGATTTGATACAAATACAAATTTCAGTCTGTGTACTGAACCTCCTTTGTAGAATCAAGATAGCTACGGCTACAGTTACACTCGTGGGCCTCACCCTACATAAAATCAGTTGGCTGAATGTCATACACATGTACCCCTAAAATTATTAAAACAGCAAAGTCTTGGGCTGCTTAAAATGTATGGCTATTTTGGTTGACTAACTAACTATTTCTTGCTCTTGTGCAGCCTTAATTTTACAAATGGCTGAGCTGAATAGAAGGTCAAATTAAAGAAAAAAAATGAAAATTTGTTTTACATGGCAGAAGTTTTTTTTATGTGCACAAAAATATCAGATGGCTGAATCAACAGTCTTTATGTTCTTTTTTAAGGACAGTTGTTTTCCTTTCAAAAATATTATTTTTTCATTAGTTAGTATTTAAGTATTATCACTGACAATAGGGCATTTTAAATAAAGGAAAATTGGAAATCACGCCGGGTACTGTAATGATCATGTAGCGACGGACTTACCGAATGAATTTTTATATATTGTTTGTTCTCAGTTTATATGTTTGTATATATACTGTTTTCATTTTTTTTAAATATATATATTGTTTTATCGAATGAATTTTTATATACTATTTATTTTCAGTTCATATGTTTGTATATATTGTTTTTAATTTTTTATATACGTCATTACATGATCGCTACAGTACCCGTCGTGCAGTATCAGCTCCCTTAAATAAATGAAGAAAAATAGGAGAAGCGTGAAAGCTCCAAGCCAAATAGGGTCGTCGCGACAGCTCACGGTAACCAAAAGAAACAAAGGAAGATTTGATAACTATAGTTATCCCATATATTAATTCAACTAGATTATAACTATAATTTTGGTTTTGAATACAAATGCCAAAATCCAGATTTGATACAAATACAAATTTCAGTCTGTGTACTAAACCTCCTACCTAGAATCAAGATAGCTACGGCTACAGTTACACTACATAATCAGTTGGTGGAATTTCTTACATACCCCGTACAAAATTTAAAGTATAATGTATATCCATATGAATATCTAAACTATCTTTTTGTTCATGCGTAAACAAAGGTATAATTTTGAAATCATTGGAAGCACATATTATGATTAAAGAGCACACATGATATTGAGGGCTGAATCAGCAGTCTCATGTTCTGTTTTAAAGACAGTTGTTGGCTTTCCTTCCTTTCAAAAAGATCGTGACAGGGATGCTCTTTTTTCATCAGTACTTTTGACAAATTCAAGCAAATGCTCCTAAAAAATGGGCAATATTATATTAACTAAAGAAAGAAATTCATAAATTTCTAACTCATTTTTTTCTTTTTAATGGTCAAAATTTCTAACTATTATATGTATATACAGCGAGGGCTTAAAAAATAGTTAATTATCTTAGCTTTCTTTTTTAATTTGATACAAATACAAATTCAGTGTATGTACTGAACCTCACCCTACATAACACAATCAGTTGGCGGAATTTCACAAACACCCCCTTGAAAATTTAAAATATTATGTATACCCCTAATCTTTTTTATAAAAGTATGATTTTGAAATCTATGGAAGCAAATATCATGATTAGAGAGTACACATGACATGATAATAATATCTTATGTTTTGCATATGGTCCATTACAATTTGCATATGATATTTATCATTTTCAGGGATATGTATGATATTTTAAGAATTTGCATATGAAATAGCGCCAAAACAGAAGCAGTTCTTGCACCAACAACCAATAAATAAAAACAATCGAATTAAATCCGCTTCATATAAAAGCCCGCGGTTCCTTCGACAGATAGAGAGAGAATCAAAATTAAAAACACACGCTCCGTTTCTCTTCTCCTCAAATCTCCAGTCCATCTCTCTCTTTCTCCAATTCAATTCCCAAATCACTCCAATCCAATCATTCCTTCTTCTTGTACATTTTTTGAGTAATCAAGTGAATTATTCAGATCATTTCTTGATCAACAATGGCGGGGCAATCGAGGAAATGGATGATCGTGGTGGCGACGATCTGGATTCAGGCCTTCACCGGAACCAACTTCGACTTCTCCGCCTACTCCAGCGCGCTCAAGGCGGCCATGGGGATCTCCCAGGTCGAGCTCAACTACCTCGCCACCGCCTCCGACATGGGCAAGCTCTTCGGCTGGTCGTCCGGCCTCGCACTGCTCTACCTCCCTCTCCCCGCCGTCCTCCTCATCTCCGCCCTCGCCGGACTCGGCACCTACACCCTCCAGTGGCTCGTCGTTACTTCCCGCATCTCCCTTCCTTATCTCGCCGTAAGTTGTCATTTCAGTTGCGTTTTTTCGTTTCGATTTTGAAATTCGAAATTCGAATTCTTGAAAGCTGTAGCCCAGTGTGCAGCGAGTGTGTGTGTGATTATTTATAGTGTGATATGATTTTTTTTTAAGAATATCAATGACAGTGATTTGTTACATGAAATTTCCTATGCTTTAGAGGAACTGAAATAACTCCCCCATCTGTATGCAACTAATTTACTAAATTTAAGTGAGCTAAAAAATATTTTAAAATTAAAATTAAAGGTGAGGAAAAATCTTGATCTTTTTCAGTTGGGGTTGTTGCGATTTGCTTTTTTTATCCATGAAATTTGGGGCTTGTGGGTCCCATAAAAAAACAGATTTTCTACTCTAAATTTATGAGGAATCTCACAAGTACAAAGACAATTGACACTGAAAGCTTTGTCTATTAAATCACTAGAAAAAGACAACATATTGATTAATTGTACCAGTATTGATAGTTGATACCAGTTGCTTCTTGATTTCGAATTTTAACTCTAGCCACTCCATTCTTATCTTTATTCCAGATATTTACTCCCCCAAATCTCAATAATTTTCTCACAATCAAATTGACATAATACAATTAATAAAGTCCATCACTTACATTTTTTTTTTCATTCAATAAAAAAAAACATACATTTTTTTAAATATGCAGGTATTTTTACTGTGCCTTCTGGCCGGATGTAGCATATGTTGGTTCAACACGGTTTGTTTCGTCCTTTGCATACGAAACTTCCCTCTAAACCGCTCTCTAGCTCTTTCTCTCTCTATAAGTTTCAACGGCGTCTCTGCGGCCCTCTACTCTCTCTTCGCCTCCTCTCTCTCCTCCTCTGCCTCCTCCTCTCTCTCCTCATCGTCAATCTATCTCTTGCTTAACGCAACTCTCCCTCTCATCGTCTCTCTCTTCTCTCTCATCCCCATCTTACGTCAGCCTCCTGACGATCTGATTCATCTGCCTATTGATAATGCCTCGCACGACACTCATCGATTTCTTGTCCTTCATGTTCTCGCATTTTTCACTGGCTTGTATTTGTTATTTCTCAACTTGGTTTCTACCAGCGCATTTATTTCTGCCATTATTCTTGCCGGTGCGATTATACTCCTCGTTCTGCCACTTGGCGTGCCAGGAGTGGTCTACGCTCGCGATTGGGCTCATCGAAATATTTACTCTAGCTTCACGTTAGAATTGCCTGACGCCCCTTTGATAGTACAAAATGATGTGTCAAATGATCTTGACGAGTTGACTAAACCACTTGTTAGTGAGAGAATCAATAGAAACGGCGAGTTAAATGAAGTGAAAAGTCAAAATGGAATGTTGAAACCGAAAGGAGTTTGGACTTGGCTTTACAAGAAAGTGGTTGAGACGGATCGGCTAGAAACGCTTGGGGAGGAACACTGTGCGAGGCGACTTGTTACAAGAATCGATTTTTGGTTGTATTATGTGGCATATTTTTGCGGCGCGACGGTCGGATTAGTTTATAGTAATAATTTGGGTCAAATCGCCGAATCTTTGAACTTGGATTCTGATCTCACGATGATTTTGGCTGTCTATTCTGCTTGCTCCTTCTTCGGCCGCCTGCTCTCAGCAATCCCCGATTTCCTTCGCGGGTACATCTTTCACCCTAAAAGTAACTATAATCATCATAACCAAAGTTTATTTAAGTCAAAATCATGATAAAATCAATCTAACTATATAAGTAACTCAAACTTCTATTAAACACTCGAGGTGAGACTGTAACCCTTTTTATAAATACAGGAAAGTGAATTTTGCCAGGACAGGCTGGCTGGCAATTGCTCTGGTGCCAATGCCTGTGGCCTTATTCATTCTGGCCAAGGCTGGCACCGAGCAGGCGTTACTCGCCGGAACGGCTTTAATCGGTTTGAGTTCAGGCTTTATTTTCGCGGCAGCTGTATCTGTCACGTCAGAACTTTTTGGCGCGAGAAGTATAGGTGTAGATCATAACATGTTAATTACCAATATACCCTTCGGCTCCCTTTTATATGGTCAAATCGCTGCGATTGTTTACGACATAAACGGAACTAAATACGGTAATAACAAAAGAAGAATACTATTTTTTATATGAATGCAATATATAATATATTATTTAATGCTAATTTAAGATTAATTTTTTTATTAGGGGTTAGAAATGTGGTATCAATGCAACATGAGTACATGGTGGTATGTATGGGGAGAAAATGTTATGCTCTCACGTTCTTCATTTGGGGTTGCATAACTTTGCTCGGATTATTTTCGAGTTTTCTCCTTTTTCTCAGAACGAGACAGGCTTACGTTGAGGCTGAACGTAAACGCCGAGCTTCGCAGGAAATTTTAGATATATTTCAAGATTGAATATCAGCAATAAAATGATTGAAAGATTTTGTTGAAATATGTGCATATTAACCATAATTTCAACAAATTGTTAGTTGAGTTTATTTAGTGTGATTAATTGATTCGTCTATGTTTGAGAGTTGAGACAGAGTGGTGAAGATTAGAAGTCTCTCTCTCTTGCTGATTAGGAGACTGATATAGAATTATATAAAAGTTTTGGTAGTTTTTTTTTTTTTTTTTTGCCAATTTGGCGGTGTTATTTTGTAAAGACAAAAATCAGGATTTGTTGCTAACTCTTGATTTTTCGAAAGTGGAAAAGTCATATGTAAAGCTAATTGTATCAATAATAGATTATTTAATATACTCCCTTCTCTTTTTAGAAGCCTAAAAGCTTGATTCATACATTTAATCCTCACATGCATAAAACCAACAATTATTTACAAATCACTTCATTCACATAAATAAACACTTCAAATTATTCATAAACAAACATAAACTAATTATCTTTACGGCAATTTAGAAGAGACGACCCTTCTAGCGAAACTCTCTTTCTCCAACTTAGTTTTCGCCGAAATCGCGTTTCTCCCAACAATCGGTGCACTATTAACCCGATTGGTCCACACACCTGAATTTACCGCCATGTCTTTATAATGCTCCAACCTTTTCATAGATTTGCGTATACAACTTAGTTAGATTATGCTATAGGGATTCTATTTTGATCATTTTTGTATATGATCATAAAACTATTGTAAATAACACTCAAAAAATATATAAAAAAAATTAGTTTGGAAGAGGGACGTTTAAGCCCTCTCCAAATTTCCTTTAAAAATGCTCCAACCTTTCTAAAGTCTCAAGCACTTCTGACATGCGGGGCCGGTCTTTCGGGTTCGAACTAATACATTGTAAAGCCAAAGTCGCGACTCCTCTTGAGCCCTTGACTGAGTATTGACCGGCCAGTCGTGGGTCCATGATGCACCTGATTCGTCTGGTGCTTGTTAGATACGGTCTGGTCCAGTCGACTAGCTTTTCGTGCAGCTTGCCTCTGTTTTTGTCCAACGCTCTTCTACCTGTTAAGAGTTCTAGTAGTACTACTCCGTAACTGTACACATCGCTCCGAGTCGTCAGATGCCCTGTGTAGTAGAAAATAAAGTTATATATAATTTAGTTGGCTCCGATACAATTTTGAAAATAAAGTTATATATAATTTAGTTGGCTAGGATACAATTTTTACGACCGTATTTGTGCAACCACTGTTTTTAATAAACATTTGATTAATGTTATAGTTTATCCCTCAAAATTTTCAATATGGAACCTGATTCAAAAGATTTCCATGTTATTTTTTCTTTCAAATGGACGAGTCCGTGTTTTTATTTTCATAAGTAATTCTAAATCATAAATTAAATGATTTATATTTATTTGACCTGTCATGACATATTCTGGCGCGGCATAACCATGAGTCCCCATGACTCGAGTCGTAACATGAGTCTCTTCTCCTTCTGGACCCATTTTAGCCAGTCCAAAGTCTGAAAGTTTCGCAGTATAATCCTATACACATTCCAAAATCATGAAAGTGAATGATTGATAGTAATATTCTCATAAAAATATATATATTAGAGATGAATAAATTAGTAAGGAGAGGAACAGACCGAGTCGAGTAAAATATTTGAGGTCTTGAAATCACGGTAAATGACAGGCTTCTCGGCGCAGTGTAGAAAAGCGAGACCTTTTGCTGCCCCAACTGCGATCTTCAATCTTGTTCCCCAAGGCAATGTCATTGAAATCCCTATCACAACATTTATTTCATCCTCAAATAATTAAGAGAAATAAAAAAAAAAACCTCTCAAGCACCCATTCAAAAAGAAAAAAAAACCCTACTACACTATGCTTGAATTGCAAAAAATCTCTTCATTTTTAGAAATTGCAGAAAAAAAAACTATTGATTGTTAAGAGGCAACATCAGTAGTTAACTCATCTCAATCTCATTAAACTTTTTTTTTAATAAAATTAATTATTTCCAATAGAGTTACTTTTTTTTGCAATTTTACCATAACATAAGAATTTTTTGGCAAATTTCTCAATAATTTGAAGTCTTACCTTATTTTGTGCATAAAACATCAATTTGACATCACTTAAGAAAGAAAATTGATAATATAAGTAGGATAATTTAATTAAATAATTACTCTTGAAGAGATGATTTTCAAGGCTGCCACGTGGCATGAATTCGTACACAAGAAGACGCTCTTCGTTTTCGCAACAATATCCGATTAGCTTCACTAAGTGCGGATGTCTGAACTGCCCTAAGAATACCACCTCCGCCTGCGAAAAATCCAAGTTGAAGAAAAATAAATAAATTAAGATTTAGTTATTGTAGAATTAAGCATGAATTACGCATTTAGACAATATTTCAATCTTATTTCAAATTCCTACAACAATATTAAATTGAGATTTGGCTACTGCACATTACAATGTACTCAATAATGACAAATATTAAGTATAAGACCTCAAAACTTGATGAAATTTTCTAGACATTTAAATAATAAATGACTACATTCATATATAACTCACCAGCCATTCTCTGTGACCTTGATGGCCTTCAACATCCAATAACTTCACCGCGACGGCCTGAGCTTTAAGCCCAGGCCGCAACTTATCATCGACAAAACCCTTATGAACGGTTCCAAATCCTCCTTCTCCAAGCAGATAACTGCTCGAAAAATCATGAGTCGCTGCCTTAAGTTCATTCAGATGAAACACAAACAGTCCTGCCCCAAACCTGCCCGACTCTTCCAGTGCACTGGACTTGTCGAGTCGGCCAGAGGCTGGGCTGCTGCCCAGCTCTGCTGACATCATTAATCGTTTGAATGAGGTCAGCTCCGCCACCTTTTTGGAGAAATCCGAACGAGAAGGTCTGCAACGGCTGAGATTGTTTAATATTACTTGGTCTTCAACGGTGCAACATTTTGAGGACGGTTTCCATGGCCGGCTCGCCATTGTTGGTTAATGGTTTGGAGCTTTGAATGCGTTTAGTTGGCGGAGATAATTAAAGAGGAGGATTTATGAAAGGTGGAAGGGTAAAGAGAAGTGCTGATGAAGAATGGAATTAAAAGGCTAACTGATCCAATATTTTTCCAACTGCTCTTAACCACTCTACCATCAAATTCCTCTTTTTATAATTTTGTGGATTTTTTGTATTAATTTGTGATTTCCTTTTGGTTTTGATTATTTCTGGAAGGGTTTGCCACTGGCGTGACATGAAGAGATATGGAAGGGGTAATGTCTCAATGTAATGATGGCATGTAAAAACAATTTTAAGAAGAGTGGTTGGATGGATGGACTTTGAGTCTTGACGTGTCATTTTGACTAGTGTTTATTGTATCAAAAGGTTTTGGTTGGGTTGAGTAAAATGCAAAACAAGTGATGTGAGACTGTAAGTATGAGATAATATAAACATTATAGCATGATAAGACAATACCAACAAATTAATTAGTTTATTTTTCTCCATATCTGACGCATTTGCCATTTATACACTCTCATGTCATGAAAGAAGACCTCAAGTCAAAATTTCACTGTTAAGCAAAAGTGTTTTAGCACCATGCTTTTGTTTTCTTACCACTCGAGTCATATTCTTCACGCCATGTTCATATCTATATCCATATCGATATCACACTTACCTTGACTGAGACACATGTATTGTATTATTATTATTACTCCATTATATTATACTTGGGCCGTATAATATTCATCATGATAACTGGGCTTTGTGGGCCTAAGAACCAATCAATCCATCTCTTTCTTTCTAGGACAAAAGTCACGGTAGAATCAACAACATGCAGCACCACAAAAGAACAAAACAAAAGAGAAAAAAAAGCGGGACGCGAAGAAAAAAGAAAGAGAAAGAGAAAGAAAGAAGAAAGAAGAAAGAAGAAAGAAAAGAAGTTGATTTCTCGGTGCGAGCGCCACAAAGACATCGTGGCCCCTAATCGCCACTGGAGATCTCCATTTCCACCTCGATCTGATTCCCAATCGCGATCGGATCGGATCGGATCGGATCGGATCTAGTTTCAGTTCACTCGATGGTTTGAGTTTGAATTTTGGAGAATTTGTGCTGGATTGGAGTCGATCGAGATGTCGAATAATGTGGTATACGAGGGGTGGATGGTGCGGTACGGCCGGAAGAAGATCGGGCGGTCCTTCATCCACATGAGATACTTCGTTTTGGAGTCCAGAATGCTCGCTTATTACAAGAGTAAACCCAAAGACAATACGGTCAGTCAGTCTATCAATTCCATGTTTTTCACTGGGTTTTGGAATTTTAATGTTTATTTTTTTTTATTTTGGTGATTTTAGCTTCCGATTAAGACGCTGCTGATAGATGGAAGTTGCAGAGTGGAAGATAGAGGGCTCAATATGCATCATGGACATGTAATTTATTTATTTATTTTGATTTTTGAACAATTTTAGATCAATTTGTTTAATTTTCTGGGCTTAATTGTTCCTTCATTTTCACAAATTGAAGCAATTTCTGTCTAATTGAGATCAAAATTTACCTCAGTTGAGACTTAATTGCATGAATTATGCGTTAATTCTTATGAGATACAATTTTTATTAACATAATTTTTTTATTTAATGGCAGACTGTATATGTGTTATCTGTTTACAACATGAAAGAGAAGTCTCATAAAATCACAGTAAGCTATAATTAATAAATTATTCTTTTCCAATTCTTCAAATATAGTGCTATATATATTCAACATACTTATTGGTGTATTTATGCAGATGGCAGCATTTAATATCCCAGAGGCTCTAATCTGGAAGCAAAATATTGAGCGTGTAATTGAAATGAAAGACGATAATAATAATAATAATAATAATAGTAATAATAATAATAATAATAATAATAATAATAATAATAATAATAATAATAATAATAATAATATTATTAGTACTTCAATTCAACCCAAACCTGAACAGGAAAATGGAAAGACCGCTTCTTCTTCTGATCAAGAAAGCCAGTACGTTATCAAAATTAATCAATTTTAATCTAATAAAATATCACTTTATATTAATTATTATTTAATATATCTTTTTAGGTTAAGTGCTGAAGAAGAAGAAGAAGAAGAAGAAATAAATCTACGTTCACTAGACAGAAGAATTACTATAGGAAACGGTTAGATTAAAAATTTAAAATATATATTAAGTCATTTATTTATTTATTATATATTTTTATTATTTTTATTACAGGTCCGCCTGAGTCAGTATATGACTGGACGAGAGACAACACTCCAAATAATAGTTCTGATCAAAATTCTTCTAGAAAGAACTGGCGACTCGTCAGATGCCAAAACGGTATATTCAACATTCAATTAACAATAATATTTTAACTTAATACATTTAATTAACAGAATATTCTGAATTATTGAATGATTACAGGGTTGAGGATATTTGAGGAGCTTCTAGAAGTAGATGATAACCTTGTAAGATGCTGAAATGTATGAAAAACGATATTATATCCGAAATATATCATTACACATGTTAATATTAATTTATTATTTTATTAATATTTTAGTCGAAAGGCTGTAGTAAAGCGATGAAAGCAGTAGGAGTTGTTGAGGCGTCTTGTGATGCCATTTTTGAACTTGTCATGAATATGAATGGGACCCGCTTTGAGTATGTAAAAAATATTATTTTATTTTATTTTGGGGAAATTTGTGTAAAAGTCCCTGTGTTATGATTAAATTGCAAAAAAGCCCTTGAATTATAGGAATTTTCAAAGAAAACCTCTTTTCATTAGAAAATTGCAAAAGAAACTACCGTTTGTTAAATTTATTAAGTTTTAACAGCATTAATTTTGCAATTTAAGCATAATGGAGGGGCTTTTTTGCAATTATTATTTTATGATTTTAATTTAATTTTGTTATGTTTTATAATTAGTTTTTATTTTTTATTTTTTTTTAAGGTGGGATAGCAGTTTCAATTTTGGAAGCTTAGTCCAAGAGGTCGATGGTCACACCGCTATTTTATATCACAGACTTCAACTCGATTGGTTCCCCATGTACTTTCTCTCTCTAAAAAAACAAAAAAAAAAATCATGAAAATAAACAAATTATATGAATAATTATTTATCATAGTAAAATTATGTTATTTAAACAGGGTTATTTGGCCAAGGGATCTTTGCTACGTTCGCTACTGGAGGCGCAATGACGATGGCAGTTATGGTAATTTAATTTAATTAATCATCTTTTAATTATCTTAAGTTACCCATTTATTAAAATACATATTTTTATATTTATTTATAAATATATTTATGCAGTTGTGTTATTTCAATCGAGAGATCATCCAAACTGCCCGCCTGAAAAAGGATTCGTTAGGGCCCACATCGAAAGTAACATTATATTATATAATTAATCATTTTAATTATATTATTTTAATAATAATAATTTTATTATTTTTGACAGGTGGAGGGTTTAACATATCGCCTCTGAAACCACGGTACGGGAAAAACCCTAGGTCTCAAGTGCAGCATTTAATGCAGATCGATTTGAAAGGGTTTAATGGATTTTTGCCGTCTTTCCAACACAAGTGCGTTCTTCAGATGTTAAACAGCGTCGCAGGTACAACTTACCATTAATTTAATTTTAAAATTAGGCAAAACTTCAAAATGTCATATTTAGTTTAGGCCTCTGAAAGTACGAGTGTCGAATTTACCGTTATGTCATAATTTGCTCTTCTGAAAATCAATGTGTCATTTTATATTTTTCCCTTCTTACTAGGTTGGAATTGATAAGGATAAATTTGATATATCTTGGAATTCGCAAGTATAAATTTGATATATTTTGGAATTCACAAGTATAAATTTGATATATTTTGAGTTTGGAAGGATAAATTTGATTTTTGCATTTTTCAGATGTATACATATGATATATTTTGGAAGTCTAAAATTTGATATTTACATTTTTAAAAGCATAAACTAAATATGATACTTTGATAGTTTTTGAAGGGTAAATACATATTCCAATTATTAAAATTTTGGACATTATAATACCAACATTAAATATTATTATTTTAATCAGGTTTGAGAGAGTGGTTCTCACAAACAGACGGAGTCCCGAGCCTGCCCGGCCTGCCCTTAATGTCCCAAAACAAAATCACCAACATTTCCAAAAAGGGCAAAAAGTTGGAAACAATTACGAGTCCGCCACTGGACCCGAATCGGCCTTCAACTTTACTCGATGAGGATTCTGACGAGGATGAAGATCCTGAGTCTGAACGGGTGATCTTTAGTTCTTTAGGGATTAATAAAATTAAAGAGAAATTAATTAATGAGACTGATTTGTCAGAGTTAAGAAAGGATTTTATGAAGAAAAAACTAAAAAGTGGATTGGATTTGGTTACTGTGTCTAGTTTGGAAAATAAGAGAGATAAAGCCGTTTTGGATGTTTTGTTGCTGCAGGCCGCAAAGTTATATAACGAATATCATAAAAAGGATAATTCTAATGATTATAATAAAAATGAGTTTTTTGTAGAAATATCTGAAACCTAATTCTAATGATAGTCATAGTTCTTCCTCTCCATTTGGATATTGTTTGTTTTTAGTGGTTTATTAATTGTGAAATGAATGATTTTGTGCAGGTGTTTGGAGTGAGTAGTAGAAGAGAGGCTGAGAAGAAGCTGATGAGTAAGCATCATGATTATTTTATTATTGGGAAATTTTACAAAAAAGCCTCTTAACTTTTCTGAATATTCAAACAAAACCCTTACTTGTTAGATTCCCTCAATAGCCCTATTTAAAACGATATTCAGCACAATAGTAGTTTTTTTTAGGGAATCTGAAGTGAGTTTTTTTAAATATTCAGAAAAGTTAATATTTTTTCATTATTGGGAAATTTTTCAAATACCCATTAACTTTCCTGAATATTTGAACAAAGACCTTACTTTTTAGATTCCCCTAAAAAATCCTACTTAAAATAATAATCAACACAATAGTAGTTATTTTATTTTATTTTATTTTGATGTAATCTGAAAAGTAAGGATATTTTTAATTGAGACTTAATTGCATGAATTATGCGTTAATCTGAAAACTGAGGGTTTTGTTCAAATATTCAGAAAAGTTGAGGGTTTATTGAAAATTTTACAACATATTATTCAATTAACTCTTTATTTTTATTATTTTTATTTCTAGCTTTGGAAGAGGAAGTAAAAGAGAAGATAGATTTAACAGGATTTGTCGGTAATTTAAGAAAAGATGAAAATGAGAAAAGCAGAGATTGTTGGAGATTATCCGACGGAAATAATTTCAGAGTCAGGAGCAAACGCTTCCCTTATGATAAATCCAAAGTATTCAAATTATTATTATATGATATTTATGCATATATGAAATTATTATTTAATACAATTTTTCATATAGATACCGGCTGGGAAGCACATGATGGAACTGGTGGCGGTTGATTGGTTTAAAGATGTTAAACGGATGGATCATGTCGCGAGACGCAAGGGCTGTGCTGTACAAGTATATTATTTTTATTCTTATATATTCACATGATATTTATGTATTTGTTGCACTTGTATGATGTTTATGAACATGTTATAATATGTTTGTATTACAGGTTGCTTCTGAGAAGGGATTGTTTTCACTCGTTATAAACGTCCAAGTAAATCTTTTCTATTTCCAATTCATATTATTATTAAATAATAATAATATAATCATTTTTTATATATTTATTTTGTTTATACAGGTACCAGGCTCAACAAACTATAGCATGGTATTTTATTTTGTATCAAAAGAATTAACTCCAAACTCGTTACTCCAACGATTCGTGGCCGGTGACGATGAATTTCGCAACAGCAGATTCAAATTAATCCCTTCTGTCCCTAAAGTATATTAAATAAATAATTTCATTAATTAATTTATGTATTTTTTAATTTATTTAATTTTTGGTATTGACAGATTTGATTTTGTTATGGACAGGGCTCGTGGATCGTGCGTCAGAGCGTGGGCAGCACGCCCTGTTTGTTGGGCAAAGCGGTGGACTGTACTTACATTAGAGGCCCCAACTATTTGGAAGTATGTAAAGTGTAATTAAATAATATTAATATTTCATTAACTTATAATATGATATTAATGAAATGATTTGGGTTATATACAGATAGATGTGGATATCGGATCTTCAACTGTGGCGAATGGAGTTTTGGGACTCGTTTGTGGTGTTATTACTACTCTAGTAGTTGACATGGCTTTTCTCGTTCAGGTATTCAAAATTCAAATTCAAATTTTAAATTTTAAATTTCAAAATTTGAATTTTTGGTAATTGATTTATTTATTTAATTGTGTAGGGAAATTCGGTGGATGAGTTGCCAGAAAGGCTGATCGGTGCGGTTAGAGTTTCGCATATCGAGCTTTCTTCTGCAATTACACCTGTGCTGGACGATGAATAAATAAATGAATAATAAATATATAAAATCTATATCTGACAATGTGGGCCCCACATGGCAGTCTGTAGATATTGATGAGAGAGAAAGAGAGGTGTAAAATCTTGATGTATTAAAGCATTGTTTGTTGCGGAAATGAAATTGAATGTACTTGGGGAACGCATGACTATATAAAGAGGAATTTTATGATATTGTTATGTCATTTTGTGCATGCATGATGAGCATTTTTTGTTTGTAGTAAATGAAATTGACATGCTAATTGAGGTCAATTGACAAGCTAAATAATATTAATGGTTATAATTATAAAGAAGTCCTCATAGTTTGATTTTTTGAGCCAATTTAATTGCCCTTCCTTCTCTATCTCTATACATCCATCTTTCTTTGTACAGGAATGCCGTTAACTCGTTCAGTCATTCAGATTTCTTCAATATAAAATCTTCTTTCTCCTTTTTCGGAAAGCTCTTCCTGGCCTGAGTATTTAGCACCATGGGTTTCAAATCCTGTTTTCTGTGAAAATCGGGAATTCATTTACCGGGATTCCGATTCCCGATTTTGCATTAAATGGAGCGAACTCAACTCATGGATTCCCGCCAAAAAGAAAGAGGAACCACAGCCAGCCATTGCTTTGCCGCCTCCTCACTTCTCTCTCTCTCTCTCTCGCTCGCTACTGCAATGGCGACGTCTTCCGGCGATCACTCTGCTTCACTCGCCGTCTCTGATGAAACTGATCACACTCTCCAGGTTTCCCCCTTCACTCTCTCTCTCTTTTCGATTTTAAAACCCTAGATGGATGTTCGATCATGATGAACTTTACACGATTCAGTGGAGATTTGATCTTTAAATTCTTATTTGAGGCGTAATTTTGCCAATCAGCTATGTGATTGAGTAGAAATTCAAGATCTGATTCTGATCTTTTTTCTTCTTTCCACAGCCATTTTTCGTTCTTCACAAAGCCCAGCCACCAGTAAATCAAGAAAAGAGTTCCAGATCTGGAAGAGGAGCTGGGAGAAGAAAGACATCAGCCGGATCCTCCCCCAAATCTCCTCAGAAGCTCAAACAAATTCTGTCCGAAATTCAAGATCCACTTTCTGATTCCTTTCTTGAACAATTACGACTTGATGCCTTTGATAAAACCTGGTCCAAGATCCACTCCACAATCCAGGTTTCAACTTCATTTTGTTAAATTTCAAGTCCTTCAATTTTCACCATTTTACACTTTCGGTAAATCTTTTCTTTCTTTTTTTACAAGGGGGTTTTGATAGATATAAACCTGAAATTATTCGATGAAGTGCTTCAATGGATAGAAGAATCATTTGAATCCATCAAATCGAAACCAAATTCAAATGAAATACAAAAACCTTATCCTTTAATTTGTGACACTTTATGCAAAAAAATCCCCACTTCTTTCGTTCTCACAAGTAAGCCCCTCAAATCATCAACAATTTCTTATCCAAACATTAAAATGTTCATAAATTAATGCTATTTTCCTATTTATTTTTTTGTTAGAAAATGCTGAATATGTGGATGATATACAAACATTCAAAGATCTTGGATCGCATTTAAAAGAAAATAATTGCCACGTGGCAAATATTTCAGCCCTTGATTTTTCTACTAAGTGTGGAATTGGTGGCTGTATTAAAAGCTTATTGAGGCAACTTCATTTTGAATCGATTGATGTGAGTCATACTAATAATTTCATTATTATTATTCAAACAAAAAGAATGGAAATTTGGAAAAAAGACCTTGCATTTTTTGAAATTTTTAATAATGTTAAGTTTTTTTTTTTTTTTTTTTTTTTTTTTTGCAAATTTCGAAAGAAAGAAAGAAATGAAGAACAATTACATCTTATATAATCAATGTTTAATAATGAAAAACAATGCTGAATATAATTTGCTTCACATATTACATTATTTTCCTTTGAAAATTTTATGTTATAATGTATTTTTTTAATATATTTTTTATATTTTAAGGTTGCTGATATGATGGTACTGGCGAAATGGTATTGTGAGGAAAATAATTTTAATAAACCGATTATTATTATGATTGATGATTTGGAAAGATGCAACGGTTCTATTTTGGGCGATTTTATCACTATGCTAAGGTTTCATATTTTTCATTAAACAAACCATTTTATCATGTATACGTATAACTGAAATTCACAAAAAATCCTATGCCTAAATTGCAAAACAATTAGAAAAATTTGAACTAAGTACATAAATAATCATGTTAAATCTATCTGGTAATTCTCTTTAAAGTTTAAACACTTATTATTTGTATTATTATTTTTCCCATAATGTAGCGCCTTTTTTGCAATTTTGACATAATAACTATTTAAGGTTCTTTTTGGCAATTTTGACATAATATATTACCTTTTTTGCAATGTAGACATAATAACTATTTAAGGTTCTTGTTTTGCAATTTAGACATAATATAAGGCCTTTTTTATAATATTGACATAATATAAGGGCTTTTTTGCGTACAAATTTTTTTAATAGTTCATATTTTTAACATATATTTTATTTTACAGCGAGTGGGTAAATAAAATACCGATATATTTCATAATGGGAATCGCAACAACAATTGAAGCTCCAAAAAAGATTCTCTCTTCAGATTCCTTACAGCATTTGATGCCCTATAAATTTAATTCGAAATCGCCTTTTGATAAAATGGATTTATTAATCGAATCGGTTCTAGTAAAATGTAATATTTATTTCGCGATTGGTCATAATTTGGCGGGTTTTCTTAGAAATTATTTCTTAAAGCATGATGGAACTGTTACTTCATTTATCACTGCTCTTAAGGTTAGTTTGTTTGTTATTTTTAAAATTTATTTTATACTTTTTTTATTTATAATAATTCTTTTTTTTAAATTATGGTTTGATTATTTTTTAAGCTTGCGTGTTGTAAGCATTTTTCGTTGGAGCCTCTGAGTTTTTTGAGCCTTTCAATAGTTGATAAAGATAAGGTTATAATTATTTATATTTTTATATTAATTTTATTATAATTTTATTTGAATTTTAAATTAATGTTTAATTAATAATGCAGGAATTTTGGCATGAAAAGTTTGATTTATTGCCAGATTCTCTTAAAACACGAGCTTTTGATCTTCCTTCTTGTAAAAGGTGATAAATAAATTCAATTTATTTTGTGATTTAAAATCCCATAATTAAATTGTAATAAAATATTCGTAATAATTGTTTAACAGTGCAAAGAATTTGCAAAAGAATGGAAGTACAATAATTCAATGTTTATCTGATTTAAAAGCCTTTCAAAAAGATTGGAGCTCTGTTACTTTGGTAATTTTTTCATTTTTTTAATCTAATTTTCTATATTTTTGATATATATATTTTTAAAATTTTTTTAATGGTGTTAAAATAATTAAATTTACAGTGTTTGTTTGAAGTGGCACGACATGGAAAAATACAATTATTGGACATTTTTTGTGAGGCTCTTGAACCAGAAATGAATAATGGGATTAAAAAATGCTTGGAAAATAACTTAGTAAATGGTGATAAATATGTGAGAGAAAATTCAGGCCGTGTTATTGGCTCAATCGCTCAAGCAATTCACTCATTAAGGTAAGTAATTAATTTATTAATTAATATGGTCATTTTTTTATTATTGTAATTATAATTGGTTGATAGAAATATAATTTTGATATATTTTGGTAAAATAAAACAGGGAAATGTCGGTTGTTTCTCTCTCTAAAATACTTGCTAAATGGGATATTCATACAAAAGGAATGGATGAGGTATAATTATAACATAATTTTAATTATTATTACGATATATAATTAATATATGATAATTATATATTTGTATTAAATGGAGATTAATAATATATTAACAGATAAATGAGAAAGTGAAAGAGCTTCAGTCACTTTTATCAAGCCCAAATGAAGGCCAAATATACACAGAAAATCTGCCTAATATTAGAAGGTAAATCACATAATATAATATATGAAATTATCAATAATAATATAATTTATACTAATGGTTGTATATTAAAATGTTAATTTAGTAGGAGAGGTTTATTACTTGGCGCAACAAAACAAAATTCATTAAATGATAAAGTTGCAATGCTACTAGATACCATATTAAGGTAAGTTTTATTTAAAGAAATATATATTTATTTAACATTAAATAAAATATATGATGTGTTAATTATATAATATATGGAATAACAGGAAATATATGGTGCCCATTGAATCCATACCTTTTCATGAAATAATCTGCTTCAAAAATGTCAATATTTTACAATCTGTAAGTGCCTCAATTCTTTACCCTTTGTTTTATCAGATTTTAAAAATAAATTTGACTGAATTATTTAATGAAATAATATGAATATTAATTAATCAGGCATTAATTGGAGATCCAAGAAGAACAATTCAACTCGATTTGTTCAAAAGCTCAAATGGAAATTCAAATTCTCTCTCTTCATCCATGCATGATACCTCTATCATGTAACTAATATTTTATTTTTAATAATAAATTCTACTTACGAAATAAATAATGATAATTATTATTTTGGTAAGGTATAATTTGGCGCAAGAATATGGAGATGTGATAAATCTTCACGATTGGTTCCAATCTTTCAAAACGATAATCACAAATAATTCATCTCAAAATAATTCTAAGAAGAAAAATACAAATATTTCTTCTCCATCAAAGAGACAAAAATCCAATATTTCTCCTCCTTCAGAAACCGAAGCTCTCATTCAGTATTCTTCTTTCTTTTCTTTTCGCAAAATATTATCACATAAATATTATTCAATAAATACTAACATGATTATTATAATTTAATTAAATTTAGGGCGAGATTTTGTAGGGCGGTAATGGAGCTACAGATAACTGGGTTGCTTAGAATGCCGAGCAAAAGACGGCCTGATTTTGTTCAGAGAATTGCTTTTGGCTTTTAAATATATTTATTTTTAATTTTATTGAATGTTGTAAAAGACTGAATTGGGACTGAAATTATGATTAAATTATAGTAACTAATAATTATTATTACTATTAGGGGCCGTTTGGCTGCAAGGATTTTGAGTAGGAGTCGGATCTCAAAATCCCATTCCATACTAATTCCCTGTTTGGCGCACATCCAGAAAAAGGAATAATATAATTTTGGAATTTCTTCTGTATGTAAACCCACCCAAAATTAATTCTCTTCAAAAGCTAGAACGCCAAAGTGCGGTTTGCTCTATCCTTTGTCCATACTAGCTCCATTAACTCTTCTTTTTAGTTGCTCTCTCTCTCTCTCTCTCTCTCTCCCCTATACTCCTTTTCCAATTACGATATTTCCATCCTCCCCTGTTATTTGTCTCTCTATCTCAACTCATAGCTTGTACGCTATTTTCAATTTTTGTGATTTATTTTTCCCTTTTCTGTTTAATTGCTCAATATTTGTTTATTTTCTCATGCATGCTCATTTTTTTGCTGCTTAATTGTCACAAAATTAGATTAATTGATGCAAGCTAAACCAACTATTTATTAAAAAAAATTAGGCTCACTAAGACAAGATTTAATTAGTTGAGTTGAGCTAAAATTAGACTAAACAGTCTGCATATATGGTACCAGGGAGGCTTTCTATCAGTATCAGTTTTCATCTTTGAAAAGTTTATTAGTTACAAAAAATTAGTTCATTTTTTTCATGTTGTCTGAATAATAGAATATTGTCTCTTTTTAATTTTGGTTTTCCTTAAATTTTTCCAGTTTAGATGGACAAAACCACAAACTAGTATTCACAATTTCAAATTTCAAAATTTAAATCTCAAAATTTAAATCTCAAATTTTGATTAATTTATTTATTTGTGTAGCGAAATACTGTGGATGAGTTGCCGAAAAGGCTGATCAGTGCGGTTAGGATTTCGCATATCGAGCTTTCTTCTGCAATTACTCATGTTTTAGATGATTAATAAAAAAATATAAAGATCTATATCCGACAATGTGGGGCCCACATGACAGTCTACTGAGAGAGAGATTTTAAATCTTGATGTATTATGCAATGTTGCGGAAATGAAATTGAATATGCTTGGTTGTAAGCATAGGGGAACCCATGACTGTAAAGAGAAATTTATGATATTGCTATATCGTTTTATGCATGATGAGCATTTTTGTTTGTAGTAAAAATTTGACGTGCTAATTAAGGCCAAGAATTGGCTCGTTACAATGGTTCTTTATTCTTTTTCTTCTTCCAGCCAATAAATAAATATACAAATGTCTCTACAATGTGGGTCTGACATGTCAGGCACGGAATTGAATAGTATATCGGACTAGACAATATCGAGCTTTCTTCTGCAGTTTCTTCTTGCATACTTAAAGAGGCCAAGAGGCATCCTCTGAATAAAAGCCCTCTGAGAAATAAATAATTTTTAAATGAAAAACTTATCATCGCAATAATTCTCAAAGAGGATAGAAACACATATATAATCGTAATAGTAGCATAAACTAACAAATAGATTATTTTTTCTATATTTACTTTCAAGAGATTATGCTTACTTTTAGTATTATTCATTATTAATAACGTTAATTTAGTATTATTTATGTGTCAATTTGGTTTTAAAAATGATATTGAATGTTTTGAGGGAAAACATATTTTCACTCTTATAAATAAAAAAACAGTTTTTTGAAAACAAAAACAAAAAACTATTTTTCGTTTCTGGAAAATAGAAAACAGAAAAACAAACGAGGCCTTAGTTTTTCATTTATTCAGTTTATAATTTTTTGTTAGGCTTTTAATCTTTTCAGTTCTTTACAAAAACTTTGTTAGGCTCGACAACTCATTACTTTCTCTCCATATCAACGAAACACGTACAATGCAAAGATTTAACACGCTTTTGAGTGGCTGAAATAATTTCTTTCTTTCTTTCTCCTTCTATAAAAGGAAGAGCAATTTTGGCAATCAATTAAGAGGCAACATAATGAACAATAACATGGCTCTGAACAATAAAATGTTCTTTTCTAGCTCTGATTCAGAACAGGAAGAACAAGAAAAAGAGACTGACCTCAAGCTTGCATTCAAAGAAAAAGGAAAAGAGACTGACCTGTTAAAGAATAAGCCACGGTATTCTTTTTCTCTCTATTTGTTGTTTCTTTTTGTTGGAAAAAATGGAGGTGTTTCACACAAATTTTACTCACTTGGTGATTTTGTGGAACCCATTGTTGTATTATTATTAAAATAAATAATATTAAAATTTAAAACTTATTTCTTTTATTTTTAATGACCATTTAAATAAAATAAAAGAGAAAATTAATGAAAAGTTTGAAATAAAATTAATTAATTTGATCTAATCTTCTCATCTCCCTCTATAAAATGATTTTCCCTCCTTTTCTAAATTAGAGAATACAACATAATCTTTATTCCTCCATTAAAAAGAGCTATCTCTAAATATTTCTTCCGATTACACAAAATTCTACTTAGTTGAAAAATCATGCTGCATAATTTCATCTCTTTTGAAAATGAATTTCGTTCTGTGACTGTGCTACCGGAACGGATAGACTTACTCATGATGTAGAATCTTGAAGACGGATAAACGACATTCTCTACATAAGAGGGTGTCATTCTGTCTTTAGGGCAGTCGCGACTCGATTGCATGACTACACACCACGCTTGTCTCATTTTTGAATATTATTGTATTAATTTTAACAGATGTATGTGAGACTCTAGCTCTCTTGTAGTACATAGTGTGCATTCTTTGGTTTGGATATAATATTTTCTGAAAAGTCTGTCTCTCGTATTGAGCTTTTCATTGCTCATGAGCCATAGGAAAAACTTGATTCTAGGGATTATTTTGAGTTTCCATATGAATTTGCCAAAAGTTTTGTTATGCTCTCGATCTGCAAAGGAGTAAGCTAATTTTACTAAAAATTATTTTGTTTTGCATGCTCGTCAAATTAGTTTATCTTTCTCGTTGTTGAGGATACATACTCTTGCCTTTGCTATTAGTTAACGGACGGTCTCATCTTATAGGGACATGTCCTGATAGTGCCTCTTGCACCATCAAGTCTTTATTGACTGCTCGTCGGTAAAGACCTCTATGCGTAGTTGCGAGTACCTCACTCACTCACTTACTCACTCTCTCTCTCTCTCTTTTCTTTTTCTTCTTTTCTTTTGGCTGTGCCAAAATGGCCCACGCCCTAGTGCTTTCTGGAGCAGTTAAACATATGCACATTTTGGGCTTTTTGCACAAAGGTCCCTACACTTTATTTAATTACAAAATATTATAAAATGTCCCAAGCCCATCATGAGGAGGGAGCCCAACACTTTTCCTTAATAAACTTTGATTATTCCCCTCAATTGATTTGAACACAACTATGCTATTCACTTTTGTTAGCTCTCTTATATCTTTGTTTTTTGTATTTTTGACATGTTTGTTTCTACTGTAGAACGTGTAACTGGTGGAAGGTACGAAGAGATATATGCAGCATGATTACCAACAAAATGAACTTTTTTCGTCACTTCCGAAAGTTTGGTCCGTCCTGTAAAAACTATCGTGGGATAACAAATGAGATTATTGTACCTACTAAAAGAAAAAAAACGCAAGTGATCACTTACTCTAATGATAAAACCATTAGATTGGACAAGAAAGATCCGGGTTCGATTCTCTCACACCTCGAAAAAAACAAAAGAAACAATCAACCTCCCATGCTTTTACTTCCTTACGATGAAGAAACCCAACTATATACTTTTGTCGACTTAGAAAGTTCCAAAATGTATCATTTGAAGGTGCCCGGGATCCAAGAAAGTTGGATGTGTGGCTCGTCCTGCGGATGGCTCGCTTTAGTTGACAATGACCTTCATCTTTCATTATTCAACCCTCTTACACTCACCGTAATAAAACACCCTTCAACTATTCCAAAGATTGTTGATTTTGCCTGGGATCCGAGCAAATATGATCCGAGCAAATATAACCCAGCATATTATGTTCAGAAAGTAGTTTTATCAGACGATCCTTCCTCATCAAATTGTTTGGTGTTTGTCATTTTTGATTGTGGTATGCTTTGCGCTTGTCGTTTAGGAGGGGAATGGGCTGTGGCTTCGTCAGGACCGAGATGTTGGCATGGTGGGTCATTTCAAGGGTATGTTGATGTAGTATTTCACCAAGGGAAAATTTTTGCGGTTAAGGATCTCTTTGGCCCCATCGATGTTTTCGACTATTGTAATAATTTGAGGTTTGAAAAAGAAATTGAAAAGCCATGGTCTAGCCCATCGTGGGTACCGTTTACGAAGCATCTCGTCAACTCGTGTGGCCAACTCTTGTACGTTTTTAGATTTATCAAGAGGAAAGAAGGTAAGCCGCACAAAACGTGGAGGTTTGAAGTTTATAGCTTAGATCCAAACATGGAATCATGGAGCAGGTTTGATAATTTGGGGGAGCAATCTTTGTTTTTGGGACCCACTGATTCCATCTCTATTTCAGCGAAAGAGTTTCCATGGTGCAAGCCCAATTCCATTTATTTTACTCAGGACGCTTTTGATCCTAGTGGTTACCAATGGGATAACGGAATGTATAGTTTGGAGGAGAATCACACAATTGGAAAATTTGATATTCGACACTCACTCTCATTGTGGACTACACCGGCCATTTGGTATCAGCCTACAAACTATATTAGCAATGACGGAGATTAATTGATTTTGTAAAAATGTTGGGAGGACCAATACATATAAATGCATATATTTTGAAATTTTCTTACGCTAGAATTCTACTAATATATATTAATTTGTCAAAAATCTTGAAGGGCGAGGCCATGGCATATGGCTCTTTCAGTCTCTATTAAGTTTTATCCATGTAGATAGGCCAAAGAATTGTTAATTTTTTGTATTTGTTGGTTACATAATTCAAAAGAAACTAGTATATTCCGTACTATATACGTTGTTTGGTGTATTTTTTTCATGAATTTAGCTACATATGTGGGTGCTTTAGCTACATTGTTAGCTCTAAAAACATTATTTTGTGCATGTGATATTAATTATAACTCCCTTTTTGCATTGACATATCCTATTTAATACTTAAGGAAAATATATTATTACTCCCGTTATATCACTCCTAAATCGTGATGGGACCAACACAGCTTGGCTCATCGTGCAACACTTTCTTCCCGTCGCTCTTTTCTTCTCCGACACGGTGGCGTCTCCCACCTTCCTTGCATTCAATTTTGAATAAATTAAAAATTATAAAGTAATTCTAACATCAACCACTATTTTATGTGTTTTTAGTTTTTCTGCATAATTATGTCGATACATTCTCCAAAGCGGAGCTAGAGTACCAGCTACAATACGAAGTTCATCATAAATACATCTCAAATTCAGAACACTATAAAAATACATTCACAGCTTAGAAAAGAAAACTAAATTAACTACTATAGAAAACATCAGTCTTATCATGAACTCCTTTGTGCTAGTTTTTAATCCCATTCGATCTCCCTGATAATTTTGAATCGCTCTTTTCTATGTCAGACCACATAATCCTCATATATGAAAATAGCTACCATATAATCCTCATATTTCTTATAAGCTATAATCAAGCAATTAAATCATCTTCACCCCCCAGTATACTTCATATGATCATAGTACAAGGACATGACTCCTATATGTGATAATTGTACCAAAATGCAGAAATATGACCATGATGTAATTATTAACCATGTTTTAACATTCCCCAAACGTCATTGAATATGATATTTCACAAAGTTAATGTACTAATACACTATTTCACAGTATACTTCATATGATCATGGTATAGTTGCACCAATTTGTTCCGTTCAGTTGCAGTTAATGCCATGTCACTAGACGTACCTTCAAAGTTCAAACACATTGCACTGATCCTGAACATATTTAAATGAAAATTATACAAACAAATTTACACGAAGAATGAAAGGAAACAATAAGCTTAAGATTATAAATTCTGATATTTCAATGCTCATTTTATCAACCAATAATCATGAGTAACATTATAAATTAGAAATATGTAAAACAGATTACAAGAAATAGAAGAAAATTAAAGGTACCTTCTTTATTTAATCAGCCAATAAAAAGCAAGTTACTTAAATCAAATTATATCGTTCCTTTTTATATTTATGCATTAGTAAGAAAATTTATCTGAGATATACTGCATACAACCATACAAAATTCGTACTAAATCAAAACAAATTCACATTCAAAATTCAAAATTCAAGACAAACGGAATATCCAAAACTTTTTGCATATCTCTTTCAGTCATTTTGATTGCGGCCAAGCTATTTGCAAACAAAGAGAAAATTATAATTAGACTCAAAATTATATCGAAAAAATAGAAAGAAAATTTAAATAAAACATAATCTCCCCAAGCACCCTAATTAACCCTCATCTAAGCTTATGTTATCCTTAATTAACCCTCATTATCAGCCAACATAAGTCCCTGATCGGCCGAACCTAATCTGACATCTGAAACTTACTTCTTCGTAGGTTTTTCCTTGGAAAAAATCGCCAAGGATGTTGTGCAGGTCCTCGTGGGTATACTTAAGCTTCACCTCTGATTAGGGTTTAGGGTTTAGGGTTTAGGGTTTGGAACAGAACGCCCTGTCCTTCATCACCAAATCAGTGAGCCGCTTACGAAAAGAGCCGAATCTGCCAATATTTTGTTTTCAAAAAAAAATATTAGAAATATATTATTCGCAAGACGATAAAAATATAAATAAATATTTAAATATTTACCTTCTGCACCCTAGCGAATATTGAGAAGATAAATTGCACGACTGTATTGTAGCGAGAACCTGTTTTTTTTTTTTCAAAAAGAAAATGATATTAAAAAAAGAAAATTATTTGAATTAAATATTAAAAACAAATTAATATTTATTAAAATGATAATTAAATCACCTCGCCCAAAGCCATCTCTGCAAATCTATTTGCGTAGTCAAGGACAGAATCTCTAATCTGGTCAATGTATGGGCCCACAAAAAGCCTCGTCTCCGATCTGCAAAAAAAATAAAAAAATGTGGATGAATAATTCAACTTGTGATGGGTTAATAATGAAAGTAAGATGAAATTATTGAAAGTTTATGTGTCAAGAGTTTTGATAATATTATAAAAGTTAATAAGAATAAAGCGGCAAGCAACGGTTCCTCCATCCTTGTGACATGATACTTTTTCTTCTAACTTTTTCCTAAGCGCATCAACAGCATCTCTACCGGTGAAACATGAGAATCGAGACGTCTGGTCCATAAATGCGGTGTAACTGCATTTACAAAAAGTTACAAAAAAGTTAGAAATTTCTTGAAATAAAAGTTATTTTTTAAACACTGAAACTTAGTTATAAACTTATAAAAAAAATTTAGAAACTAACGAGATAATTGTCGTGGCAAAGAAGGTGAGAGGATGGGGTGTCTCGTTTAGAGTGACTTCCCTCATGTCGTTGTTGATCACATTGACCAGATTGCTCAGTATCTGCAACGTAGTGAGCCGCCTTCTCTTATCGGTATGCGTGTACAATACTTCTCTCAAATTCCTCTCGAGATCTGACTCACTCTCCCCAAATTCCGTTAAAATTTGCCGCACTCTCTCTG
The DNA here is from genome assembly GCA_024447665.1 of Juncus inflexus. NCBI lineage: Eukaryota > Viridiplantae > Streptophyta > Magnoliopsida > Poales > Juncaceae > Juncus > Juncus inflexus. The sequence continues at coordinate 9,568,273 of JAJHPC010000003.1, forward strand.
CAAGCGTCATTAGCTGATTCGGGCATAAAATTTGTATTAATCCACTTTCCGCTTTTTCACGTAATTTCTCCCTGAAAAGAGACAACTTCTCACGCAGCATTAGGCAACCTGACCCCTCGAAAAGTTTCTCAATCTGCATTATTAGTTCAAATTAAAAACTTATTAATAATTAATTCAAACTAATTTCTCAATTAAATGCTTATTATAATTAAATAAATAAAAAATAAAATTCTTACTCCGCTCTCAAGTTTTCGCATTGCGACCCGCATCTCTAGAATGCCCTCAATTTTATTCTCTCTCGCGTTCTTCTCCAGAATTTTGTCTCCGAGATCCAATATGTCTGATATAATTTCTGTGCTAATAGAATCAATGCATAACTCCGTGAGGTGCTTAGGCATACCTTCAAGCACGAAGTCACACAGATCCTTCTCACCCATCAAATATAATTTTATCTAAAAAAATTAAAATTTAATTTAGTTTTTCAACTTTATATATTTATATATTTGAATCATGAAATTGCAATTAGAAAAAAATAAGAGAATTCATTTACTGTTTGTTGGATCAAAACAATCCAACGTGGCCAGTTCTCGCCATTCTCAGCTATCATGGGAAAGATAATTCTCCTCAATACTTTTCCCCTAGCATCCCTATTGATATACGGATAATTGTTAGTAAATAACAAAATTAAGAAATTGAAGTGAATAACAATACGAATAATAATTAGTAAATAAAATAATTAGGAAATGAAAGTGAAATTATCAAGAGTGTTGTGATAAGAAATACCTATAGCGCATCATGCAATCTGACTGCCGATCATGCTGAATAAATATCGCAGAGAGACGAGGTAGGAGAGGCGGGAAACGTAATTCTATGGAGCGGACAGCGGGGCACCTTCATAATTATTAAAAAAATAAATATTAGTAAATAGTATAGAAAGGGTATTTAAAAATAAAAAAATATAAAAATGTTGAATTGATGAAATAAGAAAAAGGATGGCGAAGAACGGCGAAGCTGGTACATGCAAACATGAGGGGCAATTAGGATTTTCGCAAAATTGTAAACTTATCCATACAAGAGAGGAAATTTCCAAAAATCCATTCATTGGTACCATTGCCAAGGATCCATGTATACCAATTCTATACTCTTGGTTAATTCATTAACTGAACTAGCAATGGTACCAATGAAGGGATTTGGTACAGAATGAATTTGTTCCCTGGTGTACACTTCCCAGCCTCTTGACCAACGTTTTCAATTTAACCCCCGAACTTTCATCATATTTTGATGAACCTCTATCGTTTTCTAATCCAACTCTAAAACCCTTAATGGCCACATCGTTCTTCCTACTAACACAATTTTTTTCTACTGTATTATCTCCACTATTAAGTTGTGGACCAGTACGATTTGCAACATGTGACCTGGCTGACCCGCTATCGCTTTACAGCACCCGGCCGATACCATCTATCCATCAAACGGATCGTTCTGACCCGCTCCGCCAAACAGGTCGTCTTGGTACGCTATACAGGTACTGTACCTGTCTGTTACCCCCTGTCAGCTAATTCCACACCAACGAAACAGTCACTAACAAGGCATTGGTCGCCACAAAACAGAGGAGCTTAAAGGCTTCCCCCACTCAAATCATGCACAACACAGATCGCACGCACGCGCACACACACACACACACACACTCCACCTGTTACTGAAGTGCACAATTTTCAGATCTGAACTAAGGACAACAGCATTCACCTGCTAAGTATTGAAGTACCATAGATGAGCTTTATGAAAGAGAACCTGAAAGAGGTGAGTTGGCGCTCAAATTCGGCCCCGATCTTGGAGAATGCCTTGTTGAGAGCGTCACATATCTCGCTCTGAACTTGTTTACTCGCTGGATTTAAAGAATGAAGCCGACTTATTGATTCTCCATACAGCTTCACGGTCCATTCAGACACTGTTTGCCCCCCATCTATAAAATGCATCTCCTACAAAAATTGAAATTCATTTTAAAATGATGTTAAAAATAATTTGTCATGCTGTAAGGGATACAAATGATATTTGATATTTTATAGGGGTATGTATAAAATAATTTTAGAAAAAGAAGATCTTATTTTTCCATCATTTCCAAATTTGTGTACATGAAACTTTCGTGGTGTGCATGGAAATTTCGTAAGATATATTATCATTTATACAAAATTACTATTATGACTCAATTATTAATTGTATATGGTGAACCATGAAAAAATATGATTTATGCATGATATCATCTCATTTATTTGATTACATGAATGGCACATCAATCCGAATAAATAGTCTTCATTTATGTTTTGATTTTTTATAATTTAATATTGAAATTTGTGGATGATTTGGAAGATTCGATATTGATATCATAATTAATTGTACATTAAACACATGGCATGTTGAAATTTTGCAAGACATATAAGATTGAAGATTGAAATCTAATGGATTTTTTTTTTCCGGAACAATCTAAGACTTTACATTATATTTTATATGTTTTTGTTGATCATTTATATTTAATCATCAAATTTCTGTTTTAGATAAATCAACTAAAGTCTTTGAATATAATAGGCCTGCCCTAATTAATTAACACGTGTCACTCGCAGATTTAGATCTGGCAATTTTTGAATTGTTATTATATAAAAAAAAAATCAAATACCTCTTTCACTATCATCAATTGCTGATCAACTCTTGAGTCAATTTTCCCATGAGTTTCTGCCTATACATAAATCATTATCAATATCACAATCAAATTAGAAAATAAAAACTTTCCAATTTTGAAAACTAATTAATTATCCCCAATTTTGGAAACAAACTCAACGAAAATTTCAATCCCCATTCCTGAATTCAAAATGTAAATACTTACATCCGTCGCCATCTTTGATTATTAAGATAGAACTACGCCGCAAGCTAAAACAATCCAATTTGGTCCCTCTTTGATTAATTGAATCGAGTGTGAGGAGAAAGAGAGAATGGAAAAGGCGGAAAAATAAGAGTGAAGTGAAGACGGTTGAATCGAACGAGGAGACAGAGAGCGGAAAGATAGGAGTCGATCAATTAGATTTGGGTTAGAGTGGGCTTCGCTTAAATATAAAGTATTGGGCTTTTTGTTTATTTCTTTTGGGCTAAGTTATCAGGCCCAGAGTCTAGTTATTTTTGTTTATGTTATTTATCTGATAAGGGAGATCTCCAGTAGTTTAGAATGGAGAAGTTTTAGCGTATGTGTTTAAAAGGAGCCTGTAAGAGAAGAGTGAATCATCAAATGAAAATCTATCTTATTATCTTCTTATTTCTTTTGCTTTACAGTAATCGTCTCAATACAGTTCCACTTAAATTTACACTCAAGTTACATATAGAATCACATAGAAATTATTTAAGTAATATTGATAATCATTTTCTTGATTTAGGAGCAGCCATGGGACTGGATTCCAGCTGAATCCAATCTCCATTACTCATCTCAACAAGACCTAAAGGATCAGATTTATCTTAAACCAAATAGGTTTGCTGCGGATTTTTTTGCTAAACGGGTCGGGTTCAGGGTTTATTGAGAGGGTTAGACTTGGGTTTGGGCTTATTATTTTATTTGAAAACTTAAATATATATAGAAAATATATATTAGAAATGACCCCTCAAAAAATTGGACCTAAGACGTAGCTCTTATGGGCCTAGGCATAGGGGCCGGGCATGTCAAACCTACAAGCTCAATTTCTCAAAAATCGACATAAAATCAACAAATATTCTCTTAAACCCTACAAATAACCTTGTTGTAGTATTATTTGAAAAATGCGACGAACAAAATAGATGAGAAATCAATGAGCAAAAAGCAAAAACCTCAATATTAGCTTAGCTGAGAAAAGCTCCATTTTTTTTTGAATAAAATGAGGAGAAAAGCTCTATTTTATTGCGAAATTCATCTCTCAATGCAGTAAGCTCAGTGGCGGAGCTTTATTCAGATCGGAGGGGGGCATGGCCCCCTAAGATTTCGATTCAGTAGTATATTTTATAATGGTTTAGTGTATGAAATTTCGAAAGCTATTAATATTTATGTGTATTGGCCCTCCCAAAAAATTTATATAACCATATTCAGTGGTATAAAAAAAATTATGTACTCCCCCCCCCCGCCCCCAAACAATACGAGCCAAGCTCCGCCACTAAGTAATCTCACAAGCACAAAGACAATATTTAGAGCATAATTTAAGCATAGGGTATACAAATACAATATGCCGGCTTTAACTATTCTGATTCCTAATAGCATATTTTTAGTATTTTGAGGACCAACATCTTCAACAGTGAGAGTGAGAGCATCATATTATATGATTAATTAACCTTTCTTTCTTTCTTTCTCCCTACATCTCTCTCTATACAAACAAGAAAGCAGTTCAGTCGGGAATCCATTTCCCGGGATTCTGTTTCCCTATTTTCCATTATATCTAGCGAACTTAACTCACGAATCCCTTCCCTTCTTCCCCTTCCCGCCAAAAAGAGAGAGCAGCATTTCCTTTACCGCCGCCTCCTCACATCTCTCTCTCTCTCTCTCTCTCTCTCTCTCGACCGCAATGGCGACATCACCGTCATCCTCAGGCGACCACTTCCCTTCAGATGATGCTGATCACACTCTCCAGGTTTCCCCTCTGCCTCTTTTCGATTTTGAAACCCAAGACGGATGTCCGATCATGATGAATTTACACGATTCAGTAGGGATTTGATCTTTATACGCTGGTTCATGATGAATTTACACGATTCAGTAGGGATTTGATCTTTACACGCTGGTTTGAGGCGTAATTTTGTCAATCAGCACTGTTATTGAGTAGAAATTCCAGATCTGATTATGATATTTTCTTCTTCTTTCCACAGCCGTTTTTCGTTCTTCACAAGGCTCAGCCATCAGCAATTCAAGAAATGAGTTCCAGATCTGGAAGAGGAGGGAGAAGAAAGACAGCAGCTCGATCCTCCCCCAAATCTCCTCTGAAATTCAAACAAATTCCATCCGAAATTCAAGATCCAATCTCTGATTCCTTTCTTGAACAATTACAGCTCGATGCCTTTGATAAAACCTGGTGCAAGATCCACTCCACAATTCACGTTCGTTTCTTTTCAACCAGTCTTTCAATTTTCACCATTTTACAGTATCACTAAAAATAAATTTCTTTTTTTACAGGGGGTTTTGAGAGATCTAAACCTGAAATTATTTGATGGTGCTTCAATGGGTAGAAGAATCATTTGAATCTATCAAATCAAAACCAAACTCAAATGAAATACAAAAGACTTATCCTTTAATTTCTGACACTTTATGCAGAAAGATCCCCATCGCTTTCATTCTCACAAGTAAGTCCCTCAAATCGTCAACAATATTCTTATCCAAACCTTAAAATGTTCATTAATTAATGCTATTTTCTTATTTATTTATTTATTTATTTATTTTGTTAGAAAATGCTGAATATGTGGATGATATACAAACATGTAAAGATCTTGGATCGCATAATAGCCATGTGGCGAATATTTCAGCCCTTGATTTTTCTACTAAGTATGGAATTGGTGGATGTATAAAAAGCTTATTGAGGCAGCTTATTCAACCCTCTTACTAGCGCCGTAATAAAACACCCTTCAACTATTCCAAAGATTGTTGATTTTGCCTGGGATCCGAGCAAATACGATCCGAGCAAATATGATCCGGCAGATTATGTTCAGAAAGTAGTTTTATCAGACAATCCTTCCTCATCAAATTGTTTGGTGTTTGTCATTTTTTATTATGGTATGCTTTGCGCATGTCGTTTAGGAGGGGAATGGGCCGTGGCTTCGTCAGGGCCAGGATGTTGGCATGGCGGGTCATTTCAAGGGTATATTGATGTACTATTTCACCAAGGGAAAATTTTTGCGGTTAAAGATGAATTTGGCCCCATTGATGTTTTTGACTATTGTAGTGATTTGAGGTTTGCAAAAAAAATTCAAAAGCCATGGTCTAGCCCATCGTGGGTGCCATTTATGAAGCATCTCGTCAACTGGTGTGGCCAACTCTTGTACGTTTTTAGATTTATTAAGATGAAAGAAGGTAAGCCGCACAAAACGTGGAGGTTTGAAGTTTATAGCTTAGATCCACACATGGAATCATGGAGCAGGGTTGATAATTTGGGGGAGCAATCTTTGTTTTTGGGACACACCGATTCGATCTCTATATCGGCGAAAGAGTTTCCGTGGTGCAAGCCCAATTGCATTTATTTTACTCAGATCGCTTTTGACCCTAGTGGTTACCAATGGGATAATGGTGTGTATAGTTTGGAAGAGAATCGCACGATTGCGAAATTTGATATTCGACACTCACTCTCATTGTGGACTACACCGGCCATTTGGTATCGGCCGACAAACTACTAGTTAGATAGGTCAAAGAATTGTTGTTAATACTTTGCTGGTCACATAATTCAACTGAAACCAATTTTTTGTCAACTTGGTTACATGATGTGGGTGTTTTAGCTACATTGTTCGCTCTAAAACCAATTTTTTGTGCATGTGATATTAAATATGATTCCTTTTTTGGCATTGATGTAGCCTATTATATATTTAAACATGAACCAACTATTTGATTTCGTTATATGATCATGTTTCCTAATTCTATTGACATATTATCATAGTAACAACCATAAGTATTATTTAAAGGCAAAATGATGCAAGAAAAACTGATGATTGCTGCATCATAATACCACAAATATTACTCGTTTAGAATCATTTCAAAATAAAACAACAAAATCTAATTTAAATACCATTCAAATCTACAACATATTAGGGACCCTCAAATCAAGTTTAACTTGCAACTCCTTAACTTTCTCACACAACTTTTTTTGCTCTTTATAACTCCTAATCAAAAAATCCTTCCCTTCAATAACTTCCCTCAACTCCTCAATTTCCTTTTTCATCATCTCCATTTTTCCCTCACTAATTTCATTAATTTCCTCTCCATTTCTCACACAATAATCAGCGATAACTTTTCTCAGCCGTTGAATCTCTCTTTCCGAATCAAAAAGCTCTCTGTTCAATCCGTCAACTTGACTCTCCAGTTCTGACGCGCTATTTATTTGGATATTTAACGAATTTTTTAAGTCCGAAATCTGAGTGTGCATTTCAAGAATCATTTCGTCTCGTCTTTGTAATTGTTGCCTCAGTTTTTGAATCACTTCTCGTTTGATGTAAATGTCGGATCCGGATTCCGATAAAGATTCTGAACTTATTGAGGGTTGGAAATGTCGAGCGGATGTTGACCAGGTGATGTCAGCGTTGACTTTTGAGTCATTGAATTTGACGAGAGGGAGCGATATATCTTGTTCGTTTGACATTGTTGTTTCTAAATCTGAAATATAATTAATAATATTATTTTATATGTCATCATATTATATATTAAAGTAATAAAGAAAGAAAGATAATTTGCTAAAAAAAGTGCATCATGCCAAAATGCAAAAAAGGCCCTCTATTCTTCAAAACTATAAAAAATATATCCACATCTTTTTTTGAATATTTGAAGAATGGAGGGCTTTTTTGTAAATTTCCAAAGAAAGAACGAAAAATGACCTGAAGAGCAGAATAATTTGGAATGCTGTTGACAAATGCAAGATTTTGTCTTTTCTGAGAAGACAAAAATATTAAAATTAATAATAATATATAAAGAATATAAAAATGTAAATCTTTTTATGAAATTTGTAATAATTAGAACCTTGAATAGGACAGCTATTTTCATTTGAATTTTCGCGATGAAAAATGCGATTGAGTCTGAATCCGAGTTTGAAGATTAAAGTGCTAATTAAAGCTCCACCAGCTAAAAGAATCCAATTTGGGCCCTCTTTGTTCAATTGAATTGATTTTGAATTTCGATTTATTCTTCGATTTTCGTTCGATTTCATCATTTTGTTAAATTTTCTTTAATCAAAATCTGAAAAGAAAGAGATGAATTTATAAGATGGAGAAAATAATTTGAATTGGAAGAAACAATTATGCTGAAAAGGTAAGAATATTTTTAGATAATTTGTGCATAAATTAGAAAAGGAAAAATGCGACCAAGAAAATAGAGGAAAAATCGACTAAGAAAAGGGAAAAACCTCAATACTAGCTCAGTTGAGAAAAGCTCCATTTTATAGAGAAATTCAGCTCTCAATGCAGTAAGCCCACAAAACACACTCACTCGTTCACAGAAAAAACGACATTTTTCTATCTTTTTATTGTGTGATTTATTTGTTCTATTTTGGGTTTAGGAAAAAATGGCGAAGGCAGTGTTTTTATGGCAACCATGGATTAAGGATCACGGTTATAATAAAATGCAGGATTTAAAATCTCAGATCATGAAGCAAAGCTAGAATACAAATATGGGATCATTGAACAACTCTAGAATCTGGTTTTCAGATTAAATGAAAATCACAGAATACAAATTCTGCTTATAAGGCAATTCAAGAATCAAACTCCTGCATTTTTAAACAACCTTATATTTAAACATTCAAACAAAATAGAAATAAGCAAACATTAATATTGTAATGTCAAAAGAGTTGCATAACAAAGAACAGGAAAAGAGGGAAAAAGAGAACACAAGAACACACTTCAACATCACATTACAAATGGAAACATGTTCAAGGAAATAAATTTAACAACAAAATGAAGGGAAAAAAAGAAATTAATAAGTCAAAGTGATGCCAACTACGATCACCAATGGGCTTCTGACGGTTATGCATCCATCAGAGGAAATCCAGGTCAGATAACCTTGATAAACCTTCGCAACGGCTAAACTTGAACTCTTGAAAACAACTGTGTATTCTGTAGTTTCATTATCTCGTGTGAAAAATAGCGCGTCGGGTTTCACCTTTACCTCTACTTGATCATCCATCGTAATCTTAACCGTGTACTTCGAATTTGGCGCTCCAACATTCGTTACGGTCCGTTTTGTGTAAGCTATGTAGTTGTTATTTGTATTGAGTTGCACTACGAATGATGGTAAGTTAAGATCTAAGCCAGATATATTACGGATGCCAGAACAAGTCACCTTCCGATGGAGCACCGTGCTTACTTGCGCATCGCTATAGTTCAAGCCGCATAGATAGTTTAAATAGTTATTAGTTTTAATGTCGTAGACAAGGCCCGGGTTATTTGCTTTTGACGGATCGACATGACCCGATCCAATACTAAAAATATTTGCGGGCCTAAGCAACTCATCAGCGATTGGTTTGCCATTATTTCCATTCAAATATGCTGTTGTCATGATTGCTGATTTAATCATTGCGGGGGACCAATTAGGATGTGCGCTTTTGAGTAGGGCTGCGATTCCACTGAGGTGTGGCGTGGACATGGAGGTACCGGAATCCATATTGAAGTAGCTACCAGGGCTAGTCGGCCCGATCAGAAAAGGCCAGGCTGCAAGAATATTTAACCCAGGCCCGATAATATCAGGTTTCAATATGTTTGGGTCTACAAAATTGGGTCCTCGTGAAGAAAATGAAGCAAGAACCGGGGCTAATGGGGTCTCTAGAATTGTACCTTTAAATACAATTGATGCATTAGATTTTGTAACTACAGCAAGCCCTTTGAGAATAGTTCCATCTCTGAAGCTCACAAATGATCCAGGAATATCTAAAGGATACACAATTGTGGTATCTCCATCAAACACATCATTTGCCAGAACAATACCTAGACCTCCTGCAGCCTTCACCACATCACTTTGTGTGATTGCGCCACCTACATCACAAATCACGATTTTACCTCGTACATCAATTCCATCTAGTGATCCCGGCTCACAATAGGCAGCCTCATAGCCTCCAACTGTGCCAGGATAGACCAATGGAACTGTAACGGCAGTGAAGTTATTGGGTTGGTATCCTGACTGACCGTAAAAGTCATATTTATAGTTTTTAACATTAACCACTGAACGGAGGGATCGGTCTATACCGCTTGCACCGACCGACAATTGCCAAGGTGCCCCATTTTCTATTGAGTAATTAGAAGGTCCACCATTACCAGCTGCACAACTTACAAAAATCCCCTTTTCGACTGCGCTAAATGCACCAATTGCAATTGAATCTTCATAAAAAACCTGGGAAAAAAACCCACCAAGAGATACAGATATAACATCAACCCCGTCATGAACCGCACCATCAAACCCCGCCAAAATGTCTGAATCAGCGCAACTGTAGTCATCTTGGCATACCTTGTACATTGCAAGGTATGCGAGGGGTGCAATCCCAGAGGCAGTACCTGTTGCATAAATAAAGAACATTTTAAATTTTTGTGAACAACTGTTTAGATATTAATACATTTTTTCTTATATATATACCAAGTGAGATACTTGCTTAGTACAACATCTTAAACTCAATCAACAACTCAAAATGTTTAAATCAGACTATACAGATAATAATTGTGTTCTCTGCCGTTATAAGCAGTTCATATCTTTGTTAACTACTCAGGGAATTATAAATCCATTAATATAAGTACCATTTGCAAGGCCATTGATGTTTGCACCCTCAACGAATGTACCAGCAGCTGTGCTAGAAGTGTGGGTCCCGTGACCAGTATAGTCGTATGGTCCCTGGGAGACAGATGAATTGGATCCTTGCATGACATCGTGTCCATAAAGGAATGTCCTTGCACCGATCAACTTATTGTTGCAGTCTGTCAGGTTAAACTCACATTTGCCCTTCCATTTCGAAGGTGGAGGCGGCATTCCTTTAACAATTAAGAAAACATATGTTAACTACAAGAAAAATGTTATAATATTTCGTCTCGGTCCATTCATGTATGAAACATAATTAGATTTGAGTTAGAAATTGTGCAGTAATTACTAATTAATGGCACTTTCATATAAATAATAGTATATAGCTATACCTGTGTCCTTAAACGATGGATGAGTTGGAGAAATGCCCGTATCGATCATTCCAATGATCACGCCTTTACCATAGTTCGACTTGGTCCAAAACCCAGGTCCCTCTCTAGAGAGCCCTAGGAATTTCGGTGTACGTGTGGTTTTAACTTCCAAGAGTTTATCAGGATATGCGTGCAAGAAACCTTCCTTCTTCTCCATCTCTTTGAGCTCATTTTCCGATAAACGGACAGCAAAACCATTGATAATTTCACTATACGTGTAAACAAACCGGGAACCGGTGGAATCAGTTGAGGGGAGAAATTTTTTGTACCAATTTAGACGCTCAGTTGAGGATTTGAAAGTTGACGATGGAGGGGAGAGATGAACTATATATGTTTTCAACGTGTCTTGCGATTGGCTGACCGTTGCATGTGAAAACGAGGTGAGAATGATTGAAAGAAGAATGAGAGAGATGGCCATTGATGGAAATTGAAGGTCTGATGTCTTGTTCAAAATTATTATTCCAACACTATTTATGTCTTTTTCCATGCACAGTTGGGTACTAAAATTACGTGTGATAAGCTTTAAAAAGCATATAGACCACACATACCTCCATACGTAAACAATATAAAGGATTAAATGCATGATTAGCCCCTCTGATTATTTAAATTGCAATTTGATCTACTAACTATTAGTTTTGACGTTGAAATACTAGGTTACATTTTCCTTTACCTTTTAGGATTTTTATCTTTTAAATGGATTTTTTTTGTACATATAAAATAACAAAATCAGTCGGTTTTAAATGAGTGTTGTAACGTTCTTTAGCGTGGTAAAGTCAGTACTACGTATTTTGAAAATTTGGATTACGGTGGCAGTTTATTCAATTAATTAATGCACAACTAAAGATGCACATACTATAAAATTCTTGAAGTAGATGTCAAATTTAGTAGAACATGAGATAAAATGCAATCCTATCATAGTACAAAAACTAATGGTGTATTTATCCCAAGAAAAATATCATTTTCTTTTAGATTTTTTATTATAGAACCACATAATTTGTGCAAGTCAAGAGGCAAAACAGAGGCATAATGCAATCAAATATTCCCTTATCTAAGTTAATTAACTACCAACCATATATTCAAAATTAAGCACACGACTTGGTCATTATTTCTTAATGGGATGCTGGCAATTAAGCATTACAATATAGTTTATGTATGCAAGTTAATATATTTTGACTTATCCATTAAACTGAGTCGGTTATATAATTTCACTAATGGCATTGGCTTATTGCAATTGGTCAAAAAAATTTAGGGTAATAATTCAATGGAAATAAAACCATCAGCCAATATATTTAGTAAAATACAAATCTGAAGGCACAATTTTTGAATGTTTCTCTATGTTTTATACAGGGACAATGGTCCATCATATAATTGGCAATTTCATTTGTTTTTAATGAAGAAGTCATAAAATAAAGCACGAGAAGCCAAAAAAGTAAATCTGACTGACAAACAATAATTTTGTACACTGGCAATGTGTATGATGTAAAAAAAAGGGAAATTGAATCACGCGGGGGTACTGTAGCAATCATGTAGTCACGGATTGAAATTATATACTATTTTTTCACGTTCCTATATACGCTATATATCGTTTTCATGTTTTTAAATATATAATATTTACCGAACGAATTTTTATATACTGTTTATTTCAGTTTATATGTTTGTATATACTGTTTTCATTTTTTTTAAATATATATTGTTTTATAGAATGAATTTTTATATACTGTTTGTTTGCAGTTAATATGTTTGTATATACTATTTTCAGTTTTTATATACTGTCGCTACAGGGTCGCTAGAGTAACGTTGTGTTGTATCAGCTCCAAAAAAAAAAGCATAACAATTAAGAGAAGAGGCGTGATTAGCACGGCACACCAACAATTATTTTATCTTTTTGACAATTTTTTTTGTATTTCCACCACTAAAATTATTACAAAAATACAATCAATACAATAGAAAAGCCAACTTTTTTGGTTATAAACTGGAAACTTCATGGATAAAATCACAAGGAAATGTTAGGATTCTACGTGGTTAACATGATCGTAGCTCATCTGGTTGGAAAGAAATAACCAGATCTTTAATGACGAAGCCACAACTCATCACAATTGCAACGAGAACCATCAAAATGGCGAATGAGTGAAGAGACAACGGCTAGGGATGCAACCTTGATTTTAGTGTGTAGGGTCGTGGGGGAAATTATAATAACATTAGTTTTTTTTTTGTGGCATGATGTAAATACGAACGTTTTATTTAATATAAGCAACAATAGACAATCGTCTATTGTATATTCTCAAAAAAAAAAAAAAAATAATAATTAGGAGAAACTTGCAGTAATTCTTATCTCGTAGTTGATCCACAACTTGCAGTAATTCTTTGTGCATGTTAAGTTACATTTAACCACAAATGTTTGGAGGGTTTTGAGCTCTTGTGAAGGCGAAGTTAGCCAAAACTACAGCGTGTGAAGACATGAAAGGAAAACCATAAATTGTGCTACGGGACAATGGATAAACATGTGATTGTGGTCCTTTTATTATTTGGGGAGGCATAATTGGTATCCCGTCGTAATTTGGTATCCCCCAATTGGCCAATATATCATGTGTCAAAACTTTGCCATGCATTAGGATTCACGTACAGATTTTAACCCTGATTGGTGCTATTGTTTTCCAGAGTTTGTTTTCCCAGCTTATTTTTACACCAAGATTTTTTAGGAATAAGTATGCTGATTTGGTTAATAAAACCTTTTCTGGCCCTTTATTGGGCCATATATGCCAAATCGGAGTATCAAAATATCATTTGTGTTTTTTTTTAAAACTTTTGGAGGTGAATTGTCTCACCGAAATTCCATTAAATAAAGAAAAATAAGTTCTTACAAAGTAGAATTTTTTTTTTTTATTTACACAAATATCAAAGAGAGAATAAATGATAAAGAAAGAGAACAATGTTCTAATACCTAACAGTAAGTTCTCCAGTTTGCTAATTGTTGAGAAATCTCTGTTATAACGCTTTTTTGATGCGGTCTTCTCTGACAGAAGATGCATTGATTACTTTTTTTTCAGATACTCCAGCTCGTACTTAACCAGTCGGTTTTCCATGCATGTTGATCTTACTTATCTTTGTCCGTAACTTGCTGCATCCAAAACTCCGAGATAGTTGATGATAAATCAGAGTCCATCATCTTAGGAAGTCATATGCGACATGATTTGTGTTTTTTTATTATTACCTTGTGTATCTCGACTCATAAGAAAAATCTTGTGGATCTCTGAAGCTTTTCATTATTACCTTCATTTTCATTAGACTCCTCAAAATCAACCTCATTATCAGATTTCTCTTTTGGATCCATCCGGATTAAGAAGACAATCTGAGATAAATCTCGGTTAAACTCCGGTAATCCAAATCTCAAGGCAACCAAGAATTCTACTTTCTCAATCTTGCATTAAAAAAAAAAAAAAATTCAACTTTTGTTAGGTAGCAAACCAAATAAAGGAACTTTTTCTTCAACGACTTCTCCTAATCCGAGAAGCAATCATGAAGTAAATACTATGAAACAAATTAGGACAGGATGAGTTTTGTTTTCTATTTTTAATTATTTGACTTGAATATTTGAACACAATGCCAACAAATAATAACTAGTAAACAAAAGCAGATACTTCATAATGAAAAAGAGTTCCGATAACAATAGACAGAAAAAAGACAAAGGAACACAAAAACACATTTTAAATCACATTACAAATTGAAGCATGTTCTTCACCAAATAAACAAATCTTAGCATGCAAATGATTTTTTTCCCAAACATCATGTATGTAATTCATATTTCACAAATATAAATATATAGTTATAAAATTACAAGCCAACGGCTATCACCAAGAGGCTCCCAACGGTTGTATATCCATCTGACAAAATCCAAGTTAGATACCCCTGATAAACATTCTTGCCCACTAAACCTGAACTCTTGAAACTGACTCTGTATTATGCAGTTTCATTAACTTGCGTGAAAGATAGTGTAGTAGGTTTCACCTCTACCTCTACTTGATTATCGACCGTGGCTGTGATTTTAGCCGTATATTTTGAAATTGGGGCCCCAACATTTATTACGGTCCTTTTGGTGTAAACTACATCACTGTTATTTCTATTGAGTTGAACTGTAAATGATGGTAAGTCTAGATCTAGGCTGGAGATTTTAGGAGTACCACGACAAGTTATGTTCCGACTGAACACCTTGCTTACTTGTGCATTGGTATAGTTCAAGCTACATAGATAATTTAAATAGTCGGTAATGTTTATGTTGTACACAAGGCCCGGAGTATTTGCTTTTGACGGGTTGACATGACCAGTCAAGACTAAAGAAGTTTGCGGGCCTACGTGTATCGTCAGTGATTGGCTTGCCGTCATTTCCATTCAAATAGGCTGCCGTCATGATAGCTGATTTGATCATTGGAGGAGACCAATTAGGATGCGTGCTTTTCAGTAGAGCTGCGACTCCACCAAGGTGTGGTGTGGCCATCGAGGTGCCGGAAATCATATTGAAGTAACTACCTGGAATAGATGGCCCAACCAGAAAAGGCCAGGCTGCAAGAATGTTTAATCCAGGACCGATAATATCAGGTTTCAATATGTTAGGGTCTTCATAATTAGGTCCTCGTGAAGAAAATGAAACAAGAGCCGGTGCTAACGGTGTCTCTAGAGCCATACCTTTAAATACAATTGATGCTTTGCGGTCTGTACTGGTAACAGCAAGACCTTTGAGAACTACTCCGTTAGTGAAGTTAACATATGATGCAGGTATCTCAAAAGGATACACAAATGTGGTTGCTCCCCTATACACATTATTTGCCACCACAATACCTATACCTCCCGCAGTCTTTACCTCATCCATTTGTGTCTTTCCCCAGCTCCAATATGACAAATTACAATTTTATCTCGTACGTCAATTCCCTCTAATGAACCAGGCTGACATTAAGCAGCCTTATAGCCTCCATATGTGCCAGGATAGACTAATGGAACGGTAACTTAGATGAAGTTATTGGGTTGGTATCCTGTCTCACCATAGAAATTGAATTTGTATTTTTCAACATTAACCACTGATCGGATGGATCGGTCTATACCTCTGGCACCGACTGTCAAAAGCCAAGGTGCCCCATTATGCACTGTGTAATTGACGGGACCGTCATTACCACCCGACGAACTTACAAAAATTCCCTTTTGGACTGCTCTAAATGAACCAATTGCAATTGGATCTTCATAAAAATCAGGATGAAACCCACCAATAGAAATAGATATCACATCAACCCCATCTTGAACTGCACTATCAAACCCCGCTAAAATATCTGAACGAGCACAACTGTCATTTCTGCATACCTTGTATAGGTGCGCATAAGGCGCAATACCCGAGGCAGTACCTGTTGCATCGAAAACATTTTAAAATTTGACTAAGAATGATTTGGCTATTCGCACATATTTTGCTTCCAAGTAAAATTCTAACTTAGTACCACAATTCAAGTTTATTGAGAACATGAATTATTTAATTCAAAACGTATGAGGATTATAAATCAATTAAATTTAGTACCATTTGCTAGGCCATTGATGTTTGCACCCTCAACGAATGTACCAGCAGCTGTGCTAGAAGTGTGGGTCCCATGACCGTCGTAGTCATAAGGTCCCTCGGCAATAGATGAACTGGACCCCTGCATAACATCAAGTCCATTGAGGAATGTCCTCGCACCGATCAGCTTGTTGTTGCAGTCTGTCAGGTTAAACTCGCATTTACCCTTCCATTTTGAAGGCGGAGGTAGCATAGCTTTCATAATTAAGAAAACAATGTTAATTACAAGAAAATTTGCTATAAGTTTTATCACAATTGATCGTAATAAAACTTGAGCTATATTTGTAAATAAATAATAATACATAGCTATACCAGTGTCTTTAAATGATGGATGAGTTGGTGAAATCCCCCCATCGAGCACTCCAATGATCACACCTTTACCATAATTTGACTCAGTCCAAAACCCAGGTCCATCTTTAGAGAGCCCTAAAAATTTCGGTGTATGTGTGGTTTCAATTCTTAGGATTTTATCAGGATATGCATTCAAGAAGTCTTCCTTCTTCTCCATCTTTTTGAGCTCATCCTCAGACAGACAGACAACAAAGCCGTTGATATTCTCACTATACGAGTAAACAAGTCGAGAATCGGGCAGACCAGAAGGGAGAAATTTCTTTTACCAATTTACACGCTCGATGAATGAATTGAATTTTGATGATGGAGCATGGAGATGAACGATATATGTTTGTCTGGCGGCTGACTGACAGTCGCAGGAGAAAACAAGGCTACAAGGAAAGAAAGAAGAATTAGAGAGATGGCCATTGATGGAATTGAAGGTCAGATGTCTTGTTCAAAATGATAAAGTCTAACACTTTATAGTCAGTCTTCTTACATGTACATCTTCCTTTTTATTATTTTTTATGTTGGTCATCTCCAATTTCTTTGAACAAATAGGCTTTGTCAAAAGTACAACCTAGAGTACTTTGTCAATCATAGATGTATTTCTTACTATTTAAAGAAAAATGATATGTTTGAGTTTTTTATGATAAAACCACAAAATTTGTGCAAGTCAAGAAGCAAAATAGTGGATGATGAAAACAAATATTCCTTTAGGTTTATTAACTATATCGACATGGGTTGAAGTATAAGGCAATCTATATGTTCAAAATGAAGTACAAGACTAGTTCATTATTTCTTAATGGGATGCTGGTAATAGAGCATTCAAAATAGTTTATAGAAGATAATATATGTTAAGTTGTTCATTGAACTGAGTCAGATGTATTATTTTTTCACTACTTAAAAATCGTTTCCCAGACTGCATTTGAAAATCTGCCAGTACATTTAACAAAATACAAATATTATATGGCCACTTTTGAAATTTTCTCTTTTTTATATACAGGGTCACAGTTGACAATATTTGTTTTTGATGAACAAATCCAGAAACTTTATTGAAGAAGCCATAATATGGGAAGATAAGAGGCATGATTAAGCACACCAACATTTCTCTTTTTCTTTTTGACAACTCTTATTTTTCATGTAAACCACTCAAGTTTTCCAAAAAAAAAAAGAAAAATTATCCATCGAGGAACCAACTTCTAATACAACATATATTATTGACTAATCTACCTAGTAAAATATCGACCTGCATTCTTTTTTCACTACATGAATCAAATAGGAACACAATACCGCAGGCGGCCCTTCAACAATCGTATCCAACCTTCGGACCGCAATCCGATTAAGAAATTGAGCAAGCCTGCACGGAAAAAAGAACAAACCAAATGGGACTGTGTAATTTCTTTTTGAAGGAAATAGGACTGTAATTTCATCTATGTATTGGAATGTCTGGAAGGAAAGGAAGCAATAATGTATATTCTCAAATAAAAGAGGATCGGCATGTATGAATGAATTAGCAGGCCTTTTCAACTACCTGTCTCCAAAGAAGAAAATATACTCGTTTTTTGAACACCATCACCTAATACGGGAAGCAGACATTAAGGTAATTCGGTGAAATTAATTAGGATATGAGGTGTTTTCTATTTTTTATCTATTTGACATGAATATTTGAACACAACGTGCAAATAAACAATAAAAACAATTATTAGTAAACAAAAAACGGATATTTTATAATGCAAAAAAGTTCCATAACAATAAACAGAAAAAAAGGCAAAAAGGAACACAAAATCACATTATAAATCACATTACAAATTGATGTTGTTCTTTGAATCAAGAAATAATTTCAATTTAACATACAAATGAACATTTTTTTTTTCTAAACCTCAACTGTGTGCAATTCATACTTCATATTATATATAAAAATATATTGTATCCATAAATTACAAAACAATGCCAACTGCGACCACCAAGGGGCTTCCGACAGTTGTATATCCATCTGATGAAGTCCAGGTCAGATAACCTTGATAAACCTTCTTGGCCGCTAAACCTGAACTCTTGAAAACAACTGTGTATTCTGCGGTTTCATTAACTTGCGTGAAAGATAGCGTTGTAGGTTTCACCTCTACTTCTACTTGATTGTCGACCGTGATCTTTACCGTATACTTTGAAATAGGGGCTCCAACATTTATTACTGTCCTTTTGGTGTAAACTATGTAACTGTTATTTCTATTGAGTTGAACCGTAAATGATGGTAGGTTTAGATCTAGGCTGGAGATTTTAGGGGTACCAAAGCAAGTTACATTTCGACTAAACACCGTGCTTACTTGTGCATTGGTATAGTTCAAGCTACATAGATAATTTAAATAGTCGGTTGTATTTATGTCGTACACAAGGCCCGGGGTATTTGCTTTTGACGGGTTGACATGACCAGATCCAATACTAAAGAAGTTTGCGGGCCTACACATCTCGTCGGTGATTGGCTTGCCGTCATTTCCATTCAAATAGGCTGTCGTCATGATAGCTGATTTGATCATTGCAGGAGACCAATTAGGATGCGTGCTTTTCAGTAGAGCTGCAACTCCACCGAGGTGTGGTGTGGCCATCGAGGTGCCGGAAATCATATTGAAGTAACTACCTGGACTAGATGGCCCAACCAGAAAAGGCCATGCTGCAAGAATGTTTAATCCAGGCCCAATAATATCAGGCTTCAATATGTTTGGGTCTTCATAATTAGGTCCTCGCGAAGAAAAGTAGGCAAGAGCTGGGGCTAATGGTGTCTCTAAAACCGTACCTTTAAATACGATCGATGCCTTTGGGTTTATACCGGTAATAGCAAGCCCTTTGAGAATTATTCCATTAGTGAAGTTAACATATGACGCAGGCATCTCTAATGGATACACAGATGTGGTAGCTCCTTTATATACATTATTTGTCAGAACAATACCTATACCTCCTGCAGCCTTCACCTCATCAACTTGTGTGTTCGCATTGTATCCGTCACAAATTACGATTTTACCTCGCACGTCAATTCCATCTAATGAGCCAGGCATACAAAACGCAGCCTTATAGCCTCCGTATGTGCCAGGATAGACTAATGGAAAAGTAACTGAGGTGAAGTTATTGGGTTGGTATCCTGTCTCACCATAGAAATCGAATTTGTATTTTTCAACATTAACCACTGACCGAAGGGATCGGTCTACACCGCTGGCACCGACTGTCAAAAGCCAAGGTGCCCCATTCTCCACCGTGTAATTGTAAGGTCCCGAATTACCACCAGCGGCACTTACAAAAATTCCCTTTTCGACCGCACTAAATGAACCAATTGCGATTGAATCTTCATCAAAATAGGAGTTAAACCCACCAATAGATATAGATATAATATCAACCCCATCTTTAACCGCACTATCAAACCCCGCTAAAATATCTGAATCAGCACAACTCTCATTTCCGCATACCTTGTACATTGCGACGTGCGCGAGGGGTGCAATACCCGAGGCAGTACCTGTTGCATCAAAACCATTTTAAAATTTGACTAAAGAATGGTTTGGTTATTTACACATGTTTTCTTTCCATGTTAGATTTAAACAATTCAAGTTTAACCAACAATCAAAATTGTTTAATTCCAAAATGTTTTGATCTAGTATATATATAATGAGAATATAAGTAGTTCATATATGTCCTAAATGCTCAAGGGAATTTATAAATCCATTAAATGTAGTACCATTTGCTAGGCCATTGATGTTTGCACCCTCAACGAACGACCCGGCAATTGTGCCAGAAGTGTGAGTCCCATGACCGACATAGTCGTAAGGTCCTTCAGATGAATTGGATCCTTGAATGACATCGAGTCCATTGAGGAATGTCCTCGCACCGATCAGCTTGTTGTTGCAGTCTGTCTTGTTAAACTCGCATTTGCCTTTCCATTTTAAAGGCGGTGGTGGCATTCCTTTCATAATTAAGAAAATCAATGTTAATTAAGGAAACTTTTATGATCGATTGACAAACACAATAAAACTTGAGGTACACTTTTAAATAGTTATACCGGTGTCCTTAAATGATGGATGAGTAGGTGAAATCCCTGTATCGAGCACTCCGATGATCACGCCTTTACCATAGTTTGAGTCAGCCCAAAATCCAGGTCCTTCTTTAGAAAGCCCTAGAAATTTTGGTGTATGTGTGGTTTTAATCGTCAGGATTTTATCAGGATATGCGTTCAAGAAGCCTTCCTTCTTCTCCATCTCTTTGAGTTCATCCTCAGACAGACGGACAGCAAAGCCATTAACAATCTCACTATACGAGTACACAAATCGAGAATCAGGAAGACCCGAAGGGAGAAATTTTTTGTACCAGCTTACACGCTCGATTAATGAACTGAAAGATGATCCTGGAGGGCGCAGATGAACGATATATGTTTTTAGCGTGTCTGTCGACTGGCTTATAGGCGCAAATGAGGTGAGAAGGAAAGAAAGAAGAATAAAAGAGATAGCCATTGATGGAATTGAAGGTCAGATGTCTTGTTCAAAATGATAATTCAAACACTATTTATAATCTTATTCCATGTATGAACATATTCCTTTTTTATTATTTTTTATGTTGGTCATCTTCAGTTTATTTTAACAGATAGGCTCTGTCAATGGTACAATCATAGAGTACTTTGTCAATCATCGACATACATCGCGATGTAAAGAAAAAAATATATCATTTTCCATTATTGGAGGATTTTTAATGATAAAACCATATAATTTGTGCAAGTCAAGATGCAACATAGAGAGATGATGCCTACAAATATTCCCTTATCTAAGAGTTAATTACTTAATAAATCACCAATGAGGATGGGTAGGGAAGCAATCTATATATTCAAAATGAAGAACACGACTTGGTCATTATTTCTTAATGGGATGCTAGACTGACTTATTCATTAAACTGAGTCAGATATATAATTTTTCAGTAGATGAAAAGGTTTTGGTTTTGAGATTGCATTTGAATTTTTCGTACATACATGAAGTTCAAGACATGAAATTGGTTACCATATCTAACAAATTCTTCATCGATTTTTTATTGCCTTCATGACTTTTTTAAATTATTTGTAGGTACGACTTAGAAATACTGGTATTTAAAATCCTATATTTAGGGGAATTTCTATTTTCGGCCCTGAAATTATGTTCTTTTTCAACGTAGTCCCTAACTTTTTGTTTTCAATCAGTTCTGAACATTAATTTCTTTTGTGATCTCTTCTTTTTCTCCAATCTATGAAATTTAATCGGCCAGTACATTTGACGAATTCGCTTACCTTTTGTTAATTTGTCTTTTGTAATTTTTTTCTTTCTTTTTTTTACTTTCTTTTTGAATTTGAATTTTGATTAAATGCAATTTCGATAGGCAGTTCACCTATGGTACTTCAAAAAAAATAACACATTTGATGAAATGCAATTTTTAAGGGGCCATTTTTGAAATCCCCTGTTTTATACATGGTCACAGTTGACAATTCATTTGTTTTTTATGAACAAATCAAGAAATTTGATTGAACAAGTCATTATTTTGTAAGATAAGAGCCATGATTAGCACATCAGTAATACATTATCTTTTTTTGACAACTATTTTTTAGATTTAAAAGAAAGTATCTCTATCCGAAACCTACTAATACGACACATTGATTAATTTACTTACTAAATACTGAAACAAACTAAATTCATTACCATTAATCAGTAATTATAAGAAAGACGATTATTTTCTCTTTTTTGACAAGTCATTTTTTATATCTCAAACAATCTCTATCTTAAACCTACTAGTAATAAAACATATTAAATAATTTACCTAGTTAATACATAATAAACTAAATTAATTTACCACTAATCAGTAATTTAAAATAAAAAATGATTATTTTAATAAAAGTCATTTATCTTCATCACTGCTTTCTAGAATAACAACTGATTTACCTTTTTTCTGCCGCTTTTTATTATCAATATTTTCATTTTTATTTTCTTCACAATCCTCAAAATTTTCTTCATTATCAGATCGCTCTGAATTTGAATTTATATACTCCAAAATCACATTTATTATTTGCGCACCATATTTTTCCATCTTTACTTTTCCAATCAACTTTTCTACCTATAAAATAAATAATAAATGAAAATAAATAAATAAACAATATGTGGAATTTCAAAGTTCCCCTTCAGAAAATCTAAAAAATCATATTTACCCCTCCAAAAATTAAAAATATCATATTACCTTTAAAAAATGAAAATATCATATTTCCCTTTCAAAAATCTAAAATAATTTAACTAGAGTTTACAAAATTTGGGTCTTTTTTGATATTTTATAACTTCTAAAAGAATAATTATGATACATTTAGAAGGTTAAATATGATATTTTTGAGTTTTTTATGAAATCCACCAATAATAAATACTAAAAAAATGAAAAAAAAATGAAAAATATAAAGAAAATTACCTCGTCTAAATTTGTCGGCTTTTGAGTACTTAGATCCGAAATTTGTTGAAAAGTCAAAACAGAATGAGGGAATATTCCACCGTGTTGAGACGATATTCCGTTTCTTAATTCTTCTAATTTCTTTTCCAATCCTGATTTTCTTTTTCTTTTCGATCCTTCATTATTATTACTATTATTATTTTTTTTTATTTTTTTATTATTGGTCTTAATCTCTAGCTTTATTTGCATTTTTCCTGTCATATTAAGGTTAGTTAGAAAATGTAATTGTTGAGTTAAAAAATAATAATTAAAATGTAAAAATAATGATGAACCATTTAATAATTGTTTATAAAGAGGGCCGAGCGCCACATAAGCGTTAGTTGAATAAGCCGTATGTTGAAATTCTTCTTTCTATGAATAGAATAAAATAAATATTATTCAATTGTATGGTAAAAAAATAATAATATATTATTACTGTGATAAATAATTAAAAAAGAAATATACCAAAACACGGTTCAAGATGAGCAGAATAATCAACTGCTCGATTTCTTCTTTCTTAAAATCTGTTTAAACAATAAAAAATGTTGAACTAAAGAGAAATTCTTCAAAAACCCCCTAATTTTTCTGGAAATTAACAAAAACCTCCCACATTGTATAAAAATATTTTAGCAATTTATTTTCCAATTAACATTCATTAAAAAATTAATAAATATAAAAAAATAAAAATAAAAAGAACATAACATTTACCATGAAATAGATAATAATATTCTGTACAAAATATTATTTATTTTGGATTAGTTTTTTATTTTATTTCTAGTAATACGATTTAGGGTGATTTAATAAAAAAATTCAATAATATATTTAATACTTTTGTTAAAATATATTTCTGAATATAACTCAAACATTACGATTTTATTTTATTTTAATTTGGAGGTTAAATTAGTCATTATTAAAAATATAACGCCACTAACATTTGCATTGGATGGAAAGTTGGGTACAAGGGGTTAAAAAATATTCTAATGACTTTATAGGGGGTTTTTCAAGGAATGTAAAAAATGAGGGGTTTTTTGATAATTTGAAGAAAAGTTGGGGGGGTTTTGAAGAATTCCCCTAAATTAAATGACGTTTAAATTTGAAATAAACATTAATAAATTAAATTAAATTAAAATTACCTAATTCCTTCATCTTTATTTTACATTTTTGAATTAGTTGTAAAATTGTAGCTCTTTGATCCAGTTCTTGAATTTCTTTTAATTGTGACACGACAATAATCGCATGATCTAAAAAAATGAAAAATAATATATAAAAATATTTTCACTATTCCATATTTAATTCATATAATCACAATTTTTTAACTTACGAGTTGCATCAATTTCTTTAATCTCAAATTCATAAGCACAATTATCACACATTCCTAAAATACAAAAAAAAAACAATGTTATTAACATAAATATAGCTGAAAAAATAAATAAATAATTAAAATAAAATAAGGTAAGATAAGATAAGATAATAAGAAATTTAATTACCATTACAATCTTGTGCTGTTTCACCAAAATGGCGAAAGATAGCGTTTCTGCGACAAATTCTTATAGACTAAAAAAATATAAATAATATAAAAATTTATGATTTAAAATGGTATATTATAACTTGGCACTTTTGTAATATTTATTACCTGACAATATCGCACTATATCATACAAATTTTGCAATCCACAGTTCTCATAAAACACCATTGAACTCTGTTAAAAATATAAAAATTAAATAAATTATCTTTTTATATTAAAAATTTTTAAATAAATAATAAAAAAATTAATTTGACCTGACGCGCCACATCACCAGGTCTATAATATAAAATGCATTCAGAAGGAAGTCCATCTCTGCCAGCTCGCCCACTTTCCTAAAATGGAAATAAATAATTTAATTAATTATTATTTTCTTTTCTTTTTTTATTTTATATTTTTAATGTGATATAAATTACCTGATAATAAGTCTCCATGGATTTGCTTAGGCTGTGATGAATAACAAACCTAACTACAGAAAATAAAAATAAAATTAAAAATATAGTACATAATTATTTATTTATAAAAAAGGAAAATAAACCAAACAGAACACACCATCTGGCTTGTTGATTCCCATCCCAAATGCCACCTGTCCGTAAAAATAAAAAAATAAAAATTACAAAACCCTAAACCCTAAATTAAACTTAGAAAGAGTAATAA
Organism: Juncus inflexus; assembly: GCA_024447665.1. Taxonomy (NCBI): domain Eukaryota; kingdom Viridiplantae; phylum Streptophyta; class Magnoliopsida; order Poales; family Juncaceae; genus Juncus; species Juncus inflexus. Next base: position 9,593,730 of record JAJHPC010000003.1, read on the forward strand.
AATCATCATTTATTTATATATTTAATTTACGTACCGTTCCAACAATGACTTGCAATTTGCTTTTGCTCCACCTATGATATTTAATTTCCATTTATTTAATGTTTTTAATTCCAATATATCATTATATGCTTCAATATACTATTATATTAAATAGTATAAACTTGCCTTAAATGAACTTTTTCTCTTGCAATTACATCCATATCTGCATGATAATGATCAGCCGAAATTCCATTATCTCTCAATTCTTTCGCAACCTACAAAAATATTACATTTAAGTTATATTTAATTATATATGAAATATACATATTATTATTATTTTTATTATTATTATTATAATAAATATAATTTCTAACCTGTTCACATTCTTTGCGAGAAAAACAATAAACAATTCCAGATTCATTATTTGAATAATTCTCTTTTATAAAATCTGATATTTCTTCTATTACAACTTTTGCAACCGACGATTTTTCAAGAACCTGTTTAATTAATTAAAAAAGCAAAAATCAAAACAAATTCCACAAAAAATAATTAAAAATAAAATAAAATAAGTACCTTGTAAAATAAATTTGGGCGATTTACTGTACTGACAAATTTAACAGATTTTGGTATATGAAGCATTTCCATTAAATCCATTTGGACTTTATTTGTAGCAGTTGCCTAAAAATAAAATCAATTATTTATTTCATAGGGAAATTTGCAAAGGACCTGAATTATTAGAAATTGCAAAAAAGTCCTTCCGTTCTTAAGAATTTAAAAAAAAATCCACATTAATTTACACATGTAGGAACAGTTTTTGTATTTTTTTAAGACGAGGGAGCTTTTTGCAAGTTCTAATGATACAAGGGCTTCATTGCAAATTTTAAAAAATATTATAAAAATTTGAAACTCACAGTTAGAGCAATTAAAGGAACTTTAGGAAATTGAATTTTTAAAATTCCCAAATTTTTATAATCTGGACGAAAATCATGGCCCCATTGACTACAACAATGCGCCTCCTAAAAAGTAATAAATAATAATTAAAAATAATAATATTTTATAAAAAAGGATAGGAAAAAAATATTAAATATTTACATCAATTGCGATAAGCGAGAGCCGGCCAGATTTATGACATTTTTCAAGCTTAGACATGAATCTTTTGCTCTTCGATATTTTTTCAGGCGTAACGTATAAAATCTTCACTTTTTCATTTTCTTCTAATTTTTCGAGCGATTTATAAACAAATTTCTCAATTTCTTTATTCGTATTTGATGTGAGCATATACGCTCGAATTCCCAATGCCGTGAGCCCCATTACCTAAATAGAAAAATAAAAAATAATTTTGAATATTTTTGAAAGTTAAAGGCATAAATATAAGCAGATATGAAAAATTAAGTTGGGAATTTCGCAGAAGAGCCCTTGTATTATGCCGAAATTGCAAAAAAAAAACTGCATTATTCTTGAAATTAAAAAAAAAAGAACTGTAGATTTAATAATACAGGGGCCTTTTTGCAATTTTGTTTTGCAAAAAAATATATATACAGTTATCTGTCTTTTCACTTTCAGTAATAATGCAGGGTCTTTTCCACAAATTCTTCATAATTCAAGGGTATTTTTGCAAAATTAATTTTGAGTTCATTATTTTTATTTTACTTGGTCTTGGATAAGAGAGAGTAAAGGACTGATGACTAAAGTTATTCCGTTAAACAAGACAGCTGGCAATTGGTAGCATAAGCTTTTGCCCCCGCCAGCCGCCATAATTACCAAAACGTCCCTGCCACTCATCACTGCATTTATTATCTGTTTAAAAAATAAAATAAAAAAGTTCATTATTTGATAAATAGAAGTAAATCGATTGTTAAATGTTAAATTGTTTTGTAAATATTTGATGGTAGTGAATAGTACTAAATTTTATAAATGTTGTATGTTAAAATTAGGTAGCGAAAAATTAAATATTGTTGTATAAGATATAGTATAAAATTAAGTTCTATTATTTTAAAACAATACTTAATATTATATATTATTTTCAATATTTATTTCGTTCTATACTAATACTAAATTAATTTATGATTAAATTTTTACAGGACTAAATTGTGGCTTGAATTTGTAATTTTTACTTCTCTTTGATTTGATCGGTACGACGAAATTCCAAACAAATTGAATCTGACATCCTCAGCATGAGAATCCCACTCGAAACTCTGGGACCAATCCTCTGTCGCCACCTGTGCAACACTCGTTTCTGTATGTTCATTCTCTGAAGCTTTGATTCCTTCAATCAGAGACTGCAGCTCGGATTTGCGGTCTTGCAATCTCTCCTGGTGCTCGAGCAGCGCTTCGATTTGGTCTGGAATGAAGAGACAGGGTTGTGAAAATCGTGATAATGTTCGGATTATTGATGATTTTGTACTGGATTGTTGGATTGAGAGTGAATTGAATTGATTACCTTGGACGTCTTGGAGTTCGGTTTCGACCAAGAGAAGCTCTTCTTCTACATCTCTCTCCATTTTCGCTCTGTCGGAATCTCTCTCTCGCTCGCTGAGATTGGAGGGAAGTTTGGGGGATTTAAGAACCGGGAAATCAGTTCCCGGATAATTAGGAAACCGGGATAATTGAACCTCATGATTGTTCTTCTTACAAACTAAGTCTGTGATTTGGGGGAACTTTGATATTGGGACTTCTCTTTGATTCTCTGTAACATTTCTTTTACACTATGAGCATATGGTGCGTCACATTAACATCAACATCAACGTCCTATCTAGACCGTCGATTGGTTGATGGGGAAAATCAGTCAACTTGAGATCTAGATATCCGAAAATTTGACCCTCCAATAGAATTATAAATGATCAGGCCGTAGATATGTGAGCGGAATGTATAATGTGCGGATATAATGTTGTAGGTAGTTTTCACTAATCTAATGTGGTATTTGACAAGTTAAAAAGAGTGGGATGCATATTGTATGATTGTGTACCACTTCAGTTCGAGTTTAACGATCATAACAATTTTAACTTTGACTAGCGTGTTGCCGTGAGATATGAAAGGAACGAAACAGTAGGGTATTCAAATCAACATTCATCCCTAAATCGAGAGTATTCAATCTGGCTCGTTTAAATTGGATTGAATGGTCCCGAGCTTAGGAGGCTCTTTATTCTTGATAGAGCGTAAACAGTAGTGTGTAATAGCTTTTACTTTTGTTTAAGACAATTAAGACAAAGCATTGTAAAAACCAATGTTTTAAATTGCGATATAGCGCTGCGTAGCGGATTGTCTTTTTTTGTAGCGGATTGCGGTAGCGGGCGCTATTGCGGCGCTATGGCCTGATAGCGGATGTGTAGTATAATTTATAATTTACGTAAAATTTCATAAATATTAATGATAAAAATATGATCATAATAAAATTTTAATACAAAAAACAAAAAAAATCCAAATACCATAAATATTAAATAAAACGAAATTATTCGAGTGCCCCAGCTTTTGAAATCCCCAGAAGCGCTCACCATATAACTTTAACTGTACACATATATACTTGCACTTGGATATACCTTTTGTGTTTACAAATATATATTTTTTTAAAATATACCTTTTTGTAATTTTGCTATACCTTTTGTGTTTACAAAAATACTTTTTGTAATTTCATCATACATTTTGTAATCGGGCACTATTGGGTGCTGCAAAATACTAGCACTCCATATCTGAACCCTTAAATAAAATAGTACAATTATTTATCATAAAATACCATACAAAATTCACTGTCCATAATTAAACATCCAAAATAAATACATGAATATTAATTATCCGAAATAAGCAAAAAAAAAATACAAAACTAACACTTTTAACGCTATAGCGGCTGCTATAGCCGCTATTTGAACGCTATTTGACTGCTATAGCGGCGCTATAGCGCTCGTAGCGCCCAAAACGCTATTTTAGCTATATTTTCGTTGCGTATTGCATTTTATGGTTGAAACCCGCAATTGCGCGCAATTGCGGCGCTATAGCGCCGCTATTTAAAACACTGGTAAAAACTTTATTTATTTTGAATGAAAGTCTAAAGTAGACAACCGCATACTAATTCAAAAAAAAAAAGATAATATAATTTCTACTCCTAAAAATATTAGCGCATGAAACCCAAACTCTAGTGCCGCCATCTAAAGAGATCATTGATCTAGGGGGAGGTGACCTCTCCGACACCTATCCTGAGATCCTCTAGGCTCCGCACTCTACCCCCACACCCCCGCCCCAACTCCCCCTTCCCCAGGCTCCATCCACTCCTCTCCGTCTCCCACTTTCAAACGATCATTTCCTTGTCCCTCTTTCCGTTCTCAACGCCCCCCTATCTTGTTTGAGACATCGACGCCAGTGGTATGGTGGGATAGTGGCGTGTTGTCGTCTCATTGTGCCAAGGCCTAATTGTAACTTGCTTGGGTCGTTTGCACCGATGATTTGGTAGGACAACGGCGTGTTGTCTTCTCATCGTACTAAGGCTGAATTGTAGCTTGTTTGGTCGTCGTCATTGGCATTTTTCAATCTGACCTTGATTGATAAAGAGCGGAGACAGCCGAACCTCCTGTGGCTGCTGATATGCGGTTCCGCCTCGGATCTACACGTAGCTCGAGGCAAAGCAGTGGATCATGCACACTCGGTTCATGTATTCAACAGTCGCCATCTCCGAGAAACCTTATATTTGAGCTCTTCGCAACTATTGTTGTCTCTTTGATATCTTTTCGCACGCCATCCCCTCACATGAGAGGCCTCAATTGTTGATCGATTGCGGCCTAGGGAGGTGAATAGGCCTAAAAAAATGCGGAAGTGTGGATTTCTATTTTTTAGGGTTTTATAGCTTTTAGGTTATTTCACTTTAAATTGGATGGTTGAATTAATTCAATAATGAGAAATAGTAAAATCAATAGTAGAAAAGAAACAGAGTTACCGAACACCAAATCTGTTGACAAAGTTCGTCAAGGTGATTGTGCTAGACTTAACCACCCGTCCTCGCTAGTAGTCCTTGCTGCGTTCATGAGCGCCTACTCTCCGGGTATGCCTTTCGGCTCCTTGATTCCATTAATCCAAATATGATTTTCTAGTACAAGACTACGATTCACCGTTCGTCTTACAAACAACTCTTGGCGAATCAATAAAACAAAACTCACAATGATTTCTTTCAATCAAATAACCAATAAGTCACTCAATTAATTCACCCTAATCTCACTTTCATTATGGAGTAATTTACATTAACACTCAAGAGATAGAATTCTGAAATTTTACTTAAAAATCTTGGTTCAAAAACGGATTAGGGCTGCTACTTTTAAAGAGGGAGGAAGCAGCCTCACAAAAAAGGAAATCCGCGACCTTTCGTTTAGAACGGAAGGCAGAAAAGGAAGCAGAATTAATAGAAAAATCAAAACAACGGTCAAAAAATATGTTGTTTTGAACATAACAGAAGAGGGCAAAAAGGAGGCAGAACTTGCAAGAATTCTGAACAGAAGTATCCGTTCAGAACGCAAGTTCCGTTTTGAATGGACAACTTCCATTCAGAACGGAATACACAAAAATTGCAGCCTTTTCTCTCTTTTTAGGGTTAATCAAAATTACTTAAAAAGCTAAACTCAACACTAGAAGAAAGCACACAAAAGCTTCTTGATTTGATCGCGCTTGAGGTCTTCTAAAGCTCCTGAAGAATCGAGTTGCATCCGCCTTGATTTGGATTTCGATTCCGTTGTCTTGAACTTGTGAATCTGATCTTTAACATTTAACTCAAATAATTACGTAATTATTTTAAACATCATCAAACCGATAACAACATCAGCCTCAACATCACACCATACGATACTGCCTGAGAAGCATATTTCTACAAATTTAAGCAAACTTTTGGGATTTATTGTGTGGTTATGCATAATGCTTTGGTTTAGAAAATGTGATACAAAAATGAAGTTAGATGGTTATTTCTGCACTGGTATGAGGTTATTTCAAAGAGTTATAAAGGTTTCTCGAAGAATGGCGCGTGTCGGCAGCAACCATCACAACAAAAAGACCGACGGTCTTCACAACGGTTTAATTCATATTACAAAAATGAAGTTAGAAATTTAGGATACGAGCTTTTCTTTCTATGGAGCTAGAAATTTAGGACACTAGCTTTTCTTTCTAATTTCATTTTTTTTTCAAGTTTGAGTTTTGAATTGTATAGAATGTAATGTGATAAAAATCGTGTAACAACTTTTTTATAATATTAATGAAAGTTTTTAATAGATCGCCTACAATTAAAAAAATTAATATGATTTTTTGCTCAACTAACTTAAACTAATTAAACTTCATAAAATTATATTTTCTTTTCAGAGAATGTAATTTACTGTTAGAAATTAATCTTGCTAGATTGTAACTTATAATGATTAGAAACTTTTTTGTAATATTGGCAACATTGTAGGATCGTTTTTAATTTTTGATAATAAAGAGTCTTTTTTTTTTTTTTAATTTAGACATAACGCATTCCATGGACAAAAAGAGCATATATAAATACCCTCTTATTTTATATGACGTTTTTGTTAAAAAAAATGTACAAGCGGCAAATAGGACCATCGCAAATTGTTGAAGTCGCATGTGTTGCATATATAAGACAAGCGCTAATTTTGGATCCGAGTAGGTCACAAATATTCAAGCAGGAGAAATGAGTTCTCTGTTCTCATCGCAATCCTGTTCAAAATCTTTCACCATGATAGATCAGTTGATACAATTTTCAGTAGCCTAAGTAGATGAAGATGTAAGGACCCAAAAGTCATGAAAAATATATAAAAGAATTAGAAAAGGTGAAGATGTAAGGACCCAAAAGTCATGAAAAATATATAAAAGAATTAGAAATGGAAAGAGAATGAAGGGAAGAGATTGAAGGGGTCATCACCATCTAAGACTTTAACATAGTAGTATATATTAATAATGTTATAATAATAAAAAAATTAAAATACATGTATATCTATGTATTTGACTCCTAAAATTTTTATACATTATTAATTAGTAGAGAAATTTTTTTTTTCCGTCTCAATAAATTCAATCAAGGTTTGTGCCCGAAAAGAACTATCAATTAGTGCGTGGAAGGATGAAGGTTGTGTTACTATTCTTTCTTTCATTTGCCATATAAAATAATTATGAGGGGGTTTAATGTAAAACAACACGCACATGGATCGCTAAGACTTGGGAAGAAACTCGTTCAGAGACTCAACGAAGAGACAGGCCGACGTTCACATCTCAAATGATATACCATGCAATAATCAAGTTCAAAACATGCAACATAAAACAAAACGGGTTAAAGCAACCTCTATAATCAACTTGCTACATAAGAGCCTCGAAGAATTACAACACAGAAAATTGATCTCCTATTAGAACTTCTAGGGGAGGACACTCTGTTATGCCTACTTCATCTTACTCCACTTAGATCTACAAGTGAAAAACATATTTGCTCAATCCAAAAACAAAAAAATTTGATCCATTGTTCATACGAAAAGATGGCTGCAATTGGTGAATCATTCATAGCGAAACTCATGGAGGAAGCATACGCGCTGCTGAAGGATGAGGTGGTCTCCCTTTCGGGTGCAGCCTCCGAGATCGAAACTCTCGGAGAAACCTTCCGGTCCATTCAGCTAGTTCTCTCAGATGCTGGACGGAAAAGAACCCATGATGAAGCTGTCAACAAATGGCTCATGGATCTTAAGAATCTCATGTACGATGCTGATGATGTTCTAGACGAGTGCCGTGTCAAGGCTGAGAAGCAAAAGATGCTTTCTTCTACCTCCTCCCGTTTCTCACCTCGACCTTACTTTCACAAGGTTGCTTGGGGTTACCAGATAAAAAGAAGAATCCAAATCCTTAACGCTCGACTGAGTGAGATCTCAACTCAGAGATCCAACTTTGGTCTTGTATCAGAGTTTCGCCCTTCTCCACCTCCCCAAATCAGCCGCAAGACTTCATCTCTTGCCGACCCGGACATGGTGGGTTCAGGAATCGATGAAGACGCAGACAACTTGGTGGAGCTGCTGATCGCGGATGGCCACCATGAGAAACCTCGAGTGCGTGCTATTGTTGGAATTGGGGGAATCGGCAAAACGACATTTGCTCGAAGAATATTCAATGATGAGAGAATTACTGCACATTTCCATGTAAAATTATGGGTTAGCGTTACGCAAAACTTCAAAGACGTAGATCTGTTGAGGTCTATTGCAAATCGGTTGCTTGATCATTATCCTGGATATGTTTGGATGTTGCATGGGGAAAGTGATATTGGTAGAGATTACGATGAGATGGTGATCAATAGTGTATTGGCAGGGGGGACGAGAAGGGTTTTTCTTGTGTTAGACGATATGTGGAGTGAAGGAGTTTGGCATGATTTGCTACGAAGTCTATTACAGGGTTGTGCAGCGGGTTCTCAAGTTGTTATCACAACAAGGAATATGGGTGTTGCTGAGAAGGTTGGATCAGTCGATATCCATAATGCGCAGTTGATGTCTATTGAGGATGGTTGGGCATTGCTTCGCAAGAAAGTGTCTTTTAATGGGAAAGAGGATGATGTGGATCTAGAAGGTGTTGAGGATATTGGTTTGGAGATTGTCAAAAAATGTGCAGGGTTGCCTCTAGCCATAAAAGCCATTGGAGGGGTCTTGTGCAATAAACCGAAGAGAAGGAGGGAGTGGGAAGCTGTTCGTCGCAATTCTAATTGGTCCGTTAGGGGACTTCCAGAAGGGGTGCATGCGGCGTTGTATTTGAGCTACGAGGACATGCCTCCTCATCTCAAAGAGTGCTTTCTCTATATTTGCTTGTTCCCTTTAGCTCCCTACTTCAGTAAGCAGGACGTCATTCAGTATTGGATTGCTGAGGGGTTTATCAAAAGTCAAGGTGGCCAGACGGTAGAAGAATTGGGTGCGGAGTGCTACCTTGAGCTGCTGGAGAGGGGTCTTATACAGCCAGATCCCCTTTCGTATGATCGCAGCACATGTGTAGTCCATGATCTTCTCCAATCGCTTGCCCAGTTTTTAGCACGAGAAGAGAGTTTGGTTCAAATGCAACATAAGGATTGGATACCTGCCGATACAAGTGAAGGGTTGGTCAACTCCATATCGATGAAGCCACGCAGGTTTGTACTTCGTAAATCATCAAGTTTCGAGACTTAAATCTCATATTATCCAAAATATTCATAATAGTCGAGTTGTAAGATGAATTCTTTTACAGTTGGAAAGATAAATATGATATTGTTCATTTTTGTAGAGGTAAATTAATATTGGAAGTTTGTAAGGATGTCAACGAGCTTATAGCTTAATTGGTTGAGTATATTGCACAATACATTTTTGAGCAAATTTTCAAAAACCTTTTACTTTTTTTTTCTTCTTTTTTTTTATTTTTTTGTTATTTTTAGAGAGAACTACAAACGATCGTTTGATTTTTATTCTCTTATTAATCAATCCTGCTAAGGAATTTGAATCTCTCACCTATGGAAATGTGGAGTAATTCATAAGCTGCTCGCTGTCTTGAGTTCTTCAACCTATTTGTACTAAAAAAGAATAATTTAAGAAGAACCGAAATATAAATAAAATCATAAAAAATAAAGAAGAAATTAATATTTTATTTAAAACTAAAATAATATATTATGTAAAACAGAAGAGAAAATAATATTTTATATAATATAAAATACAAATAAAATTATGTGTCATAAACACATCTTATAAATAATATCTTAAAATATTATTTCGTAAAATGCTGTTTTTCCTTTTATTTATAATTTTATATTGAAAAAAATAAAGTATAAAATAACAGTTTATGAAGATATTTTGGCTAAAAAAGTTAAATGAATTAAAATATAAAAAATAAAAATATGGGGTTTTTGAAAATATTTAGGAAAGTTAGGGCTTTTAAAAAAAATCCCTAATTAATTTTTTTTTTTTTTCATTTTAATGTTCATTTGACTAGAATGTCCTTCTAAATCAACTTTCTCCAATGACAGATTGTCTACTAGAATTTCTGAGGGAGAGATGAAAGTAATGCTTGATTTTATCCAGAAGGGCACTTATTTAAGGACCCTATTATTGAGGAGCTCAAAAATGAATGATGAGGATCTACAGTATTTAGTAAATACTGCCACACGCTTACGTGTATTGGATCTTCGCTGGTCAAATATTAATAAATTACCAGAATTCATGGGATTCTTAATACACCTCAGGTTGCTTGTACTCACTGATACTACCATAACCGAGATACCAGAGAGCATCGGTGAACTCGTGAGTTTGCAGTATTTATGGATTCAAGGATGTATAAATCTTTGCAAACTCCCTAATGGAATCTTTAAATTGCAAAAAATGAGGTGTCTGGATCTTCGTAATACTAAAATTGAAGGCATACCAAATGGGATAAGCCAACTACAAAATCTTAATATTTTACATGGGTTCGTCATATGCAGTAATGATTGTGGTAGTGTTGGTGGTAATAGTAGTCAGAGCCACCAGCAAAATTCTCTCGATAATTGGTCTACCTTGAATGATGTGAGAGTACTGACATATCTCAAAAGGCTAACAATTCATAATCTAGAGCGGACCCTTAAAGAAGCAACAATAGGAGAGTTTATTTTAAGAGATATGTTGCAACTTGAGTTTCTAGAGCTACAGGTTACACCAAAAAAGCCATATGAGAAAAATTGTGGTCATAGAGATGAAGAGATTGAGAAAATCCAGGAGATCTTTGAGGTTGTATTGTTACCTCCATCTAGCGTAGAAATTCTTATAATAGATGGTTTCTTTGGCCGATATTTTCCTTCTTGGTTTATTTCCAATCCCAACAATCTATCCGCTCCTCAATTAAGGCGGTTGGAACTCCGTAATTGTTACCTTCTTAAACAACTTCCATCTTTAGGCACACTTCCTAATTTAGATTATCTTGAAGTTCACAATGCACCAAAGGTCAGAACCATTGGAAATGAATTTTTGGGGCAATCTTCTTCCAATGCATTTCCCAAATTGACCACTTTAATATTTTCCCAAATGTATAAATGGGAGGAATGGAAGTGTGACACTAGTGCAAATTGTGGATTAACTGTGTTTTCAAGATTGCAATCGTTGGAAATCACTGCTTGCTCCTCTTTGAGATCTATTCCTACCGAACTGAGTTGTGGTAATGCCCCACTAAAGCAGTTACATTTAAAATTTTGTAGAAGTTTGAGAGAGTTATCTGGCTTTCCAACTCTGAGAAAATTGGTTCTATTATATTCTAGGGAGTTTGTAAACTCCCAAAACAATTCTTGCGAGTCTATGTTGCTTTCAGGATTCCCCACGCTGGAAGTGATGGTTCTTGAGAATAACATATTGCACTCCCTTCCTGAATGGATTTGTCAAGGACCTCCCGCGCTCAAAAAATTATTTTTGTTTGCTAGATTCGAATTGTTGCAGAAATGCTTCAGAGATGGTCTATACTGGCCTATAATTCAACATATCCCGTATGTGCATGTGCAAGGAGAAAACCATTATATCCGGAAGAGCCCTACATCCTATAGCACCGGCGTAGGTTGCTCAAGTTACGAAGGTATGTGTTCCCTTTGTTATTTTACATGATTTGCACTATTTTGCGCTTGTTTATACAAATAATTTGATGTATTGCATTAGATTAAATGCAGAAACCATTGTTTCTCTTTATTCACGTTTTTTTTAATTCCTTCTTTCTTTATTTTCTTGCAAATGTGTCTCTTGCCTAGTAGTTTGAGTATCTTACTTGTAATACAAGAGGTTGAGAGTTCAAATCTTTCTTTACTTTCTTACAAGTAGTTCATCTTTACGTTAAACATTTGAGTATTTTTTAGTTCTTTTGAGTATCGGAATGTTTAATTATTTGAAGATGAAAATGATATTTCGCTTCCTATTAAGAGTTTGCAGCCCATATAAATCAAAAGTAATATATGCATCATCTTTTTTTCTTTGTTTTATGTAGAATCTCTCTGTACACCTCGAAATGATACATTTAATAAGTTCGATTATCTGGTTCGTCACTGGGGAAATTTGGAGTAGAACTGAGATTGATGATGTGTTGTTGATCAAGAATGAATTTATGGATGAAATGAGAGAAAGCAACTAAATTTGTACAAGAGAAAGAGGTTCCATTGTCTCCGATTTGGACAAAGCCATAATATATATTTGAGCGCACTTCTTATCCTTTTGGTTAGGTTGTTTGTTTTATCTTGATATGAATACTAATTTTCTTTTGTGTAATATTTTTTTCCTTTGCCTTTTTTTTTCCTTTAGAAAAATTAAACTTCTGAGATGTTTTCAGAAGTTTATTTTTATTGACTAAAGAAGACTTATTACATCACTTCCATTATTTGTTTCTAGTGAAATTTGAACATACAAAATATCTTGGTTCATATAACGTAAGTACATCAATTAGGCTGTGATGTATTAACATGGTGTTTCCATTAGAATGTTACTTTTATAAGATAACTAGGAAAGTTAATACAATATCTTGGTTTATATAAAGTAAGTACATCAAATACGTACGTTGCGGTATTTTCAGAGTGGATATAATTTTTGGAAAAACAGATATTTTGACAATAAGATTAATAATACAAAGGAAGAACATAAAATTAAAAGCAGAACTATTTGTAATATTAAATATGAAAGCTTAATTGCTTCGTATTAGTTGATAATACAAAGTATTTCTTTGTTTTAGATAACACACCATAACACTATGTAAATTACTAAAGTTAATACCATTACAGACCATGATATAAAGTACTTAACTCAATACGATTACACACCATAACATGATATAAAGTAATGATAGCATAAATCTTTAGACATGACTCCTAAACAAAATACATGGCTACGGACAGCAGCTATTATATAATATAATGGTAGGATTGAACACAAACCCAGCATATTTTAAGATTGCTTCAAAAGTCATATACCTAAACTCATATACTTCAAAAAAACTCATATACTACAGGGGTTTCAAAAACTTATTCCGTGCTAATCATTTGCTCTAGAATCAGTGTTGAAGGAAACAAAATATAAAAAATAGGAGGAAAATATACATCAAGGGCCCTCATGCATCAAATAAAACTGTCAAGACACCAAAAGTGCAGCACAAAAAATAGAATCAAGTTCCAAATCAAAATATTTAAGGAATACCCTTGGCAACACGAAAACTGGAGGTCTCAAAAGATAAATAAATAATTTTTTTATTTAGAAATATTTTCTAATGCCCAGAAAAACATCAAAATATCATGGATACCGCTAATAAAATAGAGCGAAACTCGTCTTTAGATACTTTTTGGGTAATAAAGCTGAGACGATCTGATGCAAACTACATCTTTTCCAGCTGCACTTATAAACCTCCGTTTTAGTTGCCCCTTTGTTTTCGTCTCGCTCACTACCTGTCAAAACAGAATTACAATTTTTTTTTCAGAATTCGAAGAACTAACTGAATCTTTAAGAAATTGACGCATAATTTTGAATACATTGAGTTGATGAAAGGAACTATTTTATCAATGTTTGAAATCGAAACATTTATTTTTTTTATTAAATCTTTTTCCTTGAAAAAAAATTGTATAAAAGTTCTCACTCAGAAACAAATTAAGATTTATATCGTTAATGCAAAAGAGATTTTTTCATAATAAAATGACTGATTTAGTATTTGAAATCAAAGATATTCCAACACAAAAAGGAGATAACGAAACATGGAAAATCTCATTCAAACTATAATTAGTTGATCAATGTGATCGGATTTGTATGCAAAATCTCAGAGAAAAATCAAATTGTTGAAACCAAAAGCAAAAAAATCCATTTTTTTTTGCGAAATTTCAGGTTTAATAATGATTTCATGCTCCATTTGTTTTGTTATGTGGATGAAAGAGTGGGCTGGAACTGATACTAGGCTGGCTAAGATTGATTTTCAAAGAAAAAATAAACTCACTTAAGTTGCGACAAACAGAAGAATATTATTTTCTCCACATCACTCACTGGTGTGCGACTGCATCATCTCCTGCAATTAATAGAACTGTAGATTTAATATAGGGGCTCTTTTGTAATTTTGGTTTTGTGAAAAGATATATTCAGTTATTAGTTTTTGCAATTTCAGTAATAATGCAGGGGCTTTTTTGCAATTTCGGTAATTATGCAGGGGCTATCTCGTAATTTTGGCATAATGCAGGGTCTTTTTTGCAGAATTTATTTTGAGTTTAGTATTTTTCTTTTACTTGATCCTGGATTACGTCGAAATTTGCAAAAAGCCCTTGTACTATGCCGAAATTGCAAAAAAGCCCCTGCATTATAGGTTTTTTTTTTTTTTTTAAATTAATTTTGATTTTGGTGTTTTTAAATTTTATTTTTACTTGGTCTTGGATAAGAGAGAGTAAAGGACCGATAACCAAAGTTATTCCCTTATATAATACAAGATAAATATTAAATGCATAAATATAATCAGATTCAGAAAATTAAACTGAAATTTTTTAATTTTGGTAATAATATATGTTTTTTTTTTTTTTTTTTTTTTTTTGCAAGATTAATTTTGAGTTTAGTATTTTTACTTGGTCTTGGATTAGAGAGAGTAAAGGACTGATAACCAAAGTTACTCCGTTAAATAATACAGCTAGCAATTGATAACATAAGCTTTTGTCCCCGCCAGCCACCATAATTACCAAAACGTCCCTGCCACTCATCACTTCATTAATTATCTGAACAAAAAAAAAATAAAAAAGGTTACATTAATTCATAAATAGAAGCAAATCAGTTGTTAAATGTTGAATTATTTTAATATTAATTTTATAAAATGTTAATTTAGTTCTATTATTTTAAGATAATATTCTTATTTTTGATAGTTTCACTAATACTAAATTATTATAATTAAAATTTACAGGATTAAATTGAGGTTGATTGTGAATTTTTACTACATTTTAAGATAATATATTAATATATTTTTTCAACTAAAATATTAACGTAGTATTGTAATATTAATTAATTTAATTATACTATTTTACATATTTAGTATATACTAAATTATTATAATTAAATTTTACAGGACTAAATTGTGGCATGATTTTGTAATCTTTACTTCTCTTTGATTTGATCGATAAGAGGAGATCCTGAACAAATTGAATCTGATATCCTCAGCTCGAGAATCCCACTCGAAACTCTCCGACCAATCCTCTGTAGCCAACTGGGTGGTACTATTTTCAGTTTCTTCATGTGATTTGATACCTTCGATCAGAGACTGAAGCTCGGATTTGCGTTCTTTCAATCTCTCTTGGTGCTCGAGCAACGCTTTGATTTGGACTGGAATGAAGCGATTGGGTTGTGAAAATCGTGATAATGTTGGGATTATTGATGATTTTGTGATGGATTGTTGGATTGAGAGTGAACTGATTGGTTACCTTGGACGTCTTGGAGCTCTGTTTCGACCAAGAGAAGCTCTTCTTCTGCATCTCTCTCCATTTCTTCGCTCTCTGTCTCCCGCTAGAGCGAGCTGGATTGGAGGGAAGGTTTTGATTTTGGGGGTGTTTAAGAACCAGAAAATGGATTCCCGGGTAATTAGAAAACCCGAGAAATCAATTCCAGGATTGTAGTTACATGTAAAGTTATAGTTTTCGGGTTGAATTTAATCCTATATCGGGTTGAATAATTTAATCCCATTTCGGGTTGAATTTAATCAACTTCAGACCCGGGGAACCAATTCCCGGATTATTAGCAAATAAATGTTCATCGAATCCTTCGTTTTCTCTGTTTCTCTCTTTCTTCTCAAACCCTAACATCTATCTCTTGCGATTTCTTTTCTCAAATGTAATTTCCACGTTAACAATCATCGAATCAAATCTCAATTCACTGATTCATCTCAGTTCGAAGGCCGTTTCGCCATGGATTCGCCTGATAAAATGGATTCAGGACCTTCTTCGTTCCGTAAAATCTCGAGTGAGAAAGCTGGTAGAACTTACCGTCGCCATGGATCCGATTCATCTCCTTCAGACGGTTAGCTGTTTTACTCTTTACTTAGCTAAATTTCGCTATATATTAATGTAATCAAGAATTCCAACTGCATTTTTCACTTATTTGAATAGTTTATCATAAATTGCATCTAATTGATGATCTTTTTGATCTTCTTCATTCCTTTTCTTATCCTTTTATCATCTTAATGAATTTTTTTTATTTTATTGTTATTTTCTTTTCTGACAGAGAGCCCTAAGCAGGAAAAGGATAAGAATTACAGCTCTTCCAAATCTGAAAGAGAAATTGAAAAGTCAAAATCGCATAATCGGTCTGAAAGAGATTATGCCAGACATTCTGATGATTATAAGAGTAATAATCATACCAAAAGATATGATAATCATGCAAAAAGATATGATGATAATTATGATTATAAGAACAGAAGCAAGGATTATAGAGAAAAAGAGCATGATAGGTACAGAAAGGAAGAAACTAGAGATAGAGTGAGAAAAGATCATTACGATAGTAGAGAGCATTATAACAGAGAAAAAGGCAAGAGAGATTATTATGAGAGAGAAAATGAGAGGAAAGATTATCATGAGAGAGAAAATGAGAAGAGGAAACGGTCTGAAAATTCAAGTTCATTTACTCATGAAGTTAAACAGAGAGAGAGCAAGTTTTCCAAACCTGGTCAGTTCATTCGTCAAATTTATATTAATAATACTAATGTGAATATATTATATTTAAACTAATAACAATAATAATTTGTGTAAACAGAGAATAAAGAAAAACTGGGTTCGTCAGCGCCAGGTGGCACGGATCTTAATGCAGCCAAAGCTGCCGCCATGAAAGCTGCTGATTTTGGTATTTAAATTTTATTAATATTAAACATATTATGCTTATTAATATTAAACATATTAATTTAATTTTATTGTTTATTAAAGTGAATAAGAATATTGGTGGACCGGGACTGGCTGGCGGACCGTTAACTACTGAACAGAAGAAGAAAATGCTTTGGGGAAATAAAAAGAATGAATCCACTCAAAAAGATGTAATATTATATAACATATTTATACTTTTTATATTATATATTATAGACTTTATAATCTATATAATATACTTCATGTAAATTTTGCAGATAACTAAGAACTGGGACTTGAATCTGTTCGCTGACCGTGAGAGGCAAGAGAAATTCAACAAACTCATGGTAAGTTAATTAATTAATATTATATTAAAAAGAGAAATTCGCAAAAAGCCCCTGTATTCTTGAGAAATTGTAAAGAGCACCTCTATTCTTGAGAAATTCGCAAAAAAAAATCCTACCGTAATTATTATTTTTTCGATTAAAATTAGAGTATCTTAGGTTACCTTTTTGCGATATCCATTAATGGAGGGGCATTTTTGCAAATTTTCCTATTATAAATGTATTTATTTTTCATTTTTTTACTTACATGGTTCTTAGAATCTGAGGCTCAATTGGTATAATGTAGCACATGAATGAAAATTGCCCAATTCATAAAATTGCCAAAAAAAAACCAAAAACTCCTCGTTATTCACATTTTCATTATAATATTATATATTACTCCCATTTATTTATTTATTATTATTATTTTCCCTTTATACTAACACGTTTCATAGAATCTGAGATTCAATTTTCACAATTCAGGGCGTGAAAGGACAAAACTCAGCAGCACAAAAAGACGAAACGGAAGACGTGAAGAAAATCGAGGACTTAGAAACGGACTTGGAAAAACAGTACACAGCCGGTCTACGCAGGAGAGACGGCCGGACCGTCGGTCTAGGCCTTTAATGCTGCGGACCAGGTCTATTTATAAAAATGTAGTCTGGCTCTGGTGCACCAGGTCTATTTGGGATAATGGGGGTGGAGTTGACTGTTTTATCTGTTTTGTTGAGTGGTTAATGTGTTTTAGTAGTTGTTTATGGTTTGGTATTGTGTTTGTGTTTTATATATATTGTAGAACTGATAATATTAATAGTGCTTTAGAAGCCTTAATTTTGGGGGGTTTTGTCTCTCTTTTTGTGGGGTTTTGACTTTTTATGAGTTTTGGGCTATTTTTGGATTTGAAGTCTTTTTATACTTTTGGGCTTTTAGGTTTATTATCCATCTTTTTTGGGGTTTAGCCAGCCATTTTGGTTGTTTCTTTTCTTTCCTGGTGTAATTGTTCAACTAATTAATTATGAAGGAGATTAGCCTGTGTTGTGTATTAGGTGGAACACTTCCATTAATATTAATTATTATAGAATAGGTCGAATGAGAGCATGCCACGTATGATATCAATTGTCGCGTTTTGCCGTCTTGCTTTTTGAATTTTTGACTTGCTTAGCTAGCTAATCCTCTTTCTGTAATCTAATCTCTCTTTTTTCTTTTTTATTTCCCTCGGCACGTGCGATCTCTACTTGGCACGTGCGTCGACATGGACTCAACTCGACTCAATTCACGGCGTTGATTTCACGCACTTACATATTACATATACAAACACACACTGAAGAACTGTAGAGACAGAGAAAAGAGAGAAGCTTATTTATTTGAGTTACTTTGTGTTTTTCTTTCACCTGTCCTGATTCTCCCCCTAATTAATTATTAGTAATAATTAACCGATAGTTAAGAGATCCTCGGTTTCTCTTCTCTCGCTGTCCAAATTCTCTTTCTCTTCTGCTTCCCTCTCTCTCTCTCTTTCTCGAAAGAAACTTTCGCATGTTTGATTAATAATTAAGAATTAGAAAAGAGAGAAATCTCGTCAGATTTTGAATCACTTCTTCTTCTTCTTCTTCTTCTTCCTTTTGTTTCTAATTTTTTTGGTTTGAGAGTTTTAATGGAGGCGATAAAGAGGCAGGCGACGAGACTGAGAGAGCAAGTCGCCAAGCAGCATCATGTATATTCAATTCATTCACCTTTATACTCTTTCCTTTGAAGAACTGAGACTTGAGATTTTTACTCTCTAACTTAATTCTCAATAATTCTTGTTTTCTTTTAGCATTTAATTTCGAGTTTAGCCGGTTATACTTGATTTACTCGTAACCTGGAGTTAATTTCTCGAATTTCTTTCGTTTTTTGGATAATTTTAATTCTTAAACACTTTTTGCTATTCTTGTAGTTCATATTAATTTACTTAGTATTTGTATATTATTAAATATAAACTAATCGAAATGAAATCTCTTTTGAAAAAACAGGCTGTGTTTAGACAATTCACTTCAAAATACAGCCAAGACCCAGCTTTGGTCGATGAAGAAGAGCTTCAGTGTCATCAAAATCTTCAGAAATTATACAATTCCACCAAATCAGCTAAAGTATATTTCCTTCATTCTTTAATTATAAATACATTTTTATTAAATTTATATTTTATATGTTTTATGTTTGGTCTTTCAGCAACTTCAAAGAAATATAACACGTGGCATTCAAAATTTTATATCTGTCAGCACTAAGCAAATGGAAATCGGTAAATTATTTAAAAAATAAATTCAAAATTTTCAAATATATTATTAATTTGTCACATATATATTTTTAATTTTATTATATTAAACTAATGTAGTGAAAAGATTAGCTGAAGATTGTTGTAAATACGGAAACGAAAATCAAGTTCCCGATTTTGCCCTTGCGAAAGCTTCTCTCGATTTTGGAAATTCTCACAATTTAATGGAAAAAGAAAAGGAAATTCTTCTCACTGTTCTTGCCGATCAGGTTAACTAAATTAAAACTACAACCATTTTATTGATATAATTACTATTTTATTTTTATCATAATATTTATTTTTATTTTTGTGTAATTTGTAGGTTTTTGAACCGTTAAGAGACATGATAATGAGCGCTCCTTTAGAAGATGCAAGATTATTAACTTATCGTTACGAAAGAATCAGACAAGATGTAGAATCACAGGTTTAAAACCCTAATATTCAATTAAACCCTAAACTTTAATCATAAACATTTATTATTACTTTTTAAAAATTACAATTCACTTCATTTTTTATGTTTTGAGAAATTTTCCAAAAATCCCCTAACTTATTTAATTATTACTTAATTTAATAAGATAATTATTTAGTTTAATTAATTTAATAAAATAATTACTTTTTTTAAAATGATAACTTTTTTTCTTGTTTAAAATTATAATTTAGCAAACCCCCAACTTTTTTAATATTTTGAAAACGTTCAATCCACTTTTCAGTATTAATATTTGTATAAAAAATGATAATTTAATTTAGTTTTTTTTTTCTTGTTTAGATCGCTGAGGTGGTGAAAAGACAAATGAAATCGAAAGAATCAGGGGTAAATACGGAAAGTGTAAATAAATTAAAAAACGCAGAATTAAAATTAGCAGATTTACAAATGACATTAAATGCTTTGGGACGAGAGGCCACAAGTGCCATGCTGGCGGTTGAAGCTCAACAACAAAAAATTACTTATGAAAAACTTCTTTTTATGGTAATGATTTAATTGTTTTTGGGGTAAAATTTCATATATATCCCTATGAAATGAGAAATATCATAATAATAAATAAGAATTTCTATTTATTTTGTTTTTGAAAGGTTGAAGCTGAAAGAAATTATCATCAGAGTGCAGCTACTATTTTGGATAAACTTCATGATGATGTATCTATTTATTCATCCATTTATTTATTAATTATTATTCTTATTATTAATTTAATATTTATTTATTTTAATACAGATGGTGCTGGCAAAAGAGCAGAGCGAATTATTAATAAAATCAGGAGAAATCGCAACCAATTCTCGACTCAAATCCATCGCTGAATCTCCTGAATCAATCAAATCAATCGAAAATAATAACAACAACAATATTAATAATAATTATAACAACAACAATACTACTACTACTACTACTACTACTACTACTACTAATATTAATAATATTGAAAACGGCATATCCAACTCATTTTCCATAGCAGAGGTACATTAAATCATTAATAAACCCCCCCCATTTTTATAAAAAAAATATCTTTTCAAATCTAAACATTATTAAAATTTTCATTATTATTTTCTTTTTTCTTAAGGTGATGCATCCATTTGATGCCCAAGCAGAAGGAGAGCTCACCTTATCAGTCGGCGATGATGTCACCATCCGCCAGGTGTCGACCAACGGTTGGTCGGAAGGAGAATGCAAAGGAAAGTCAGGCTGGTTTCCTTCCGCTTATGTGGCAGTCAGAGAAAAAACACCTGTTGGAAAAAGTAAAATTACTGAATCTGATTCTGGCTAGTATTTTATGTGATATTGTTTTTTGATTGTTTTTTTATTGATTTTTGGTTGAGTTTTTTGGTTTTGTTGTGTAGCATAGAGGCGATTTGTTTTATTTTAAGTAATCTTGTAATTAAAGGAGTAAATCAATCGACCCACGTTATTGTTAGATTGTATGTATAAAATAATAGAAGTGTTTCTGTTTTTAACGAGTGTTTGTTCATTTGTAATAATTATGTTATTATTATTATTTTAGTTTCTGATAATAATATGATTTTTTTCCTAATTGTCCAATGAGATGAAATGGAGATCTCCGGATCTGCTTAAATAAATTGAGAGAATACAGTGGGACCCGCATTTAATTAGCGCCAGCTGTCGGATTGGATGGGTGCTGCCTGTAATAATTAATAATATTCCATTTTGGTGTTGGAGTAGTCTATTTCCTAGGTCCCATATTCATTCATGTCATCAAACTGGACACATCCAGTTATTAACAAACTGGAGATGATATACACGTGCGTGGCGTCGCGTACTGGCGACTTATCAGTCTCCATCCTCTCCAGTTTATAATATTAATGGATTTATCCTTAATTGAAATCATATAATTTATATAATAACGTAAGTAATATGATATATAATTATATAATCTCCAGTACTGGAGAGGAGGCGAGATGGAAGACAGTGTTGTTCCAGCTCATCTTTGTTCCTCTGTTCTCTCTCACTCACAGACACTACTGCCGCTTCGGTCCTGCCCCCACTCACTGATTACTCGACACTGATTGATTCGATTCCCTTCTAGTTACTCTCCTCAAATTAGGGTTTCGATTTGGGTTTTGTAAGTCGAATCTGAGTGTGTAGAGATTGATATGAGGTACGTTTATTTGGGTTTTTATTTTACTGCGTTTTTGTGGAATTAATGTTGTTGTTGTTGTTGTTCTGATTTGTGGTTCTTAAAAAGTGTTGATTTTTCAGTGTGAATGGTGGTTTTGTGAAGAATTCAGATCTCGTGTTTTGATTTTGAAAATCGAATTGGAGTTGTGCACTGGCTGGCTGTGCTAATTTGTATGAGCTGGCGCAGTCTTAGTATGCTTGATT
Organism: Juncus inflexus; assembly: GCA_024447665.1. Lineage (NCBI taxonomy): Eukaryota > Viridiplantae > Streptophyta > Magnoliopsida > Poales > Juncaceae > Juncus > Juncus inflexus. The sequence continues at coordinate 9,615,932 of JAJHPC010000003.1, forward strand.
GGGCAGCTGATCAATGGGCCCAATTTTGAACAAATGCTGCATTTTTCTCACGATTCTTTTGCTAACGGGAACTCTGACAAGCGCTCTGAATTCAGATGGTAAGTAAAGCTCAGTTCTTTACTTTGTTAATTCTTTTTCTTTCTTTTTTTGGACTTAATTGAGCTTTTAAAATTTGATTATTTTTACAGGAGATGCGCTTATTAGTTTTAAAACGGCAATAATTAATTCGGATGGAGTTTTTCTCAACTGGAGACAACAGGATTCCGATCCGTGTAAATGGAAAGGTGTAAAATGTGATGAACATTCAAAGCGAGTGATTTATTTGTAAGTATTAATTAAATTAAATTAAATTAAATGATGATTATTTTATAAAAGCTATATAATGTTAACTTAATTTCATACTTATTTCAGGAATTTGGTGTATCATAAGCTGGTTGGGTCAATAGCACCAGAAATTGGGAGATTAGATCAGTTACAATATCTGTAAGTATTTTTGTTTCACAAATTATTCAAAATATTGTGTTTATTTTTTCATTTGAATTGCATGTCATATTTTTATTTATTTTTATATATTTAGAGCTCTGCAAGGTAATAGTTTATATGGAATTATCCCACCAGAACTGGGCAACTGTACTGCTTTACAACATTTGTAAGTTAATTTAATTTCGTTTAATATCCAATTTATGAAACGTATTTGTAAATTATTTTCCATTTTTATATGGTATTATTATACTATACCTTTTTTATTTTATAACCATTTTTTTAATATTTTAGATATTTGCAAGGGAATTACTTGAGTGGAATAATTCCCTCTGAAATTGGTAATCTTTCTTTACTTGAGACATTGTAAGTTCTCCTAAACTTAACTTTTTATTATATAATTATATTTTATTTTATTTAAATATAATTATTTCATTAATTTTATTATTTATTATTTTGAAGGGATGTATCAAGCAACACTTTGAGCGGATCCATTCCACAATCTGTTAATAATCTAACCAAACTTACCTCATTGTGAGTATCTTATTTCTTTATAATTATTTTTAATAGATAAAAAAATAATAAAGAAACATTACAAAATATACTTGTTTTTAATGCAATGTAGCAATGTATCGATGAATTTTTTGGCTGGAGAGATACCTTCCTTTGGACCTCTAATTACATTTAATGACACCTCGTAAGTTTAATATTAATTTTCTCTTTTTTCATACAAATATAACATTTAATATAAAATAATTCATATTTATATATATAGGTTTGTTGGAAATAAAGAATTATGTGGGAACCAAATTCAAGTGGAGTGTAAAAATGATCCTCAATCTCGCGATTCTCAACCCCCTTCAGCCGGTATATTATATAATTAATATATTCATATTTTTCATTATTAGTATCTTATTGATTATATTTTATATTAGGAAATATTTTGGCGAGAAAAGCGAGCAAAAATTCAACGCGACTTGTAATAAGTGCAGTGGCGACAGTTGGAGCGTTACTATTAATAGCTCTCATGTGCTTTTGGGGCTGTTTTTTGTATAAAAACTTTGGTAAAAATGATATTCATGGCCTTCGTATGGACGTTAGTGGAGGTATTTTATTTATTCATATATTTTTTTTATTTTTTCATTTATGACCTTCAAATTATTTCAAAATGTTAAAATTACCCTTCTAAAATTACAAGTTTAGATTAGTTTATTTTGAGGTTTTGGGAGTGAAATTTATACATGCGGTGTTTTATTAAGGTTAATTTGATATTTGCAATTTTGGTATGGCAAATTTGATATTTCGGGTTTTTCTGCCTATATCTTTTGTATTGTCTAATGCATGTTCCTTCCTTTTCTCTAATAATACATTAAATACATTCTCTAGCATATATTTTTTCACATTGTATAGTATAACAAAAAATCAAATATATATTTTAGATGCATCAGTCGTAAATGTTCACGGAGACCTCCTCTACCATTAAACGAAATAATTAAAAAATGGAAGCATTAAATAAACAAAACATACAACATTAAATATTATTAAACATTAAATATATTGATTCCTCACATTTCAGGGGCATCGGTCATAATGTTTCACGGAGACTTACCTTATTCATCAAAAGACATAATTAAAAAAATGGAGGCCTTAACGGAACAAAGCATCATCGGCTCCGGCGGCTTCGGCACCGTCTACAAGCTCGCCATGGATGACGGTTCGCATAATTTTTTTCATATTTTACATTTATTTAATATTTTAACATTTTTTTCATTGAGAAAAATCTAGTTTTATGTTGAAGCAGCTCATTTCTGGTCTCTCAACTTTTTATTGGTCCAATTTTAGGCACTCGAGTCATCGAGTGTTTAATAAGTACATATTTGGTTCTTCCCTCTACTTTTTTGTGTATGTTTATTATTTGTGCATGTCTATTAGAAAATGTTTATTTTTTGTGCGTGTTTATTAGAAAATAGCACTTAATGGATGGGAAGTACCTAAAATGCACTTAGTGAATAGTTGAGGGACTAAAATTGAACCAATAAAAAGTTGAGGGACCAAAAATGAGCTACTTTAATAGTTGAATGGGGCAAAATTGGACTTTTCTCTTCTTCATTTAATGTTTATCATTTTCTTGAGGCATGGCCTTCCTTTTTGTTCCTTTTTCGTGAAAAATAGTATATAGAGGCTATAAACGGTATATACGTAAACAATAGTATATTGAAAAGCGGAAAAATACTATATTCAAATTCCAAACAATAAAAAATGCACAAAAACAATACATATGCAAAACAGTGAAAATAGTATATAAAAAAAATATAGTATACTAAAAAGCGCAAAAAAAGTATATACAGAATTCCGTTGCGCTTTCAAATTTCCCTTCAACATTTCATATTTTCTTCCTTTAATCTTACCATCTTCATTAAATTATATTTTTTAGGCAAGCTCTTCGCGTTGAAACGCATCGTGAAGACCAACGACGGTCTCGATAGGTTTTTCGATCGTGAGTTGGAGATTTTGGGGAGTATAAAACATCGGTATTTGGTGAATTTGAGAGGCTATTGTAATTCGGCTGGGAGTAAGCTCTTGATCTACGATTATTTGCCTGGCGGAAGTTTAGATGAAGTTTTGCACGGTACGTGTTTTGTTATTAGATGCATACAAATTTAATTTAGTGTAAATGGGGTTTGATAATTTGATGTGTTTTAGGTATGGATGGTGAATTATTTTTAGTATGTATGGTTAGTTACCTTTTTCAAAAATGGTAAATTTGACCTTCCGGAATTCAAAATATCAAATTTTGAATTTTGAAAAAATAAGATATTTGTTTCTCTTAGAAGGGCAAGTTATATTTTTGTAGTTTAGTAAGGATAAATATGATGTATTTTGAGTTCAAAAAATTAATCAGGGTTGTTAAATATTACTGATGCCTAATTTTATTAGTCTTGACAATAAAGCATGATGACAGCATGACATGGTCTATAGCACATGACGACAGCATGACATCATGCTTTATTAGCAAAACATCTAATCATGACGATAGCATGACACCATCAACCAACCATCTTTTATTCAAAATTCCAGTCTTTAAATTCTCACTCTTGTACAAAATTCCAGTCTTTACATTTCTCACTCTTATACAAAATTCCACTCTTCACAGAGAAATCCGAACAACTGGATTGTAACGCAAGAATGAACTTAAATATGTTTTTTGATAAATTTCAATTGAACGAATTTCATCAACATAAAATAAAATTAATCAATCAACTAAAACAAAATTCATTATTTTTTAACCAAAGAACCAACAATACGAAATTCCCTATTATTCATCAACTACATAACAAACCTCAACAACAACAACAACATAATTTGTTTTATCCATTTTTTTAGAAAAATCTGACCAGCTAGATTGGGACGCTCGAATAAACATAATCCTCGGGGCCGCGAAGGGGCTGGCGTACCTGCACCACGACTGTTCTCCGAGAATCATCCATCGCGACATCAAATCGAGTAATATTTTGTTGGACGCGAACTACGAGGCGAGGGTTTCGGATTTCGGGCTGGCGAAGTTGTTGGAAGATGAAGAGTCGCATATCACGACTATTGTGGCCGGCACTTTTGGGTATCTCGCTCCGGGTATGTGTTAAGAATTAGTTTGGGGAAATTTGCAGAAAAGACCCTGAGTTATGTTTAAATTGTGAAAATGCCTCTATTATTTGAAAATTCGGATTTTCCAATCTAACATCAGCCCATTGAAATGTTCAACATGTTAGATTGGATAGGTTGAATTTTCAAACAATTGGGAGGCATTTTTACAATTTTTCATAATGCATGTGCCTTTATGCAAATTTCGCCGGAGAATTACATTTGAATTTGAAATGTTACCTTTTCTGGTTATTTTGTTAATTCGTTATGGAATATGGAATTTGCAGAGTACATGCAGAGCGGGAGGGCGACGGAGAAAACAGATGTATATAGTTTCGGAGTTTTGATTCTCGAAATTTTGAGCCGAAAACGGCCCACCGATTCCGCCTTCATCGAGAAGGGCCTCAACATCGTCGGATGGGTAAAATTTCAAATAATAAAAATAATAAATTTTATTGTATTTAATTTTATTACATAGCATTTTTGTTATAATAATATGCTAAAGACATAGAATCCATCCTAGAGACCTAGATTCAAACAAAAAAATTAAATAAATATATCTTTCTATTATATTATTCTTGTATTTAATTTAATTATAAATATTTGTTAATAATATGATTTACTTATTTATTTGTTTGTTTGTTTATTTTATTATACACATTTGTTAATAATAATATGTTTTTTTTCATATTTATTAATTAATTTAGTTTGTTACAATCATACGACAAACATAGAACCCACCCGTCCAACCAACCCTACTCTAAAAATCTTAACAAATAAGAAACAATCTACTTAATTAATTAACCAATTAATTAATTTCCTTATTTATTTATTTCTTCATCCATGTAGTTGAATTATTTGGTGGCGGAGGGTCGTCAGAGGGAGATCCTGGAGGGGAACTGCGAGGGAGTGCAGACGGAGAGTCTGGAGGCGCTTTTGTCGGTGGCGATTCAGTGCGTGGGTTCGGCGTCGGAGGAGCGGCCGACGATGCACCGCGTGGTGCAGATGCTCGAGTCCGACGTCCTCACTCCCTGCCCCTCCGACTTCTACGACTCCGAATAGCGAGGGGGGTTTGGAAGAGGATTCGTTCATTCTTTTTGAAGAGGAGTTTGGGGTTGGAATTGTGTAAATGCATTTGGAAAGAGGGAATTGGGGAGAGAGAAGGGGGGGAGGGTTTGGGATTTGTTGTGATTTGTATGTAGTGATGAATGAGATGGGAGTAGTGGTGGATATGTTGTGGTGTTGGTCTTCTTTAATAAATGAAAAAAAAAACGTGTTTTCGGAATTTTCTACGTATAATATTTCTTTAATAACACTAAAGCTTTTACTTTGTGTATTTATGTGATACAGTATTAGTGTATTACAAAGAAAACATGATTTATGTCCAACGTAAACTCGCTCATTTTATTCCTTGTAGCAGTTTTCTCACAATCATTCATTCACAAATATCAAATTATATTATTCAAAGTTCAAACGGAAACATAGCATGCCAAAACCAACATAGTAATAATCTTGAACAAACAAACAAATGAGGAAATAAAACAGCAACAACGAGAAAAATAAAAAAAAACTTAGTCACAAAAAGAAAAAAAAAACTTGAACAATTAATTCTACTCAGTACGCCTGACCACCTTGCATCCATTCTCTTCCAGTTTGTCACAGGTTTCCGTTGGAAAATTAGGCATGTGGATCAACTCCAACTCCTGAAGAGCAGGCAGATGCACCAATTCCTTCGATTCCATCTTTAATTCCAAGCAATTGTCGATTCTCAATTTGGAAATTCTAGGCATGGAGCCCACTTCTATTTCCCACTCTTGTAAATTAGGCAAATAAGATACTGACAAATACTGCAGCCGACAAAAACCACCGGCTGAGCAACGCATTTTCTCCTCTGTTCTGCACCACAATAATTCGAGAAGAACTAGAGATGGAAGGGCCTCTAAGATAGGCATTGGATCCTCCAGGAAATTAACATGACGCAGTTTCAACTTTTTCAGATTTGGTGGGAAGAATTTACTATCAGGAAGACGTGTGATTCTTCTAATTCCCCGAAAATCTAGTTTCTGAAGGTTTTGATGGTTTGAGAGTTCAGGAAGAAACCCCTCCAGAGGTAAAACAATTACAAGCCGTAAGGAGAGAGAGATGAGCGCCCTCATTTCCTTTAGCACTTGTGTGAGTGTTTTATATTCCATCCAGGAATAATGCTGTAAATTGAAATTTATGCATAATGTTTGAACATTTTGCAGTTGGCCAGGTTTTGGACCTTTCGGGAATTGGTATGGGCACATGTATACATATTTGAGTGTCGGGATTTCCCAAATAGAACTTGACGATGAACTAATTGTAGTGTATCTTGCATCAAAAGTTTGCAAGTTTATGAGATATTTAATTGAACGAGGAATTTCAACGCTAGTATCACCGCACTCTCTCAAGCAAAAATATCGGAGAAAAAACATCTCACCAATTTCCTCCGGTAATATTTTAATATCCGGAATGCCCACTAGTACAAGAACTCGCAGATACTTCAGCATACGGAAGGTTAATTTCGGTAAGTTGAAGCCTACTAGAGTGCGCAAATTTGGCATATACGCGCCGATTTCATTGCTAGAGAAATTATTAAAAGCAGCCCGGTAAGTGGACGCTTCGATATTTTCAAGATTGTTGCATATTTTGAGGAATCCGGTTTTTGCGCTTTCTTCAATACAAAACTCACGTAAGATATCATGCACTCGTATCTTTTTTATCCGGTCATGCATTTCACTCATTTCAACAACTTGCACCATGGATCGGTTAGCCAACTCAGTTAGATATTTTCTACCAGTTTTTTCTTGAGAACAGTTGCTTTCGAAAGCAACAAATCCTTCGGCAATCCACATTTTAATCAGCTGTGAGGTTGAGATGAGATGATCCTCAGGAAAACATGCCAGATACAAAAAACATGGTTTAAGATAATATGGGAGATCGTTACAGCTGAGAGCCAATATTTTCAAAACTCTTTTTTGTCTATGAGTTTCTGTCCAATTAAAATTTTCCGCCAATCTTGACCAAGCATTCAGATCAATGTTCTTTGATAACATCCCACGAAGAATAGAAAGGGCAAGAGGAAGCCCATCACATTTTTCTGCGAGCTTCTTGCCTAAATTTTCTAGTTCATTTAAAGTGCGTTCATTAATAGTTTTAGAACCGAAAGGTATTTTTTTACACATAAACTCCCAACTTTTTTCATCATCCAAAAGTTTTAGCTGATGAATTTTATTAGTATAATTAGTGTATTCAGCAACCTCTTGCTTACGGGTTGTCAATATTATTCTACTACCATTATTTGAATCGGGGAAAACCATATTACCATAATTAATTTGGTCTAATGCACTCTCTGTCCAAATATCATCTATTACCATCAAATATCTTTTGTCCTTTAGAAACTCAAACAATTTTTCCCTAACTTCAACTTCTCCCATACTCTCTAATTTTTCTTTTGTCATCTCATTTTCATATCTTTCCTCATTTGCTAAACTCCTTTTCTTAATTTCCATTATTTGTTTCATTATATCCTTAAATAGTTCTATGGGTTTGTAATTTTGAGATATCGATAACCAAGCAAATTTTTGAAAATGATTTTGTTTTTTTTGGTCGGTAAATACTTTCCTAGCAAGGGTGGACTTGCCAATTCCACCCATACCCACAAGAGCAACAAATGTTAGATTTTTATTTAATGGGTCAAGTAATTCTTCGGTAATTTTTTCTATTTCATTATTAAAATCTACAACATCATCTTTGTTATCAAAATAAGGAGATACCATTCTATGTATATTCAGATCATCCTCCTCATTGGTGTAACTAACCCCATCCTTATCACCACTGGTTTCTCCTAACTGGGCTTTACTATACATTTCTTTTCTTCTGAATATTTCAGGAATTTTGTTCTTTATTTTTTCAATTTTCTTTCCAACTTCATGTAGAATTTTTAATTCGCTATGATAAATATTTGCATACCTTGATATCATACCGAAACACCCTTTTTTCTGTTTTTTGCGTCTATGCATCCAGTCGATCCTTGCGATCACATTTTCGGCCTCATAAACAACATCTATGATTTCTTGAACCAAGATTGTTGTGTTGTTGTCTCTCTTGGCCCGGTTCAGATCTGCATCTCTTAGGAAGCCTTGCATTGATCTGAGCTCTCTTTTTAGCGACTCAATCTGGTCAGGAACTCCCTCAAGGAACTTGGCCTCTGTAATCGTGAGATTGGCGATCGTGCTTAAAGCAGAGGAAATAACAGACTCGGCCATATCTAACAATACGAGAGAGAGAGAGAGAGAGAGAGAGAGAGAGAGAGAGCTATGAAGAGTGATGAGAGAGAGAGGTCCTACCTCCATTTGGGATGTATAAACATGATTTATAGTAGTGTTGACATGATGCTTTGTTTTTGGTTCTTTTTTTGGTATAATGGATATGACTTAATTTCTATATTTATTTTGATGCAAATGAGATTTAAATTCATAACTTATGATTTGTTATGCTTTGCACTCAATTAAGTCACGAGCCTATTTACTTATTTATGGATTATGGTCCTGAAAATATAAGGTGATACTAAAAGCATTTAGCAATATACTTGATCTACTACTATTTTTTGTTTGTGTTAATGAGGGTTCAACGAGGAAGTTGCTGATAATTATTATTTTAATTATTTTTCTTGAAAATAATTTATTATTTTAATCTCACCCATGTATGGTGCTCAATTAAAACCCCCTTATATTCTCACCCATGTAGCTTTTCTCTGGACCTATCGATACAAAAGTGTACTTAACATTTGGTATTCATTTTTTCATATTTTTGCTGCAAGTTTAATGATGTGGACTAATAAAATTAAATTATCGGGAAATTGAAAAAGAAAAAAAATTAATCCGAATATTATAAAAGACCTATATTTTTAGATTTTAAAAAAAAACCTATAATAAACTTTTTCATTTAAAAAAAACTCCTCATACACTTTTCCATCTAATTATTAGTTAATATTTTTGAAATTCTCTTTTTGCTCCTATGATAAAATGTTTTTCCGAAAAAAAAATTCTCAGAAATTTTTTTTAATTTTTTATCAAATATATTTTAAGAAAAACCTTAAAAAATAAAAAAAAAATCTTAAATTTTGTATTTAAAACTGTTTGTAAGGAATATATTTTCCCTAAAAATATGTTTTAAAAACAAACAAAAATTCAAGATTTTTTTACAAGGGATTTTTATGAAAAAATTAAAGAAAAATATTTTTGACAACATAGTTTTCGTTAAGAAAAAAATTGTTAAGAATTTCTTTTAAAAAATTGTACAAAAAAAAATACTGAAAGTTTTTCTACAATTTTATCAACAAACAATTTCTTAGATAAAATAATTATTTGTAAAAAAAAAGTATATGAACAAATATTGTTCAAAAAATATTTTCTTAAAACAGTTTTTAAGGGGGAAAAATTATGAAATTCTTTTTTTGAAATTTTAAGAAAATTATATATATTTTTTTTATAAAATAATTTTTACAAATTTATTTTTACAAAAAATACTCTTTTTAGAAAAATAATTTGTAGAAAAATATTATATTACAGAGGGCTAAAATGACGTTTTCTTGAATGAGAAGTTTATTATAGGGGGTCTTTAAAATTCTGAAAATATAAGAGATTTTTTCTAATATTGAAAAAATTTCCTATATTATTTGATGTATGAGATTTTGTTCTGGATTTAGTAAGGTCTATCATTTCATTCAACAGCTAGGCCCCACTATTTCTCCACTCTTACTCTATCATTTCATTCGACAGGAATGTTAGGCTTCTCTTTATCTCCTACGCCTCGCGCTATAGATACTTCACTTTACTCCTCCAGAAAAAAGATATATACTTCGCTTCCATTTTCATTCACTGGTATTATCTCTCTCTCACGAATATATTCTTCCAAATTTATAGATCTTTTATTTGAGCCATAATATTTATTATTTTAATATTGTTATATTTTAGTACTGAATAAAATTATATAAGCCTGCGATCTTTTCAAATTGTAGCACTTAAATATTCACTCAGTAATTAAAAAAATTATGAGAATAATTTTATGAAGCTTTTAGTATTTATATAATAATTGTATGAATATATATACTAATTTTAGTGAAATTAGATAATCATTTAATCCAATTGTCATTAGGAAATATAATAATATTAAATATAAAAAAAAATTTGCAAGAGGAACAATTATTCCAGTTCCTAACCTTACTCGGCTGGAATTTCTCATGGACTGTGAAATGTGGTTGTGCATAACTGTTAGGAACTGGAATAATTATTTCTCTTGCAAAAAGAAAATTGGATCTGGATTGAATGGCATGGCTGCATGGGTTTCTAATAGGGTGGGTCTTGTATTTTCAGTTGAAATTTAACAACATCATCCTAAGCTGAATAGGAATTTTCACATAGAGGATTTATTATTTTGAAACTTTTGGTAGGCAATGACCTAAAAAGAGATTCCATTAAAGAAAGAAAAGGTTACATGCTTAGATTGATTTGTTATCTCGTACTGCTGAACTTCCTAAAAAAATAAAGAAAAATGCATAAGCTAGTACTTCAATCTAAAAAAGAGAAAAATAGTTTTAAGGAATATGCCCTTCAATAAATAAGAAAAAAAAGACTTTTAAGGACTTATCTTTAAATTTTTTTTGTCCTACAATAATTTAGGCTCTTCCAGTAATATTTTAGAAAATGGAAATTATAAATTAAAAAGATTAGGATGAATAAATAAATAATCTTAATTATTTAACTAACATGAAAGCAGGCCCGATCCTGAACTTAGCCCAAAAATTATAATATATTCATGTAATATATTGACCCAACAAATTATAAACTCCAGCCCACAAATTGCTAACTCCAACCCAAATATTAAAACCCACAACCGAAGTAAAAGAGAAAGAAAGAAAGAAAGAAAAGAGAAGAGAAGAGAGAGATAGAGAAAAAGAAGAGAGGGGAGAGAGATGACTCGAGGAAAGCAGAAGATAGAGGCGCAGAGGAAGAACGCGGAGAAGAACCAGAAGAACAAGGGCTCTCAGATCGAAGCTCGCGCCGTCGGCCTCAAAGTCCCCTGCCCCATTTGCAAGGTACGATTTGGGGAGAAGTCCTTCGATTTTGTAATTTTTCATACAGAAATGAACAAACGACTGTGTTTTAGCACTGAATGTTGAACTTGGGCATGTTTTGATTGATAATTTGGTCGATTTCGGTGAATTGTGGTTCAGCATTCTCAATTTTTCGTCTTTGGTAGTATGAAAGGATTGAATTTGATAATTTGTGGGTACAATTTGATTTATTTTGTTTTAATTTTGCAGGCACAATTAGCGAATGACAAACAGTTGGTGGATCATTACGCATCGAAACATCCAAAAGAGAAGGCGCCTAGTCAATCTACTAGCACTTCATCGTGATAATAATCTAATAATATTTATATCGATAAATAAATAAAATGTTTGTATTTTTCCTTGATCATTTCTTCTCTCACTCTTCTATCTTTGATGATCAATAATTGATACAATGAAATAATTGAGTGTGATAATGATGAATTGATTGGGTTGTGAGTTAAGTTTTAATGGTGCTTATTTTATTATTTTGAGCAAATTAGGGATTCTTTTACGGTGCACGTTTAATTGAAAATAAACCCTGAAATGTGCATGTTATGTTAATAAACAACTAATGATTTATTGTGTTGATATGATATTTTGTTTATGTTTCTGAATATATGGTGATATTGGCATGAAAAAGTTTATAAGAAGTAGGAAATTAGCATATGGAATGACCGAATGATCAATTTGCATTCAAATTAAAAAAAAAATCGCAACTGATAAAGTAGTTTTTTTTTGGCACTTTTTTTTCCTTTCGTTTCGGCTAGAAATATGGAAGATAATATTGTACAAAGTTTGGTATCAATACTGGTACGGTATCAAATAATGCTGTTATTTTTTTTTTGCTGTTGTTTTTTTTCTTTTTTCTTGTGTTTACATTTTTAGAAATATATATATATATATATATATATATATATATATACACACAACTTGTACAAGCAAAGTCCGGATTTTGCTTGTGATTTTGCTTGTGATCAAAATTCATCAAAAATTCAAATTTCAACCGTATGGATGGAATATATATGTTTTGAATATGATGTAGATTAATTTTCACAAGAATCGGAATATTATATCATTATCATCATGTATCATCAAAATTCATCAAAATATATATAATATGTATTATATATATTTTGATGAATTTTGATGATACATGATGGCAATGATATAATATTTCGATTCTTGTGAAAATTAATCTACAACATATTCAAAATATATATATTCCATCCGTAGGGTTGAAATTTGAATTTTTGATGATATATTCTCATAATTAAAAAATAGTTTACTTTCAATAAGGCACATGTTCAATGTTGAAATATGCGAAGGTGCGTGCTAATTCGCTCGCTGCTGTATGATAGGGTAAGAGATCTGGTTTTATAACTTCATAGACGCCGTTCATTTGGTTAATTACCAAGTTTGAGTTACCTCGAACTTCCAGTTGATGTCACGAGCGAATGGAAAGTTAGATAGTATCGGTTCAGTAAAACTAAACTAAGAATCTTCACGTCCGAGAATAATAAATTAAGAAGTTGATAAGCATATATTCTAATATGAAAAATTATAGTCTTTCCCCTGTTCTTCCTCCCAATCTTTTGATGACGTTGCATGAGATGATAAATCTAATACAATATGTAATAAACCAAAGTATATTTATTATGATGGTGAACCTAATATAATATGTGGTAAATTTAAATCCCGTTTTCTTATATATGATCACAAATTTATCATGAGTTAGCATGAAAGATGGTGAATTTAATACAGCATGTGGTAAACATAAAGTTCATTTACCTATATAGAGACTACAAATTTATTATGAGTTGACATGAGATAATAAATCTAATATAACATTCATAAACTTAAATCTCATTTTCTTATATGGGGATCATAAATTTATTTTTATGTTTATTAGCAGTCCATTAAATACAAATTGGCACGTCATCAAGAAATGAGGGAGAAAAATAGGAATAAATCTATCATCACTCTTCTAATATTAAGTGGCTGTCGGTCATGATCATATTCTTTATCATGACATGTTTCAGTCACCACAAGAAGTTGTTCCATATAGATATCACTATCACCACATTTGACACACAAAATAATAAAAAATAAAATAAAAATTTGAATCTTAAAACTCCTAAGCTACAGTACTCTTCTAATAGTTAGCCACGTCACCCTCTTTTACCTAGACCATGTGATCATGATTTCATGGTTAGGATTTAACATATATCATTTCATTCTTACCTTTTACATTTTTTACAAACAAAACTATTTTTTACTTACAAAGCCTCTCCAAGCTATTTGCTTTATCTTAACTTCTAAGAAAAGTTATGGACTCTTACAAAATCAAATACAAGAGTTTCAACTTAAAGTTTGATAATTTTTTCTAATCTTCATATTTCGTAAATTTCTTCTCTGAAAAGGTATTTCTTCATTTTGACAATTAAAAGAACTTGCTATTGTAAAACTATGAAAGAAATAATAAAAGGGACCAGATATACACCGCTGGCTTATGTAGCGCTCAGCATCACCCGAATTTAGAAGGTATAACACAACTACAAAAAAGTATATTGATAAACAAAAAAGATAAAATGAACACATATAAAGGTTTATTGATATACAAACGATATTATTTTTTAATTAGCTCAATTAATAGACAACTAAAAAGTCATAAATGTATGAGACGTTGTTTAGACGCTATTTAAGCGGGTGATGCAAATATTTTCTCATAATTAAAAAATAGTTTATTTTTAATAAGGCAGATGTTCATAGAGGCCTTTCATTTGGTTAATTACCAAGTTTTGAGTTATCTCGAACTTCCAGTTGATGCCACGAGAGAATGGAAAGTTAGACAGATAGTATCGGTTCAGTACAACTAAACTAAGAAACTAAGAATCTTCACGTCGGAGAAAAATAAATTAAGAAGTTGATAAGCATATATTCTAATATTAAGTGGCTGTCGGTCATGATCATATTCTTTATCATGACATGCTTCACAGTCCCCACAAGAAGTTGTTCCATATAGATATCACTATTACCACATTTGACACACAAAAGAATAAAAAATAAAATAACAATTTGAAACAATAATATGAAATTTCAACCTTTTTTTTGTTATTTTCATTTAGTGTGAGAGATGGAAATGAACTAGGAACCGGCCACTCGAAGGCGGCGGAATTCTCAGTGGTGTAAGTGACCCTTGTATATTAAGTAGACACACAAATCATTTATTACCATCTCATATAGAAAAGATCAAAACTTTTCTAAGATAGAATGTTTTAAAGACTTGTTTTTTTTAATCTTTTTGAGACAATAAACTTAAAGTCTAAAGTAATTTATTGTTGTCTACTATAGTGTTTAGCTTAAGGTATAAACTGATAATTATGACATAAAAGAAGTAATAACAATCAATTGAAATAAAACATAAAAAAGCACTTATTGAACATATGATTCAAAATTCTAAACCAATACATGACCATGGATATATAAAAACCAATATCAGGACAGGACACATTACCAAAACAAAGAGGCACGTAATCAAACCTCCTTTTTATCACATCTTATACAAAACATAAATACTTCAAAATGAAAACCCTAATTATATTAAATAAAACAAAAAGCCCTTCTTAACCCTAATAATAAATAAGCTAAGCTCCAGTGATCAATCAATACTTGGTGCAATCGGCCGGAGCGAATGAAACCTTTCGGGTGCCCAAATCGTATCCAACATGGAAATTTTGTTGCGCAATATTTCCAAGTATAGACAAACTTTTATCTTGTGACGATTGACCTTTAAACGCCGTAATTGCGAGACACATAACATTATTTTGTGTTTTAATAAATGAATTGTATGGTTTTAGAGTTATTGTAGCCTTGCCGAGTTGCAATGTAATATCAGGATAAACGTCAGAACTCAAACCGGCGCTTGAATCGTCGAAACAAAGAGGAAACAAACCTTGGTCGTCTTTAACTTGAGGTAATTTAATGGTGGAACTCAGGGTTTCGACCAACGAATCAAAAACCATAGGATTGAGATACGTAAAAGTCGTGCCAGAATCAACAATAACATAAGTACTCTGAAAATCACTCAAAGAGTTATTACCACCGACCGTTATTCCATCAAGAGTTACCGTGTAAAACGTCGATCCGTCAATGTCAGAAACCATGTCTGTGACTTCCACGTCAGCACCAGAGACGGTTGCATCAGAACCAAAACTCAACTTACTAGTCCTCACATTGGCATTATTAAACGGTACAAGACAGTAGGAAAAACGGTGATTTATCGCCCAGCCAAGTTGCGAAATGAGAGACAAAGGACCACCACTGAGCCCGACTAGACCGGCCGAACGCGGATTGAAGGACACGCCGTTGGCTTGATGCGAGCAGCCAAAAGAGACCTTTGTAAAGTTGACGGTGGATTGAGTTGTCGTATTGAAAGTTAGGGTTTCTGTTGCGAGGTTGCCAAGTGTCTGAGACCCATCACCGTATGAGTATAGATAAGAGCATTTTGAAGAATCACATTGAGATGTTGGGAGTTGAGTGCACTGCTTTGCAGAACAAGGGAGATCTGAATAAGAATGAGAGGCTGAAGGGTTGAAACGAGGAGCGTTTTGCTTGTAACAGTTTGTGCATGGCTCACACGTGGCCCAAATGAGGTCGCTTCCTGTGTCAGCAATGGCGATGAGTTCTTTTGCTGAAGTTCCGAGGTTTATGGACATGAGGTAGTTGAAGAATGAGTTTTGAATGATGTCTGTTTGGATGTTGCCGTTTGGAGGTAGAGGAGAAGAGGAAGAGTCTGACGGAGGAGGAAATGGAGAGGAGACTGGAGAGTCTGATGGGGGAGAAATGGAGAGGAAATTGGAGAGTCAGCTGGTGGAGGAAACGTTGGAGATGAAACTGGAGGGAAAGGATGATCATCATCAAAAGAAGATGGTTTGGTTTTGGAGAGGAAATAATGGTTTAATGCTTTTGCACGGGCGTTTGAACGGTGGACGGCTTCATGGACACGGTCAAAGAGAGAGTGATTAGGGTTGTACATTGGAGATTTTACATGGTCTCTGTGGATCAGCTCTACTGAAAAGCCGCTAGAACTGGCTGAGGTTTTAATGGTGAGGATATTAGTTAGGGTTAGGATTGAGAGGAAGACAAAGAGAGCTTTAGACGCCATTGTTGGTTGGTGCAATGAAAGAATGGATGGTTTGAATGAAGGGAAGAAATGAGGGATTGTATTTATAGGGTTTAAGGGCTCATTGTTGGTGCAGTGGATTTGAAGAGTTGAGATGGTGTGAACGTAGAGAAGAGGAAAGGGTTGTGCATGAAAGATTTTAATGGATTCTGAAAGAGAAATTTAAATTTCTCTGTCGTACTACATATTATTTAGGAAAACGAACAAGGAAAATTATACTCTTCCCCCCATATTCTTGATGACGTAGCACGAGGTGGTGAATTGCACCATTTTTTTTAGCTCTGTCTCGCAGCCGTGGTAAACCTAGTCCTCGCTTAACATTCATCAGCATACAAATCAAATCCTTTTTCCATCCATCCTTCGTTCCTCTTCTCTCTTCTTAAATTTCATTTCATCCCCATTTCATGTCACGTTTACCCCAAATTCCGTCCTGATTGAAGTATCTCCCATTTACTCAATTTTCTTTCCATTGAACTCAGTTTTGATTTGTTTATTTTCTTCTCTGAAGTTAGTTTTCATTCTTCACGGATTTCCATTCTGACGTCCTCCTCTTTTTTGATAGCTAAGTATATCTTCCTTTTATACTGTGATTTCTTCATAGATCGTATTTTTTTCTTTTTCAAAAGAAACCTATTTCATTATTGTATCGATTTTGATCTCACTTTTGCAATAGCAAAAAAAGGTAGATTTTGAATATTTCCTTTTTCGAGATTTTTCCAGAATTATCTTCAAGATTTATCAGCAGTGCTTGATCTGAAGGTGAAAGCAACTTCTCTTTGTGATAGTTTTAGTGGCGGTGGATCATCTTCATTACAAGTTTTTATTCGGATTTTTTTTTATTTCGCCTGATGATTTCTATTTGTACTTGATTTTTCGGAGTTTTACGTTTCATTTTCAGAACTTTACGTTTAAAGATTAATCATTTTCAAATAATGCACGCCATTTGTTCGATAAAATGCCCAAGCGAAATATATGGGCAAAGTGTATTTCATATGTTTTAAAAATCTTTAAGGTTTTGACAAGAATAACTATTGATTAAGTTTTCAGATTTATTTGACATTTTAGGCTTGTTGCTAGATTTAATTGAACTATAAAAAAAATCTAATTGAGCATTTTCAATTGTAAAGAAATAGACAAACAAAAGCTGGATATGTGTGAATAGAGCTTTCTTATTAGCTTCTTTCCCCATTTCAGATTATTTTACAATTTTCCGAATTTATTTGTGAATATTTTTTAAATAATTTTCAGATTTTTTTAGGTTTATGAATTATAGGCTCGTTCGTTTCCAATTTGTTCAAATATTTGGTTATTAGTTCATTTCAAATGTTATAATTTTAAATTAAACTCAAACATTGTAGAGATAATTTTTACTAATTTGATTTTTTTTTCCAGGTAATTGTGAATTACACAGAAATGAGTTATTTTAGGAAGAAGTTTAATAGAATATGGCAGATTTAATTATAATGTAATATATATTTTTTGTAAGAATAGTTTGTATATTTGAATGGTAATTGATATATATGGATAATTTGGATGGTAATTTATAATTTGTAATTAATGTGTAGTAAATTGTGTTTCCTGATTTATTAGATATCAATATCTTTTCTTATTTGAATTGGATAATTGCGAACCTCTGTTTAACAGTAGATCATATTTGGGCAGGGCTTTCAAATTTCAGAAATTGTATATGACAAATGTTGTGATTGTTTTAGTGTATATGAAATCATCATTGTAATTGTAGATGTTTTCGAGTGATGTATGTTTTTGATAATTTGTGATGTATGTTTTTGGTAATTGTTACTTCATTTTATACTGTAAATTTTGTTACATAATTGGGTGTATATGATGTGTGTTCTATTATTACAATTTATAAGTGGCAACTAATCATTCATACATCAAATGAAATACAAATTATAAATCATAAGATTCACAACTTCGCCTCTGGTTAATAATATACACATGGTAAATGTAATTCACAAAACATACATATAATCATATCAAATGCTAAATGACAACCTACCGTAATGCAGTGAATCAAACACAAATGATAAATCAAATTTACTAAAAAATAATCATCAAACATACTAAGTTATGAACTTGTAACACATCTGATTTATCATATATCAAATGAACAATGTTAGCGTAACTACAATTTACCATACTTCAATTTGCAATAAACAATGTAAACTAAAACAAATTTACATAAATTGAGTTCTCAATTCTAACTGAAGGAAATCTAAATTTAACACATTGAAACAAACAAATAATCATTATAATTACATTCTTTTTTTTTTTTTTTGAGAAGTAGATCCCAGGTCTTGCCTGGGTATCTGCAATTTAATTATATTAAATAAAATAGGTTCTACAATGCCTGATTATAACTACATTCTAATTATCCCATTCAAAACAACACAAATTTTACTATGTTCTTATTTTCCAAATTTTGTAAGAAACTACCATCAATAATCCATGCAGAAGCTTCAATCCAAATCTACAAAATTTGAGAAGTGAAACCTGAAAATAAAAATTACAAATATGGATTAGTGACTAAGAAATCCGAAAATAAATTTTACAAAAAATCCATTAGCTAATGTGAGATAACAGATTCAATTCATAATAGTTATCTACTTTTTGAGATAATGTAAATCTGAAAAAAGAAAAATGATATTTGTTTTAAATGAACAAAAATCAGATCTAACATTCTTGAAAACATCATGAAATAGTATCTTATAAACCTAAATAATTATAAAAAACTTTTTTTTTCTTTCAAAAACTGACCAAGAGTTAAGTAATTAACCAAATAATTCAATAAAAACCAAAGAAACAGAAAAATATGCAAATATAAATAACCACATACCTTATCTACCAACCGTTCAGCAAGTTTACGCTCAAAACGCGTGGAGTTTCCAGAAGAAAGATCGTGTACCTAATCAGGCAGGTGGTGAACAGCTACCCGTCGTATTATAGCTCATTAGAGATCTGACGTCGTCTGAGATAATCAGATATGGTGGCGTGGTGGTGGTCGACTGGATTTAGGGTTTTGCTTCCGACCAGAGAGGGGAAAGAGGATGTGGACGGGGGTGGTGTAGAAGTGGATGTGGAAGTGGAAGGGGGAATGATTTTTGTGGGAATGTAATGGACTCTGATATTTTGAAATTATGGATTCAAATTTCATAATTTAAATCTAGCCCGCCTTAATGGTAAATCTAATAAGTTATGGCCTGTTAAATCTAAAGTTGGGATGAAAAAAATAAACGCGGCCTGGTAAACTTAAATTAGGCCTGTTAAATCTAAAGCTTAGAATCCTATATAGTAATTACACAATTTATTTTAGTCCACCGTTTACCATCAGCTCATTATTACAACTTATCATGTCATTAAGAATTTGGGGGAAAAATAGAGGAAGACTATTATTTATTGTCATCTCATATATCTTACCAGAAAAAGTGAAAGTGAAACTTTTAAGATATAATATATAGGAAAATTATAGTCTTCCCCCTTATTCTTCCCCCCAATTAATTGATGACGTGGCATGAGATGATAAATCTAACAAAATATGTAATAAACCAAAATAAATTTATTATGATGATGAATCTAATATAATATGTGATAAATTCAAAGCTCGTTTTCTTATATATGATCATAACTTTATCATCAGTTGGCATGAGATGATAAATATAATATAACATATGGTAAACTTAATGTCCATTTTTCTATTTAGAGACTATAAATTCATTATGAGTTGCACGAGATGATAAATCTAATATAACATGTGGTAAATTTAAATCTCACCTTCCTATATAGGGATCATAAATTTATTTTTATGTTTATTAGCAGCCCATTAAATACAAATTGCCACGTCATCAAGAGGTTGGGGGGAAGAATAGGGGGAAAGCTATCATTACTCTAATACATATTAAAGACTAGATTTTCTAATCTTTGTGGTAAGTCTATAATGATTTATTGTTGTCTCTTAAATCAGTGATTGGCTTAATGTATAAACTATAAAACCATAAATATCACATAAAAGAGGTAATAATGATCAATTAAAACAAAACATAAAAGGCACTAATTGAACATATGATTCAAAATTCGAAACCCATACATATGACCATAGATATATAAAAAACAATATCAGAGCAGGACACATATTACCAAAACAAAGAGGCAAATAATCAAACCTCTTTTTTGTGACATCTTATACAAGACATAAATACTTCAAAATGAAAATCCTAATTATACTAGATAAAACAAAAAAAAACCTTCTTAATCCTAATTATAATTAAGCTCCACTGATCAATCAATACTTGGTGCAATCGGTCGGAGCGAACGAAACTTTTCGGGTGCCCAAGTCGTATCCAACGTGGAAATTTTGTTGCGCAATATTTCCAAGTATAGACAAACTTTTATCTTCTGGCAATTGACCTTTAAACGCCGTAATTGCAAGACACGTAACATTATTTTGCGTCTTAATAAATGAATTGTATGGTTTTAGAGTTATTTTAGCCTTGCCAAGTTGCAATGTAATATCAGGATAAACGTCAGAACTCAAACCGGCGCTGGAATCATCGAAACAAAGAGGAAACAAACCTTGGTCGTCTTTAACTTGAGGTAATTTAATGGTGGAACTCAGGGTTTCGACGAATGAATCAACAACCCTCGGATCAAGATACGTCAAAGTCGTGCCAGAATCAACAATAATATAAGTACTCTGAAAATCACTTAAAGAGTTATTACCACCAACCGTTATTCCGTCAAGAGTTACCGTATAAAACGTCGATCCGTCAGTATCAGAAACCATGTCTGTAACTTCCACGTCATCACCAGAGACGGTTGCATCAGAACCAAAACTCAACTGACTAGTCGTCACGTTGGCATTATTAAACGGTACAAGACAGTAGGAAAAACGGTGATTTATCGCCCAGCCGAGTTGAGAAATGAGAGACAAAGGACCGCCACCGAGACCGACTAGGCCGGCCGAACGAGGATCAAAGGTACCGTTGGCTTGATGTGAGCAACCGAAAGAGACCTTTGTAAAGTTGACGGTGGATTGAGTTGTCGTATTGAAAGTTAGGGTTTCTGTTGCGAGGTTGCCAAGTGTCTGAGACCCATCACCGTATGAGTACAGATAAGAGCATTTTGAAGAATCACATTGAGATGTTGGGAGTTGAGTGCACTGCTTTGCAGAACAAGGGAGATCTGAATAAGAATGAGAGGCTGAAGGGGTGAAACGAGGAGCGTTTTGCTTGTAACAGTTTGTGCATGGCTCACACGTGGCCCAAATGAGGTCGCTTCCTGTGTCAGCAATGGCGATGAGTTCTTTTGCTGGAGTTCCGAGGTTTATGGACATGAGGTAGTTGAATGAGTTTTGAATGATGTCCGTTTGGATGTTGCCATTTGGAGGTGGAGGAGAAGAAGGAGAGTCTGAAGGAGGAGGAAATGGAGAGGAAACTGGAGAGTCAGATGGTGGAGGAAATGGAGAGGATACTGGAGAGTCAGCTGGTGGAGGAAACATTGGAGAGGAAACTGGAGGGAATGGATAATCATCATCAAAAGAAGATGGTTTGGTTTTGGAGAGGAAATAATGGTGTAAAACTTTTGCACGGGCGTTCGAACGATGGACCGCTTCATGGACACGGTCAACGAGAGAGAGATTAGGGTTGTACATTGGAGATTTTACATGGTCTCTGTGGATTAGCTCGACTGAAAAGCCGCTGGAACTGGCTGAGGTTTTAATGGTGAGGATATTAGTTAGGGTTAGGATTGAGAGGAAGACAAAGAGAGCTTTAGACGCCATTGTTTGTTGGTACAGTGAAAGAATGGATGGTTTGAATGAAGGGGAGAAATGAGGGATTGTATTTATAGGATTTAAGGGCTCATTGTTGGTGCAGTGGATTTGAAGAGTTGAGATGGTGTGAACGCAGAGAAGAGGAAAGGGTTGTGCATGAAAGATTTTAATGGATTCTGATGGATTTGGAATTCTAAACATGGCGTTTCTTTCTGGTTTATTTAATTAGTTTACACTTTGGAGGAAACATTAATGGTAATTAGTATTTGTAATTATGATGAACATGTTGTAATGAATATTAGTATGATTGTTTGCCATAATCATATATGCAAGAGTTATTTAATTCTTTTTTTGTGTAATATGGAGGTAATATATTTCCATGCCATACTTATGTAAGGATATATAATGATGAAATGGCCAACTATTATCTTAACTATATTAATTCTTAATAGTTAAAATATTTTAACTATGTTTTTTTTTGTAGTGGATAAAAATGATATTCTAACTGTATCACACGTCCCTGATTGTTACTAATTAGTAAGCCGTTATTTTTTATTTTTTATTTTTTTTGCAGTGGATAAATATACAGTAGTCTAGAAAAACAATGTACATGATATCAATTTGATATAAACATGCATTTCATTTAGAAAGAAAAGTGTGAAGATTTAGTGATCGTTAGATATGCAGCAGTTTATATGGTTGAAAATCTTGTGCCTATTTATTCAGACCGTTTTATATGGTAGTTGGTCCTTCAAAAAGTTCCCTGTTTTATTCCCGTTCCTCGTTTATCAAATGAAACAGGAAAAAAAGGTTAGTTTTGGGCTCAATTAACCTTTCAAATATATATATCTTACTGGGCCTTTCTTACTTAGAAAGACCATACAATATTTTTTTCATTTGAGGAACAAAAAGCCCATCAAATAATTAAATTTATAAAAAATATTAACTTAAAGCATGATATTATTACTTGTTAAGATATAATTTACATGACATGGCAATGTCATCATGAAAGCTCCAATTACTATTCTTCATAACGTTTTTCTTCTTTCTAGATTCTTTTCTTTCCATTGAATTCAACCACTCCACAATACAAATACTTGCAAACTCCAAACTCCATATCCATTTGACCAATTCAATTCAACCATAATTCAAACACCATTAAAACCATAACTCGCACCTCTTTAAATCATAAAACGCCATGTTATGCTGTTTCTATTCCACATCAAAGAAACAGAAGAACAAAAACAGATCAATTCCTTCCAAAACCGAAACAAATTACGATGCAATTTGGGAGAAAAACGAAGAGATGTTGACTGATCTGAGCACGTTTTCTGTGGAGGAGCAAGAGAGGAGGCTGAATAGGGCAAAGAAGGAGGAGGATCGCCGGAGCAGGGAGGCTGAGCGGGTGGTGCAGTGGGTGAGAAGAGAATCTGCAAGGTTTGATGTTTCCACCATTGATCACTCGACCTCACAAGATAAAAAGGTTAAATGAAAGATAAGATGTACCTATAGTGTAAATAATTCTGGTTTTGATTTTTCTCTGTCTTATTTTTTTTCCTTTTTATGCATATGTAAATGAATGTGTTATAAGATTATTATTTTTTCTGTATTTGTTTCTCTTATATTGACCTATCTTTTATACATTCCAGACAATATAATTTTTTAAAGTAATATTTTCTACATACCAAAACTTTATATTTATATGTCCCTAAACTCGTTAACCTTTATTTATAATTAATTAAATACTTGAATGTCGATCACTCACTCAAGCTCCCATTAAAAAAAAAAAAACTTTATATTTATAACTATATTATGTAAAATAGATCTAATTATCCACGCCTTATCAAACAACAAATTATCACCATCCTCATCTCATTAGTCATTTCCCTACACCTATCAGACCATCATCTCCAAATAACTAGTCAACAATCAAAAAACATACACAAGCACATAATCGGGCCGGGCCAGCCCAAACAGGAAACAAACTGAAAGCCCAAACAGGAAACTCTTTCCCGAATTTCCTAAAAACCCGGAATCAGCTTCCCGCAATTACTTAGCGGGACAGAGAGAAGTAAAACAGCAATGGAGAAATCAGTGAAGGATTTATGGACGGAGGCGAGAGACCTCATCAACCTCTCCGGCGACGGCGGCGGAGTTGAACGCCTTGAACTTCCACCGTCGCCGCTGCAATTCCTCCGAGAGTACGTTACGCCCAACAAGCCAGTGATCATCTCGGCCGCCGCCACGCGGTACTGGCCGGCCATTGCCGGACATCTCTGGGCCGACGACGCTTACCTCCGCCGCGCCCTGAGAAACCACTCCGTCTCCGTTCATCTCACTCCCGACGGCCGCGCCGACGCCCTCGTTCCTTCCCCTTCAGACAGCAATCTCTGTTTCGCTTCCGCCTGTGTTCAATCCATGGATTTCTCATCCGCCTTAGACCTGGTTGAATCAACTTCAGACGAATCGTCGCCGATCGTCGCATACTTACAACAACAAGATGATTGTCTCAGAACTGAATATTCAGCTCTAACTCAAGATATCGATCCACATATCGAATTTGCGACTGAATCTTTCGGATTCATGCCTGAAGCGGTAAATCTCTGGATCGGTAATGAGAGATCAGAAACCTCATTCCACAAAGACCATTACGAGAATCTTTATGCAGTAATAACCGGATCAAAACACTTCATTCTTCTTCCTCCTACCGAAATGCATCGAATGTATGTGAAACCTTATCCCGTTGCTCGTTATGTTATGAAAGACGGTAAGCTTGAGCTTGAATTGGAAGAAGAAGAAGGAGAAAAAAGAATGGTGCCATGGTGTAGTGTGGATCCTTTTCCTTCTTCTCAAGAAGAAATGGATGAACAAATCTCGTCGTTTCCTTTGTATTTTGATGGACCAAAACCGATTTGTTGTACAGTGAAACCCGGCGAAATTCTCTACTTGTAAGATCAAAATTAAATAAAACCTTTGTTAATCTGGATTAATTTATTTTATTTTTAATGATTTGTGTATTTTTTTGGTTATGAAGGCCGAGTATGTGGTATCATTATGTGAGACAATCGCCGGATGAAAATGGACGGTGCATTGCTGTTAATTACTGTAAGTTTTATAAATTGTTGTTGTTGTTTTTGTTATTTGTTGTTGAATTGATTAATTATGGATGAAGTGAGGTTTAGGGTTTAATGAATGGTTGTTTCTTTATATGTGTAGGGTATGATATGCAGTTTGATATAAAATATGCGTATTTTAATTTTCTACAATCGATTCATTTTCCTTCACTTCCTGCTCCCTCAATTGAACAGAGTGAAGATAAATCATGAATTCATGGTTTAATAACACAGATTGTCCAATTTTTTTTTTCAAATTTAGAATTAGAATTAGCATTATTCGATTATTCATGGTTTAATTTTTATATTTATCATTGGTTGTATTATTGTGGAAATTTGGACAAGTCCTTCAATGAATCCATTCAGATTTTGTTTGTCAGACACATTTCACGTTACCATTGGTACTAATTTCAAAATTCCAACTCGACTCATAGAACAAACAGAAAACACATTAAAATTACAAGTTCATTCTTCGTCTTCACTCAAGATTAAAACAACTAAAAAAGAAACCTAAACAAATCAACAAGCATTAATCAAATCACATCAAATCCTCGTCCACATTCTCAAACACTGCTCTTAGCACCAGGCGGCGGGAACTCAGTCGTAGAAGTATACTGCTCACCTCCAGTGCCAGGTGGCGGATACTCAGCCCCTCCATTTCCATTCCCTGTTGCCGGATACTGGATGCCTCCATTTCCAGGTGGCGGTGCTGAATACTGAACACCTCCATTTACACGTGGCGGTGCTGAATACTGGACGCCTCCATTTACACGTGGCGGGCCTGAATACTGTACACCATTACCAGCTGAGTACTGGGCCCCACCATTGCCAGTCTGCATGTACTGGACGCCTCCACTGGATTGAGGAAACTGAGGCATTCCGATCGCGACTCCGTTGTTGTCTTGCTTGTTTGAGCCTCCGTTGGAAGATTTTAGCATGATGTAGGCTCCGATGGAGAGAGAAACCGTGATGAGAGAGAAAATTGCGCCGGTGGCAAAAATGCCGGGTTTTACGACGTAACAGTTGTCAAGATCTTCTGTTTGGTTGCCCGCTCCGTTTCGGCTCGCGCCTAGGATTAGTAGCGCTTCTGACACTCCAAATGTCAACCTGCGTTTTTGGGATATAACTCAATAAGTATATATATCGTATAGAATATTAATATTGTATACGAAAAGTCTAAAAATCGAGAAATTGATTCGGAATCGACCCACAAAATGAAAAATAAGAAACACGAGAGTGAAAATAAGATGATACTTTGTTGTTTTGTTTTAGCTTCTAGGTTTGGATCTGGTGTATTCTGAGATTCAAGAATTGTTGAGTGTTTTACTTTAGGTGTGGAAAATTAAAGTACATATCAAAGTTTGAAATAAAACTCATCACTTTAAGGATAAAACTACATAAAACAAACATAAGTTAAAAAAAAATTACCAAGAGACTACAAACCAACATATAAACACTAACATCTCTTCTAAAACTCACTTTAAACAAAAAGAATACATACGTAAGACCAACATATATAAACAAACAAAAAATAATAAACTTTATTACCAAGAAAAGGCGATCATAATATAAAACAAACAAAAAATCATCAACTCAATTACCAAGAAAAGACGACCATGATAATCATCATAGTCTTTTTCGTGCCTACGATAGCTGGCGAGTTGGGATCTTTCTTGCAGCTGCCGCAACAACCGCTGAAAGCCGTGACGATTACTTGAGCCGCTATTAAGAGAACCGCCGATACGATCCCACATCCGAAAGCCGGACTGGATGGGTAGTAGCACGCGTAAACTCCGATATAAACATCTGTGGCCTGTGTTAGGAAATATATAATTAGGGTTTGGAAAATTGGAAAAAGATTTGCAAAAAATGAGAGAAATGTTAGGAGAAGAAGGATATGTTTGAGTTTAGTCTAGTCTATCCATGTAAATATATAAATATATTTGAGAGCTATATTTTGTAGTTATTATGAGAATGTAATTTCATGACATATATTTTTGGTGGTAATATCATGCACCTCTATGTATTATTTTATTAGTGTGAATTTGGGAATGTTAAAAAGATATTCTTCTTATCAAAACAACAAATGGAAAATAGAAAGATTTAATTGTACTACATTCTCTTGGATGATATAATTAATTAAGAACATTGTACAAATTAGTAAGAATTCACAAAAAAAATGGACTTACATTTATTTTAGTAACCTCAGCGGTGAAACCTAGAATCACACAAAGCACTCCAATAAATCCAACAATGAGAGACACAATCAAAATTTGGTTAGCCATTTTGTGTGTTTGTGTGTGATATGTATGTGTGTGTAGGTGTGTGATTTAATGAGAATTGAAGAGCTTTGAGTGTTTATATTGTGAAATAAAACGGCTAGGGTTTTGTAGATATGCAAACAAGTTGGTAGAGTCAAGTATGACTTGAATAAAATATATTTAAAAATATAATGATAAGTAATATAAGGCTATGTTTGTGTATTTAACCCCATAATTTTTCAAATATTGGTAATAACCTGATTTTCAACTTATTTATGTTATTAATCTGGTTTCTTAGTTTCAAATCACACCTCAGATTTGCTTTATTGTTCACATGTTAGAAAGACTAAATTGGCTGCATAAGTTTTGAGAGAGGATTTAAAGTCCCATTTTCTTTTTTTTCCCTTTCTTTTTGAGACAGAGATATGGAATTCTTAATTAGGCTAGTCAGACAATTAAGTAGAAAATATACTTGTTTTGAAAATTTGGAAAGTTAAGAGGGTTGAATAATAAAATTTGTTCTAAGAGGAATTTATGGAGGTTGCATGTGGATTAACACATAACATGCACATTACGTAAGAATTAATGCCTCATTTTTCGTACAAGACAACCAGTTTGGTTGACTTGACATACGTATTTTATCATTTATGTGATTGGCTAATACATACACAACATTGTTGTTCTGGTGATAACATGAATCTTTGATTCTTTTATGAAGTTTATACATGTAAAGTATGACAAAATATGGAGTATAATTGATAATATGGAGTAAATTCTTGTTTGAAAGTTTTATTTTTTTTCTTCTTTTTCTGGCTTTGAAGAAATTTGTAAATATTAATGTGAATAAAATAATACTAAAAATATATAGGGAAAAGCTTCCAACACATTACATAGTTTTCATAAATAAGTCATTTCTTAAACTAGGTCGATTATATTGATCAGACCCCTATTATTTTCTTCAAACTAGCCAATTGGAAAGACGCGTTTTTGTTGGCTTATTTTTATTTATTTATTGATAAAAATCTAAAATGGTCCTGTTTTTAATTGGTTTATTAGGCGATTGGATGGGTCAGAATAGTGTAAAGTCTTCTTTCTTGGCAATCATGAATTATTCATGATATGTTCAATATTTTGGCCGTTCTATATTGTAGCTCGTATGTTTTCTCCATTTTAATCAAAACTGCACAAACATAAAATCATTTTAATTCAATAATAACATAGAATTATGGCCTGGACATGTTCATTTAGCTGACAAATGGAGAGGGTTAAGCAAGTCGACGTTTTGGTTTTTCAAAGTCAACTGGACTTGTTAAGTAAGTAATAATAAGGATCAAGCGTCCATTAAAAAAAAAGTAATAATAAGGATGCATGTATTAATGCTTGCACATTGGATTCAAATATATTATAATCAACACGAATAATAAGTTCAGAGCAACTTGTACTGGTACAGGATAATTTCTTCATCTTGTAGAATGAGTAAAACCGGTACCGGATATGTATTTATAGTAAATTAAGAGATCATGCTTTAAACATTAAGATACAATATAGAGGGATGATCTTTTTCATTAACTTCAAATGATTCGGATGCAAAAACAAATAGTTGAATTAGTCTTTGGTTTATAAAGAAAACAATTTGACTGATGACCACAAATTCTGTAATTACCTGTACAGAATAAATAATTAATAAATTAAAACATAAATAAATAATTAAAATAACTAATGAATAAATGAATGAAACACCAAACAATTTGAGAATGTGAAAAAGGGAAACAAGAATGTATGTCATATTCCAGTTATGTGAGAAAATTACTTTATGAAAATAAGAAATTAAATAGTTTATACTGGTAATAAAGCAGTTTTTACTACCAATACAACTATTTTGAATTGTTAATCTAATTTAAGTTGTTAATTGTGATTATTTTGAATATGCATCTGTTTATTCAAGAGTTGACTTAAAGGGGGGCAGAATTTCTGGGTCAACTGCTGTAGATAATCATGAACTATAGATAATCAATCTCTCTTGATTGGTGCACATGGTGCCCTAATTTTCCTTGATAAATGAATAATTGTGAGGTATAGATTATTCATCCTAGTCAACTCAAGTCAACGTTCTTACCGCCATTAATGCCCAGAGAAATTACATAGCAGCTTCCATGCTCGAAACAACATCAACAATAATGTTTCAATTTTGAAATGTCATTAAGTTAATTCCACCTTTTATTACTTACAAATACAAACAGAGCATATTACTGTAATTACTCAGAAATAAGCAGACACATTTTGTTTTTTTTTTATTTTGAAAGACTGAAACAAATCCAAATATCTGCATTCAGTTGTGTATATTAATAATAAATAAATAACTAAGAATATTACAAAATTACTTTGTAAGCATGTTTCGGAAAAAAATCATTAACCAACATAACTAGACCACATAATTACGTATTTGTCATCGTATTATATCCATATCCTGTTGGCGTCGTGCCAGGTGGCGGATAATAATTTTGTTGTTGTTGGAATTGAGTCTGACCATGAACAGCTTGTTGTGGGTACTGTTGTGGGAAACCCAAAGCAATTCCAGGATTCACGACAGAATTCGCCGATCCACTGTAAGTATTATGAAGAAGGAAATACGCACCGATTCCCAGACCGACGGTGAGGAGAGAGAAAATGGATGCAGTGGCGAAAAACCCGGGTTTTACTGTGCTGCATTTGTCATCTACTTGTCCACCTGGCGTGTTGGCAAGCGCTCCGGTGAGGAACGATATGAAAGATGCAAAAAATGTTGCCCTGTATATAATTATAATAATATTTTTTTTATAAATGGCTCCAAAATTATAATAATTATTTATATTATCGTGATGGGAATAATGAAGACGACTAATCAACTATTTAGTTTGAGCACTTTTACCGACCGCCCATCTATTTTTTGGTCCATTTTAACCGTTCGATTATTGAGTTAATACATTATTGACCTCAATTCTTTTGGTCTATTACTAACCTCTCATCTAATGATCTATCCAATTTCTCCCTTTTCATTAGTTAATTGCTTACATGTCAAGTTAATTTTGATAAACTAATAACCATACACCACACTAAAAAGTAATGAATAATAATATAATACATAAACATCCTTATAATTATTTACATACCATCCAGCACAAATCATGATAATTGCAGAAGTACGTTTGGATCCGGTCTGAGGTACCATAAAGTTTGAAGTTGCAGAGAGATCCTGATGGCTCTTGCAGCAGCCACAACAACCCATGAAAGCGTGGAGAATTATTTGCGCGACAAGGAGTAATAACGCGGCCGCAACAGCCATGCCGAATGCCGGACTGTTCGGATGCGTGCATCCCCAATATGTTAAATATATATCTGACAACTGTTAATTAATTGATTGATTAATTCTAGAGTCAATGTGGTTAGACATATCAATGGGATGATCGAAGAGAGGAGAGAGTTTCTTTTTTTTTTGATGAAAAAATTAAAATAGATTATTTGGAATTTGAAAGATTAAAATAGAAGGTTTTTTTGGGTTTCTTGAATGCCTAGAGAGGGTTTAAAAATATGAGCAGGCAAATAGTTATTTTCCCTTTTTGAGAGAAGTAAAAATTGCTTATTTCTTTTTAAAAATTCCAATAAACAAAACAAAAATTATTGAAAGAAAATGATCATATTTTCGTATAATTAAGAACAATAGCTGATTTCTAACATCTTTGTATTAGAATGGGAAGAGAGTTTTGTAATATCAAAAAGTTCGAATAGATATCAAAAGATAAAAATAGAAGGTTCATTTAGTAAAGTATAGGGTGTCTGAAAATAGGAGAAAAAAGGATAGCAAAAATTGTGTATTTTTTCTTCCTGAAAAAATTTCCCAATAACAAAACAAATTTGGTGTGTTCCAAAAAGAGCGCTCTTATACACCTTTATAAACATTATATTTATACACATTTTTTGAAAAAAAAAATAGATAAATGTAAAATAAATACATACACGAATCCTTGTAGCTTCAGCTGCAAAACCAAGCAAGACACTTAACAACCCTAAAATACCAACAGTAACAGAAACTATTAAGGTGTTCTTATCCATCTCTCTCTTTCTCTCAATTGATCTCGCCGGCTCTTAATTTGTACTTTCTTGATTAATTAGCTCAAACTATGTGATAATTATGTCAATTGATTTATAAAGATATGTGTATACATATATATATATTTCTTAATGGTGTTGAAACAGTCATAAAATAGAAAAGAAAAAGAGTAATTGTGAGTTGATACATAGTGGTCAGGATGTTAATCATTAGACAGTTGAATATAATCATTAATTTGAGAATTTTGAGTTGTCAGATATTCCATTTTTAATGTATGTATTCTTCCTTCAATTTTCAACACTAATGATATGGAAGAATTGGTCAAGTAGTTGGACATGGAACTGTAACTAATATGTAATGGCTTTAAATAAAGCTCTTCTAATTTTCTTCAAATCATAGTTCATCTTCAACATAGTCTGACAAATAACAAAAATGAGGGAAAAACTGAAAAGAAACTATTTTACTAATATTAGCATTCAATTTCAAGTATTAATGTTCTAAAAAAATAAAAAATAATTCGGTAAGAAATTACACATCATATATAGTCAACTCAAGTCAACAATCTTACCACAATTACCACACAAAATCGCACAATCGGCTACTATAAATGAAAGACCAGTAGTTTCAATATTTATTAGTTGCCGAATATATATATGTAAAGATCCAAATGACTGATTACACAATAATCAAAGATACATACTTGTGAACACATTTTCAAAAAGGAATCATAATTGACCATAAATATAATTACATATTCGTCATTGTATTCTATCCGTATCCAGTTGGCGTCGTGCCAGGAGGCGGATAAAAATTCTGACCCTGACCATTCTGAGTTCCATTCTGAGTTGGCATTGTGCCATTCTGAGTTCCTTGTGTGAATCCAGTCTGAGTACCAGGCTTCTGAACCGCCTGTCCGTATTCATATCCTTGTTGGAATTGCATCAGACCATTACCAGCCTGTTGAGGGAACTGTTGTGGGGTACCCATAGCAATTCCAGGATTCGAACCAGATACACCAAAAGTATTGCTTAGAAGGTAAAATGCGCCGATTCCCAGACCGACAGTAAGGAGCGAGAGCATGGATGCAGTGGCAAAAATGCCGGGTTTTACTGTCATGCATTTTTCGTCTACCTGTCCACCTGGCGTGTTTGCCAGCGCTCCAAGAATGAAAAGTATGAACGATACTGCAAATGCTACCCTGTATATATTATGAGGCAGAAGAGAAATAACAACGATATGGTTAGGCTCAATTGCCAAAATCTTCATCCTGCCAACATGTTTAACATTAGTTTTACCTCAAAATCAAAAGTGTTGAATTAACTTTCAACAGTATGGATGAAAATTATATCATTTAAATATGTTTTAGATTAGTTTCATATAACATAGTGTTCCTATAGTGATGACATATAAATCAAAATGATATATTTTTATTAATATAGTTCAAAATTAATTTAGCACTTCCCATAACCAACGTTGAATATACTGGCATGAAATTTTTTGGTAATAATAGTAATATGAAAACAACTCTTATATTACATACCAGGAAGAGGAAAGCATGATAATCGCAGAAGTACGCTTACTCTCAGTCTGAGAAACCAAAATGTTGGGTGCTGCTAAAAGATTTTTGCCAGTCTTACAGCAGCAACCCATAAAAGCAGTTAGAATTATTTGCGCGATGACGAGCAACAGTGCTGCCACGACTGCCAGACCGAATGCTCGCATCCATAATCCGATAAATATATATCTGATAGCTGATGATTAATTAAATAGTTGATTAATTCGAGAGTGAATTTTGTTAGCTCTTATATACCTTTATAAACATTATAAATGAAATTTTCAGAAAAAAAAATCTATGTGTATAATAAATTAATACATACTTGAATCCTTGTAGCTTCGGCTGCAAAACCAAGCGAGACACTTAACACTCCTAAAATACCATCTGCAATAGAAATTATCGTGTTCTTGTCCATCGCTCTCTCTCTCTCTCACTAAATATCTCTCTCTCTCTCTAACTTGATTAGTTAGCTAAGATTATCCGAATGTTTCGGTCAATTATGCATTAATTGTGTTGAAAGAGTCAGAAATTAAAAATGAGTTGATATATAGTGGCGACGATGTTAATTAGATAGTTTATAAATTATAATTAATCACTAAAATGTAGAATATTATTTAGTTCACAACACTAATCATTAATCTTACAATGTTGAGTTGCTTATTGGTACTTATATTATGAAAATAAAACGTCGTATTTACATCCGGTCATCACACTCCAAATAACAATAAAAATAGAAAATAGAAATAAGAAGAAGGGGAAAAAGTTATAATTTTCCTACATTTCTATCTAACTCGATCAGATTATGTCATTAATCGTTATTCCTTCACTCGAGTATCATTTTGATGGTTCTTGTTATAATAATTCGATGACTTGAGGCTACTTCGTTGAAGATCCGGTTTGTTTCCAACCAAAGGAACCACGACCTGGCTAACCAAGTAGAATCTCAACACTTCCTTATGAATAAATTCATGTAGTTTCCAATTTGTAACTAAAAATTTAGGACTGACGTCCCATTTGACACCAAACTCAGGAAAACACTAGAAAATAAATATTTTATAAATATTAACATTCAAGAAATAAAGTTGTAACAAAAATGAAAAACTAAATATTTTTCATATATTAAACTTCAATTAATTAGGTCATGAAAAACACTTACAAATCAAGTTTTTATATGCGTTACATATTTAAAACAATGGAATTTCGGAAATTACTTAAAAACTGGTACGGACGTGCATGCATTTTTTAAGCAAAAACTACTTTCCAAAGGACTCGATCAAAGCTTGACAAGTGTCTTGCTTGGTTTTTGCGCTGAAGCTACAAGGATTCAAGTATGTATTAACTTATTATACACATAGTGCAACCCAACACACTTATTATTACTATGTTTTTGTTATGGTCAACATTAGATCACTTGCTATTTTAATGTGAGCCATAATTAGTTGCTGTCACGATATGCAAATTCACCAATTGTCTTACTCGTGATTTATCGTTATTATCTGCCCAAACAGCTTTATAAGCTATGCTGCCATTGAATATACTAAAGGGTGACATTATATATCACATAAAATTTACTCAAACTAAAGAATGTGCTAACCAGCTTCAAAAAGAAATGCTGACTGGAAATTTATTATCATCAAATATAATGTCGAAAGAGTTTTATTATCACCAAATAACGTAATGGAGAAAATGTGGGTTCAACTTTGAGAGGTGAAATTTGTACCGAAATTACTCCTTTTGATCAGAAAAAGTTTAATTGAATAACATGGATGATGAAATTATGAACTATCAATGGCACCAATTTTTCCTTGATTGGTGCACATGGTTCCCTAATTTTCCTTGATAGATGAATAATTGTGAGATATAGATTATGCATCCTATTCAACTCAAGTAGACGGTCTTACCGAAAAGAGAAATTGCAAGCTTCCATAATTCCATTATTGAAACAACATCAACATTAAACCATTCATTTTTGTAATGTCATTAAATTAACTCCACTTTTTATTTGTTACAAAATATAAACAGAACATATTTTACTATAATTACTCAACCAAACAGGCACACTTAGTTTTTTTTTTTTTTTTAAAGACTGAAACAAATCCTAAGATCTCAAGTTTGCATTCAAAAAAAATCCTCAGATCTGAATTCAGTTGTGTATAACAATAAATCATTTTCCATCATAACTAGACCAGATAATTACATATTTGTCCCGGTATTATATCCATATCCAGATGGCGTCCTGCCAGGTGGGGGATAATAATTCTGTTGCTGAGTCTGAATACCCGGCTTCTGAACGGTCTGTCCAAATCCTTGTTGTTGGAATTGAGTCGGACCATTAACACCTTGTTGTGGGTACTGTTGTGGGGTACCCATAGCAATTCCAGGATTCATGACGGAATTTGTGGATCCAATGTAAGTATTTTGAAGAAGGAAATGCGCGCCGATTCCAAGACCGACGGTAAGAAGAGAGAAAAAGGATGCGGTGGCGAAAATACCAGGTTTTACGGTGGTGCAGTAGTAGTTTACCTGCCCGCCTGGCGTGTTTGTAAGTGCTCCACTGAGGAAAAGTATGAACGATACCAAAAATGTGGCCCTGTAATAATAATAATAATAATAATAATAATATATATGTTGTGTATTTTTTATCGCTCAACTGTTTTTGCCTATTCTCACCTCAGATAACGATTTGGTTCAGTGAACTTTGACACATAAGTAATTGCTTAACCTTATTTGGTGATAAAAACTACACACCACTCTAAAGAATACTTAATGATAATAATACAAACAAATAAACATTCTTTGTTACACATACCATGAGGCACAAATCATAATAATCGCAGAAGTACGTTTGCTCCCAACTTGTGAGACCATTACGTTTGCAGAGATATCGTTGCTAGTCTTGCAACAGCCACAACAACCTAGAACATTGAGCATTATTTGCGCTATGAGGAGTAATAACGCGGCCGCAATGGCCATAACGAATGCCGGACTCTTCGGATGCGTGCATCCATAGTATGTTATGTATATATCTGACAGCTGTTAATTAATTAATTAATTAATTGTTTAATTAATTAATTGATTAATTAAATTTTGAGGTGAATTTCGTTAGCACATCTAATTCATGTGATAGAAGGGACTAGGGTTTTTAATATCGCAAAGTTAAAAACAGATGTAATTGAAAGATTAAATTAGAAGGTTCTTTAGTATATTGAAAGTCTAGAGGGGGTATGAAAATATGAGAGAAGATAGGGTTTTTTTAATAAAATAATAGCAAAATTGAGTCCATTCTTATGTCAAATATATAGTAGTTGTTACTAAATTAATTAGTTAATTCAAGAGTGAATATTGTTTTTCACATCTTCACATGATGGAACAAAATAGAGAGATTTTTGTAGGATCAAAAAGTACAAATAGGTGACTTGAAATTGAAAAATTAAAATGGAATGTTGAATGTTCTTCTAATAATAGCAGAAAACGATGGGTGTTTCTCCAATAACAAAACCAAAATTATGTAATTCAAAGAAAATGCACTTATAAACATTATATTTATACACATCTGCAGAAATCAAAAATGAAAAATGTATGATAAGTAATTATATACTTTAATCTTTGTAGCTTCAGCTGCAAAACCAAGCAAGACACTTAACAGCCCTAAAATACCAGCTACAAGAGAAACTATCATCGTGTTCTTATCCATTGCCATCTCCCTCTTTCTCTTAATAAATCTCTCTTTCTCAGTTGTAATTTCTTGATTAATTAGATGACATAAATCTAATTATGCAAAACAATTTATATAGTTGTGAGAAGTACATAGATTTCATAGTTACGTGTTGAAAGAATCAGAAATTAGGAACAATAATAAAAACTGTGAGTTTCCTTCAAAAAAATAAAAACTGTGAGTTGATATATAGTGGGGAGGATTTTTTTATTGAGAATAATGGGAAATTATTCCATACACCAAAATAATTTGTACCATTCATTTCAGTGAATCTAATGGCTCAGATTAAATGGAAAAAAATCCCTGGTTTGAGCAGCCGGTAAAAACAAATAGCTAGCCTGTTAAAATTGCTTTGGAGAGAAAGGGTATTATGGTCAACACACGACGAGCACTTCACCTCTTCTCTCTCTAATTGCGATATGGATCCTTTTCTCCCTCTTTCATTAACTTCTCTCTCTATATGACTCGTAACCTCTCTCTCTCTGACTCTCTCGGGTCAAAACTCTCTGGACAACAAGACTCGTGTAAGAAAAATAAGTGTGGTTTGATTGAAGAGAAGAGAAATAGTGAATTGAAATAAGTGTGGTCTGAGACTGAGAAAGAGAAACCAAAAGTTAAAATCCCCTAATTTGGACTGATTTGTGTGTAATTATAGGTCATTTAGACTGACTTGATGTTATTATATCTTAATCGAGCTACTTGGGACTATTTGATGCTCAATTGCTTTTTAACTAGGATAATTGAGTATAATTGCTGCTAATTGGGTCTTAACTGGTTACAATAAAGCTAATTTGAATTGTAATTACTAATTAGGAAACGAAACGGGATATGAAAGGCAAACTTCAGAAAAAAAAATGGCAAGAATAGCACAAAAGAAAGAATAAAGAAGTGGTGACCGGTTACGTCTTTTTTTTACAAAAATACCCTTATGATTGGATGGTTAGGATTTAATCCATCAACAAAAGAGTAAATTGTTGCCAGGATGTTAATAAGGTAGTTTATACAATCATGAAACGTTTGGATATATAGTTTACAATTAATCATAATTAGTTTCAGAATGTTGAGGTGTCGTGTATTTCATTATTTAAGTACATCTTCTTCCTTCAATTTTCAAACGACGGAAAAACAATCGATTTAATATTAAATGATTTAAATAACTCTCTTCCTAGTTTCTTCAAAACTTAGTTAACAAGATCTTAGAAATTATTGAAATAAGCATTTAAGAGAAAAATTAAAAAAATTAAGTAGTTGGTAAGTATCAGCTTTCAAATAATGACGTTCAGAAAAAATAAAAAATAAGCATCCTTCACAAAAATAAGCATTTTTCATATGATTATAGAAAATACCGATATATTAACAATTCTGTATGCATTATATATTTAAAACAAGGGCCATACCATGTACTTATTTCCCTTGAAATCCCCCATTCACCCGTTTGACACTGCTAAAACAATGGGACGAGATACTAGATAGTACTTTAAAATTGGTACGGATTTCTCCAAAAGAAAGAAATCATACATTTTTTTAAAACTATAATTTGTCTCTCGTCTGCTCACAAAAATATTTTATACATCATTATTACATTACTATAATATTTTCCTACATTATCATCATTTTTTTATATTATTATTATATTAGGACAAAGATGTATTTTTGTGGAGTGTATTCATGTAGGAGTATATTTACGCAGTCATATAATATCATAATGACTTATAAGATATTTTTGTGAAGAAGTAAGAGGACACCATATTCCTCTCTACATTTTTTCTATGCAAAAACTATTTTCCAAAGGACTCAGTCAAAAGCTTTACAAGTCGTAATGCGACCCAAAGCTCATATAATTTATTTATTTTATTTATTTAAAAAGGTCAATATTATATTATTTATGAGTTTGTAATGGACCCAAAATTAGTTGCTGTCACGTGATAAAATTCACCAATCACCTTATTAGTGGTTTACCTTAATTATTAGCCCAAATAGTTTAACCAATCACCTTATTTCTAGTTTACCTTAATTATTAGCCCAAATAGTTTAAATGCTTTTCTCTTTTTAGCCCAAATAGTTTAAAAGCTATTCTTCTAGCCCAAAATTGAGGGCAAACACACAAAATAAACATTTAGTTGGAAAAGCTATGTAAACATTTTATCAACTCAATTGGTAATACAACACGGATTCAGCAAAACTGGCCGCAAAAAAAAACAAGACAACTAGCGAAGAGATCAGATTAGAACACACAAACAATGAATAAAATTTTACTCAAAACCATTTGTACAAACTTCAAAA
Source organism: Juncus inflexus (assembly GCA_024447665.1). Classification (NCBI taxonomy): domain Eukaryota; kingdom Viridiplantae; phylum Streptophyta; class Magnoliopsida; order Poales; family Juncaceae; genus Juncus; species Juncus inflexus. The sequence continues at coordinate 9,655,173 of JAJHPC010000003.1, forward strand.
TTAATCAGCTTTTATTAGAACAACAAGTACTCTCAATTTAATTTTAATTTTTCCTTTCCTTTAGCGATGGCGAAATTCCAAGAATACCTTCTTAGAAAATGAATCGTTTTAGTGGTAACCGAGTGGAGCCGGTATCTCTTTCAGCTCCTGACCATTGTGGCGTATATCCTGCATTATCAAGATTCAAAATCATTCAATTCCATAAAATTCAAACTTAAAAATCAAATTTACAAAATAATATTTTCCATTTTTTTTATAAACGATCTGAAAAAAAATTAAAGGTAAAATCCAAACTTCAATAATGCTACAGACTTAAAATCCAAACCATCAACCAGACCAACATTTTTATCTTATCTTTATATTCTGATTATCAAATCGGATTAATAAACCCGACAATCAAAACAAGTTATCTAACCTAATTCCACATCAAAATTTCACGTTTGTAGTGCGTTCAATCAACTAGATTATGCAAACTATAACACCCTAAAAATAAACAAATAATTTCGTACCGATGCGAAATGATTGACGTCACGATGATGCGCCTCGTCGGCCCTCACAACCACGACAACATCCCTCAGAGTCGCGTCGGCCGGCAGACGCCAGTAATCGATCGCGATGGCCGGCGCGCGAACGTTCTCTATTTTACCATCGTCCAAATCCTTGAGGAACTCGGTGTAAGAGTGCACCGCTTCTTCTTCTAAATACCCGACCATCCTGTGCGCCCATCTGGGGGAGGTTAGGTAGGCCAGGAAGTATCCATTGAAGAACATGCCTGATGTTGAAAATAGTAAACTTAATTATTATTATTATTTTTTTTTTTTTTTTGAGGACGCCGAGTATTGAACTCGGGTCGCATGCTTAATTAAGAGGCATGTATTATTGTTAGTTATTTTATTACATGTGTTTATTTTAGTGAAAAAGTATTAGTTATAGTTTATTTAGGTTTTTTATTCTACAATAAGAACATCAAATTAATAAATTATTTTATTATGTATTTAATTGAATAATATATCTAGACTAATCCACGAAAATTATTATACATAAAACACTCAATCAAATATATATTTTCTATCGCTCTAAGTCAACTAATAATATTTAATATGTCATCAGACTGTAATAATAAGGAAAACTATAAAAAACAATAAAATATGTTAAGACTATCATATAAACTATATTATATTTATCAAAAAAAATTACAATTAACACAATTTACAGAAAGTAAGATGATTTAACAATTACCTTGAACCGCAACGACAAGGGCGCGTTCATACCACTTCGGTTTACAAACCTCCATGAAGGTCATGAGGTGCATGCGCTCGTTCTCGGCCTCTTCTAACAAAGCGCGGATCCAGCCGCCGCTGTGCTCGAACCGGCGTAGCGAGCGCAGGTGCAGCAGCATTCCTCCAACCATACCCGGCACCGCCGCTACTGTCTCCAGCATCATCACGCGATACTCATACCGCCTCTGTGATTTATCCAAAAAAAAATATCGAAAAGTAATTAATATATGTTAGTTAAGTAAATAACTAAGTTAAGGTTGAAAATTTTGTCCAATTAAGTGAAGGTTCCGCCTCTGTAATTTAATTAAGTGAAGGTTCCGTCATATGTTGTTATTAGATTTTTTTTTTTTTTGTGAATAGTGATTGTTATAATGCTTTTGCTTTGTGTCTTGATCGTTTGGTAATTGATTGTTTTTTCTTTTGTGGGATAAAATGAAGAGTGCTGAGTATAAAAACAAGATTTGCAATAAGGCCTCCATTTCCCTGTGTCTAAATTGCAAAAGACTCTACAAAAATTGCAAAAGGAAATTTTCTATTTTTCAAAAATCCAAAATCAAATCTCACCTTGCAGTATTAGATTAACCATTTAACTTATCAAACCCACATAATGATATGGTAAATTGAAAATTGAAATTTTTTTTTTTAAACATATTATACCTTGAAGAAAATATCAGTGGGCAGACGGAGAGCCTTGACGGTCCAGAACGCCAGCGTGTCGCCCCACGTACGTGGCACATGATGCTTCCCCATGTCTATCGACGTGTCCGCTTTGTACCCATCCCACGGCTGACATTCAATCAATTAATTTCAATTAAATTCTAAATTTACTTCCAATTATGTCGCAGTTAAAACTACAATATTACTACAAGAAATTCATAGTGTTGTATGTGTAAAAAACTGAAAAGAAAGAGTATACCCTAAAGCAATGCCATTTCCACTCGGTTCCATCTTCCTTCACGAGCTTTGTCGGAGCAATGCCCCAGTAACTGCCCACGGCCTTCTCTTCCGTCTTTCCGACGGCAGGAGGGGCGGCACCGCCCTTCGCCGGAGCATTACTGTTTACCTCGGCCGTTGATACAGTGGAAGCGAACCTGATCGAACCCAGAGGAAGCGGCGATCCGTTCCAGAGGACTGAAGATCTCCCTGCGGCCGCCGAACTGGCGAGGAACCGGCCGCCGAGTTGTCTCAGCACCATTGTTGAACTCATGTTGGACTTAATGAGTGATTTTGGAGCTTTTGATTTCTTCTGTATAGGAGGATTTGATTTTGTGAGAGAATTTTGTAGAGGAGTTTCTTAGTTTGATTTCTGCTTCTTTTTATGACGGTTACTAAAGAGGAAATGTGAGGATTTTATAGTAGGAGAAGAACGGAGGATCAACGCTTGGTTTAATTGACTAAAATGCACTCGAACAATGTAGGAGAGTTCCAGACAGGTGAGGGATAGAATAGTCATGTAATATGTACGTTACGATATTTTCGTGTTTCTTGGGCATCAAGTCGGGGCTAATTTAGTAATTTTACGACGCGGGCAAATACATTTTGTAATTAAGGAAGGAAATATTGAAGCATGATTAATAGGAAATGGTAATAATGAAAGTATGGAAAGTTTAAAATAGGGTATTGAAATGAATGTATTGTTTTCTTTGTGTATATTTAGTTGCTAAATTATGTGAGAAAATTATTATTATAAGTCGGGGGTAATTTGGTAATTCTATGACACGGCAATTACATTTTGAGGAAAGGAAAGTATTGAAGCATGATTAATAGGAAATGGAATAATGAAAGTATGGAAAGTTTAAAATAGGTTATTGAAATGAATGTATTGTTTTCTTTGTGTATATTTAGTTGCTAAGTTATGTGAGAAAATGATTACTATACTAAAGTTGATGAGAATACATATGCACAGAAGAACCAAAAGGGTGACATAATCAATGACAAAGCAATTTATGGACATTTGACTGTTAAGTTCCGTGGCCTGGCACCTTTTGATTGTTTCATTTTCACTGCGCAAAAAAAGAAAGAAGAGAATTCTTTTTTCAAAAAATCCCTGACTTTTCTGAATATTTAGAAAAAAGCTTACTTGAGCCCTCCTACAGGAGTCATCGAATAAACTTTTGGCGACAAAAAAACTCATTAAATTGTTTATATTATATTGTTTAACCAAAAGCAATAAAAAAGAGAACTGATATTTTAATAACATATAAAAGATAAAAAATAAAATAATAACATAGATAAAAATAAAATAAACGTTTGCGTAACGCATAGGAGAAATGAATATTTTATATAATGAAATCATAAAATATCTTAAAATAATGTTGTAAATATTATGTTTCGAAATATTATTTTCTTTTAATTTATTATTTTAAATTGAAGGCACAGCTAAATATAAAAATAGTTGTGCGTGTATTGGTCGAGAATAATAATTTGAAAGAATTTTTAGATTAACTCTTATATGTGAGTAGAAAAAATATTTTCTTATATGAACTAAAAGAAATAATATAAAAATATAATTTTTTAGTATTTTCAGAATAAAAATTAGGAGGCTTTGAAAAACTTTCCTATTTTAAATTAGAGAAAAAAGATTCCTTTTTGTTTTGAGCTTTCACATCTAGAATATTCCCATGAACTAATTCTTATCATGTTCTTTTGTCACATGTTATAATGGCATGCCAAGTTGGTATATGCTCATATTTGACCCCACATTTTCTATACTATATACTATATAGTTAAAGGTACATAATTTCATGCATGAACAGCTCAAAATAATATGAGTATGTACCTCAAGTGGAAATAGTACGTTACGCCTAAAATATATCATAATAAATAATATTCATCTTTTGATTTATATGAAGCTTATATTGATATTTTTGTTTTCCTCTCTATAATTTGAGAAATTTTGCAATAATTAAAAAAATAAAGTATACATATAATAGTTTCAATACTTACTAAGTTACATGATATTTAATTTCAGGGTAAATAATACATATACATTTGGTTTGCTGAGAATGGAATATATATTTATGGGCCCCATACACAATTTTATATGTAATAATCTTTTGTAGACTAGTTTTTCTTTTTGTTTTTTGCAATTTAATTGTATACTAGTTACGTTTTAGCAAACGTGCATGGAAAACTAGTTGACAAATTTGCTTCTATTTCCTCTTAGGATCATAAGATTGACAACTCACCTACACTTCGTCAAAGTCAACATTGGCCATTATTATTATCATCATTTACCATTCAACTGAGGTATTGATTTTCTTAATACTGAAAAGTAACCTCATATATATTTCAAATTAAAAAAAAATTACTTATTTATATTTCCTCTTTTTTTTTTAGAAATAACTTGACCTTAATTAGTTTTGGATTTTGGGCCTTTATTTACATTTAGGGCTATTTTGTTTTACCTTCGATTAAATAAAGACCCATTTCAATTGTTGTTGTTCTATTATATTTAAGCCTTATTTTAGTTTGTATTTGTGAAATTCGTAGGCCTAAATGAGACTTTTTTTTTTATACCATTATTTCCCAAAATAAATCAATACATTTCACTGTTTTGAAAATAATTGTAGCTAATTTACCATTTTCTGCCGCTATTAGTGGCGGAACAGATAGATTTTCAGTTCTGCCAAAAATGGTCCATTTGACGCACTAAACGTGGTTAATTAGTATTAAAAATCTTATTCCGCCACTACTAAAAGATTTCTTTACCCCCCACTTAAAGATTAACATGGCTCATGAATGGGCAATTAGCGTAAAAATTGAAGAATTACTATGTTCCGCCACTATTAGTGGCGTAGTGGCGGAACAGGTGCATATTTCAGCCACTATATTCCGCCTAAAAAAAGCCATTTTTGTAACGGTTCTTTCCTAAAAACCGTTACTAATTACATATTAGTAACGGTTTTTCCTAAAGAACCGTTACAGAATTGTAAAAAAAAAATCTATTAGCATATTTGTAACGGTTCTTTAATAAAAACCGTTACTAATTACTTGTTAGTAACGGTTTTTCTTAAAGAACCGTTACAGAATTGTAAAAAAAAATCTATTTATGCATATTTGTAACGGTTCTTTAATAAAAACCGTTACTAATTACATATTAGTAACGGTTTTCGGTAAACAACCGTTACAGATTGTTTAGGGTTTAGGAAAAACCGTTACTAATATGTAATTAGTAACGGTTTTTATTAAAGAACCGTTACAAATAACCATAAATAGATTTTTTTTTTACAATTCTGCAACGGTTCTTTAGAAAAAACCGTTACTAATATGTAATTAGTAACGATTTTTATTAAAGAACCGTTACAAATATGCATGAATAGATTTTTTTTTTTACAATTCTGTAATGGTTCTTTTGGAAAAACCGTTACTAATATGTAATTAGTAACGGTTTTTAGGAAAGAACAGTTACAAAAATGGCTTTTTTTAGGCAGAATATAGTGGCTGAAATATGCACCTGTTCCGCCACTAATAGTGGCGGAACATAGTAATTCTTCAATTTTTACGCTAATTACCCATTCATGAGCCATGTTAATCTTTTAATTAGTGGGGGGTAAAGAAATATTTTAACATGTTCCGCCACTAGTAGTGGCGGAACAAGATTTTTAATACTAATTAACCACGTTTAGTGCGTCAAATGGACCGTTTTTGGCAGAACTGAAAATCTATCTGTTCCGCCACTACTAGTGGCGGAACAAAAGTTGTTCTGCCACTAATAGTGGCGGAAATGGTAGTTAACACATTATTTTCAAAACAGTGGCAAGTATTGATTTATTTTGGGAAATAATGGTATAAAAAAAAATAGTCCCTAAATGAAGAGTCCTATGGGCCTAACATAGGTCTTAATTTAATTAATATCGTATATTTTACTTCTCTAATTTTATGTCATAAGATGATTTGATTTTGGATCTCAGTGTAAATCTCACTGTGTTCAATTTGACATCGCTTCTGGAATGAATTTCGATTGCTTGTGAATGAATTTCAATTCCTTGTGTGTGATTTAAGTTTCAAGCCTCTTAAAATTAAAAAACATAATAATAATTTCAATTTTTGCCTTTTTTAGTAAATAAAAAAATGCTTATCACTGTAGGAAATGTGCAAGATAAGCCAAACAACAAGTGGGAATTTCGATCACATTATTTATGCATAAATTTGTCAGCAAGCTAACAATATGCACAATTTTTAATTACAAAATGACAACTTCACCGAAAAGGAAATTAATATTCTGAATTTTTAAACAAGTTATTGATAAATAATTGGCTAGAGTTGGTCTTTTGCCAAGCACCTAGACCAGTAAGAGATTCTGTCTTTTTTTTCCGAAGAAACCAGTGAGAGATTCTGAACTGAGAAAATATTAAAATTCCAGATCTTTTGAGGGATTAAGTTTGCTCATAAACTGAAAAAACTAGACCGAGCATAAATATGTGTATAAAAATTATTATCAAATGAAGATAAATATATATAATTCAAAATATTGTGAAATGTAATCTACAACATATACTAGGCTGATAATTTATTTTTATTTTTGATGATGAACCAAATCCAGATAGGATTCATATAGTTGACTTAGAATCTTTCGTTCATTTCTATTTTCTGCTCCATCTTTCCAATTCTGAAGAAGGAACTTGACTTGATTTTTTATAAAAAAAATAAAAAATGATAATGGTTCATCATGGGCCAGGACAATGAATACATACATCAGTGAATTATGAAACTCTTCATTCTAAGTGACCCTCCATTACCATATGAACAGCTTTGATGTGTATTAATTTTTTTCCGCCAATGGCAAGTAATTTTAATAATTGATTTTCAACTATACTGTCTCTTTCAATATTAGTAGGAATTTGTTGCATTTCAATTTTCCTTATATTGATTTAATTCTCCCTAAATAAATTGGAAAAATATATTGCTTTTACACCAATAAATGATGTAATTAAATAAAATATGTTTCAAACTCGCCGAAAAATATTTGAAAGTTTATTGTTTGATATATCGTTTCACTAACCTTACAGAAAGTTTGGGTTTTATCTGAAAAAATATCAATGTGGTACCATTGATTATTCAATCTTATGTCAAATTTATTTGATAATTTAATTGCTAATCTTGTTTTGATTTATGGCGAAATTAATTTAAAAAAAGAGTATGCCAATGGGGAAGGAGCTGTATCAAGTTATTTTAATTAAATAAAGTCGCGTGTAACCCGGCAAGTAACCAAAAGTTTATTAATAATATATTCATTCGAATATTATTTCACAAATTATCAGCTGCTTGTCTCTATCTGTGAAAATGATATTTGCATGAAATTCCTTTTATAACGTTCTCAGAAAACTGAAATTAAAATGATAAATTTATTAGAACAAATTATTTGCTTTTAATATCAATAATTATATTACAAGTCTATTTGTCACCTAATAATTAAGAAAACAATGTGGATACATGACAAAAGATGTTTTGATTTAAACCAATAACCTTGAAAAATTGAATTTTATGAAAAAATTTGAACAAAAAATCTTGTTTGTGCGCCGGTACAGTACAGGTATTGAGACTAATTAAGTACTATAGAATAAAGTCAATGATTTATAATATTAATAATTTGCAAAGCTGTTATCACATACAAAATTCCAGCTTTCCATTTAATTTAAAATTTCAATTTTGAATCTTAAATGAGATTCCAAAATCTCCAAATGCATCTCCTATTTTATTTGAAAAAGACAAAAATTATAAATATCTGTTAATTAGACTTTTTCTTTATTATAATCCAGTTTACTTTCATGACAATGACCTGAATCTAAAAAAAGGCATATTGCTATTTAATATTTATTTTATGAGAATTCTTGCCCTGAAAATTAGAGTTACAAAGACAGAAGATTAATTAGCGTATAATCTAAGTTGATTATTTCTTTGAAGAACCAATCAAAACTTTCAAAAATAGAAATAAACCTGTAAATAATGTATTTAATATTCTAAATAATGTACGATTGTAAGCTATAATTTTTTTCTGAGTTTATGTCGCTATTAAACCTTCACTATTGCAATTTAGAAAATATAAACACCAGAAATCCATGATACTAACACGTGGACCAATCAAAACACAGAACTGAAGATTCAAAATTCCTAACCCGTTGATATTGAGATGTAATCATGTTAGAAAACCCCTTACATTTCCCAATTTTTTTACCTAGTGACAAATCGAACTATGTCATACTGGTAAACAGAATACTCATCACTGGTAAGCGTTCGCGTCACCAAACAAAACTTATAAAAGGTCATCAACCTGCCTGCTTCAAGTTTAAACAAAAAACAAAAATGTTTTAAATTAGGGAATTTTGCAAAACAAAAGCCCCTCCACTTAAAAAGCCCTTACATTATTTTATTTTTTTAATAAGCGTTTGCTGAGGTTGTATTAATTTCGAAGTCACTTTTCTAAAACAAAAATTGAATCTAAACCACTGCTTAGAAAAAGAACGAAAACTAATATGATCTATAGCTAGTATTTAGATTCTTGCATCCAAAGCTTGAATTCATTTCTTGACCGTCATAATTGCCTGTTCCGCAGTGGCAGTAGTCGATTTGGCGAGATTGTGAAAAAGGAAAAAGCCCTTACACTATTGAAAATAATAACAAAAAAAAAAGAGTTTTTTATTTTTTTTTACAATTTTCAAAAATGCATAATTTTTCCTTAAATTCCCTTAAATTTAAGTGGGCTTCATAAAACTTTCAAGCTATTATTGACTTTTGACTTTAGATGCTCTCTTTATATACAACTCCAAAAACCTCTCCATCCTTTCATCTCTCTCACTTCATTCCCTCCTCCCTCTCTCTCCACTTCAGTTTCCGAGAGGAGAAACTATCACCAGAGAGAGAAACTGCAAGAGAGAGATCAAGCTACCTTCCCGCCATGGCTACACAATGCCCTCCGTTAGGGTTTGGAGACAAGTACTATTCACTCTCAGGCGGGCAGTGCGTGAGAGAGACGAGTTACTTTGGCGGCACGCCGATCCTCAACCAGGGCGTGGGCTACGCCGTCGTGCTTGGGTTCGGTGCCTTCTTTGCTGTCTTCACTTCCTTCTTGGTACTGTCAAATTCTCTGTTTCAGTCTCTTGCTTAGTTTTTCTTCTCTCTGTTTTGTTGGATATCTGTTTGTTTCTTAATTGAATAAATTATTGTTCATTTTTGACACGTTTACATCACTGTACTTAGTTGAATAAATTTTCCTACTTACATATTTTTGACATTAGTGTACTTAAAAGTCGTATGGAACAATCTTCTTCTCTATAGTAATAATGATACACACACTTACTAAAAATTTTAATATTTCTTTTAATGTTTGATTTAGTTTATTTTTAGCTCTTTTATGAAATTTTGTGGATATCACTAGTTGCCTTGTATTTTCACAAAAAGTTGTCTCACCATTAACTGGAATTTTAGGTTATTTTATTTATTCTTTTGGAAATTACAAGAGGAAAAATTAAGTGATCATTGTATATATATTATTTTTTACATTTTGAAAGAATATAACTACATAAATCTAAGTTATCCAAAATACTTAAAATGAATTATATTAATATTTAATAATGTCACTTTTAACTAAAAATTTATAGGATCAAATATTTGTATCTAAAAGAAGAAAGATTCAGAATCCAGTTAGGAGCCTGAATTAAATATTTTTATTTATAATTTTAATGCAAGTGGTTTGTATATTTTAATTAAAAAGAGCTGGATAAAGAAAGGTGAATATTATGTTGATTCAAAGTTTGACCAAGTATTTTAATTTTCTTAAAGGAACCTCTTATCTTTTCAAGTATCTCCAAAAGTATTTAAATAAGGTTCAAAAAAAAAGTATCTAAATAAAATACTTAAATGCTCTCCATGTAGTTATGTATATTTCATTCTAAAAGATAATTGAGCTAATTCAAAGTCAAACATTTCCCTATTATCCAATATGTACATAAAATAATAATAATTATCCAACATTAAAATAATGATATATTAAAATGTAATTTATTATCCAATATTAAAATAATAATAATAATAATAATAATAATATATTAATATTGTGTATGTAAATAACAATTAATTAACAGGTGTGGCTTGAAAAAAGATATGTTGGCGCTGTTCACTCATCAGAATGGTTTAACACTGCTGGTAGGAGCGTTAAAACCGGTTTAATTGCCAGTGTTATTGTCTCACAGGTATATTATTATTAAAAATAATATATATTCATTTAATTTTCCAAAAAATGGAAATATATTCCTTCCCACAAATATTTCATTAATTTTTGAAATTATATAGTGGACTTGGGCTGCAACTATATTACAAAGTTCTAATGTTGCGTGGCAATATGGAGTCAGTGGCCCTTTTTGGTACGCAAGTGGTGCTACCATTCAGGTACTAATCAAATTAATACTAACAAAAAAAATATAATGAAAATTATTCACAATTTCCTCTTTTCAATATTATTAATACACATATTCTAAAAATATATAAATTAATATATTTTTCCTAATCAGGTGTTGCTATTCGGTGTCATGGCTATAGAAATCAAAAGAAAAGCCCCAAAAGCACATACAGTCTGTGAAATCGTAAAAGCCAGGCACGTTATTTTCCTTTATTTATTATTTTCAACTGAATAAAATAAAATATGAAAATAAAAATAATGAGAATTATTTTGGTCCAAAAAGATTATCGATACTATAGTTAAGTTTAACCCCCACGGAAAAAAATTATATCTTTGAGGGAATCTAAAAAGTGAGAAGATTTCTTAAAATATTCAGAAAAGTTGGGGTTTCTATGAAATTTTTTAACGAATATATTGTTTTATTTTTGTTGACAGGTGGGGCACGGTGGCTCACTGCGTGTTTCTGTTCTTCTGTTTCTTGACGAACATCATCGTGACGGCCATGCTTTTACTCGGAGGCTCAGCCGTCGTAAACGCACTTACGGGAATGAATCTTTACGCCGCGAGTTTCTTGATCCCGCTTGGAGTAATTGTCTACACTCTGGCCGGCGGGTTGAAGGCGACTTTTCTCGCTAGTTACATTCACTCTGTTGTAGGTAATGTTGATTAAAATCATAAATGTTGATATGATTTTATTATTGTTGTTCAATAATGTTACAGGCATAATCCCGGCATTAGAAAGCTTATATGACAGTCAGGCATAGTATTTTACAAAATATAAGAAAATAAATAGCAAAATTATTAGGCCTTGCTGCCCTTTAAGCTTCCTAGAGTTTTTTTTTTTTTTTTTGAGAAAAGCTTCCTAGAGTTATATTCACTGTGTTTTATGTAAACTACCATGAGAATTATATTTCCATATTTCTAGTTTTGGAAGGATTTATTTTGAGTTTTTATTTTTATTTTTATTGTAGTGCATGTTGTGTTGGTGATATTCGTATTCTTGGTGTACACTTCAAGCAAAGATTTGGGGAGTCCGAAAACCGTGTACAACCATTTAGCCGCCGCGAGTAGCGCAACAAGAATGTGCTCCGACCCGTTGTCTCATACCAACCAAGCTTGTGGGCCCGTGAATGGGAACTATAAGGGGTCGTATCTCACTATGTTGAGCTCAGGCGGGCTTGTTTTTGGCATCATTAATATCGTGGGGAATTTCGGTACCGTCTTTGTTGATAATGTAAGTTATGCGTATATTTTTTTATTTATTTTCATATCTTATGGATAATTGCATACTTAATAGGAAAGATATTCGTACAATACTTGCTCTATATAGATGATTATATATTTTCCATGCTCTCTGTTTAGTGTTTATTTAACAAGAAGTACCACTCTAAATAGTAATTACTATGATTTATGCTCCATTGTACACCATAAAAAATGAATATGTAATTAAATTATATGATTTCTGCATTAATTAATCACTTCATGTCTCAAGTTTTTTAAAGTAACATGTATTATTATATCAGTATCATATCAGAAACAAAGATTGACCTCTGAGTATTGTTTTTTCTGCAGGGATACTGGATGAGTGCTATAGCAGCTCGGCCATCGTCGACTCACAAAGGGTATCTTTTGGGTGGACTCGTGTGGTTTGCTGTCCCATTCTCATTGGCTACCTCTTTGGGTCTCGGAGCCCTCGCTCTTGACCTGCCTTTGACTGCAGGTGAGGCTGGTAAAGGTCTCGTTCCTCCTGCCACTGCGACCGCTCTGATGGGCAAATCTGGTTCTGTCCTGCTACTCACCATGCTTTTCATGTATATTTATCTTTTATCTCTTGCTATTACTCGTGCAATTAATTTCACCGGTATATTGACTGATAATAATTAATATAGTTGTCGAGAGTGATAAAGCTTAATTGTAACGGTATAAGACTTCCAAAACTTATAATTAACATTATAGATGAAACTAAACTACAATCTCATTTAGATTCTATGGAGTGTAATCTCTTATATTTTATCTTATATGCCAACTTAACTAGACTATGAGTCATTAACAACTATTATTCATCATCAATATCTACTCACACGCCATTACAATCTTTTATAACTAATTTTCAGGGCTGTGACATCAGCGGGCTCAGCAGAGCTAGTAGCAGTCTCCTCTCTCTGCACGTACGACATATACCGCACGTACATTAACCCGGACGCAACCGGCAAGCAAATCCTCAAAGTCTCTCGCTCGATCGTCCTGGTGTTCGGGTGTCTGATGGGGGTTCTCGCGGTGATCCTTAACAAAGCCGGTGTGTCTCTAGGTTGGATGTATCTCGCTATGGGAGTCTTCATCGGCTCGGCAGTTATGCCCATTGCGTTCATGCTTCTTTGGAAAAAGGCCAACGCGTTAGGCGCCATGACTGGTATTCTTATAGTATATTTATCAATTTTAAGTCTAATTGTAATGATAATAGTTCGGCCTTGCTAAATATCATTTGTTATACTTCAAGTGGTATGATGTTTTAGCATAACCAAATGGACCAATATACAACCAAAAAAAGCTATACAACATGAGCTAAAAATATGACATGGTCTACGTGTACTGTTGCAAGTACTACAATTGAATATAACTAACAAAGAAGTAATATTTGCACTATAGACTCCATCATACTCCCATCATACTTTTTGGTCATGTTATGGAGCATTGTTTAATACACAAATCCAAACTAAAAGCAAGTTATAATTGTGAGTAGCACTACTCTAATACGAGTGATTCAATTCAAACTTTTTATACTCAAATTTAACGTGTTCTAATCAATTAATTTTTTGGTTATAACAGGCACGATTGTGGGTTGCATACTAGGCGTCATCACTTGGCTAACCGTGACCAAGGTCCAATACGGCCGAGTCAACCTCGACACGACGGGCCGTAACGCGCCCATGTTGGCCGGAAACTTGGTCTCGATTTTGACCGGTGGATTTGTGCACGCGGTATTCAGTTTCATCTGGCCGCAGAATTACGACTGGGAGACGACGAAGCAGATAACCATGGTGGAGAAGGTCCAGTCTAGCTTGCCAGAAGAGGAGTTCAAGGAGGAGCGGTTGGTGAGAGCCAAGTGGTGGATCATTAAATGGGGCCTAGGCTTCACTGTTGTGATTGTTATTTTATGGCCTGTTTTATCTCTACCCGCAAGTAATAGACGCTTTCTTTTTCTATGTATTTCTCGCTTTTTTCAATTAAAAATATGGATTTGTGACTCATTTTTCTATGTTTTTCCCAAATATACCAAATAGTGACAGTTGACTCAATACAACTATTCAAATGCAACTAATAACCTAAATTGATAAATAAAGCTTTAACGATATCATATCACTTTTACCGTACAAGTACTTCAAGCCTTCATTTGAATTAACAATAAATTGCCTTCATTTTCTACATCTTTCATGCTTTTTCAATCAAAAGCATAAATCTATACGCCTTAAAACAATGTTTTTTTTATCAAATTAACGAAAAATTCGATATTTACAGGACGATTCAATCTGCACTACTTCACATTTTGGGCAATTATTGCCCTTGCGTGGGGAACCATTGCCTCGTTCGTAATCATATTTCTTCCTTTATGGGAGAGTCGCGACACGATCTGGATCGTCTGTGTTGGATTATTCACAAATCCCTTATGGCAGAAGGAGAAGGAGGAGAAGAAGATTGATACTGTTATCGAGGCTCATGCGAGCCAACCGGGTAGTGTTATGGATGAAGATGTTAATATGTGAGATTTACTTGTTTTTTTTTTTTTTTTTTTGTATTTTTTGTGTGGTTTTGTGTGTATAGTGAGTGTGAGAAAGGGTGTTTTGTGAGGGTGATTTGTGGAGTGATAAGTTTTTGAATTTTTTTTTGTATAATTCTTGTTTATTTCATTTTGAATTACAATTTATAACTTCGATTATTTGAGCTAAAGGTTTTATAAGTAGTTTATACTGTTGTTACAGACTTACTGAAATGGATTTGAGATCTAGGATTTTTAGCAATTCTATTGTTTCAAATCAGATCAAATAATACAGAAATTAAAATAAATAAAAAAGTACATGAAATGAATTGGGATTAATAATGATTTCGTCCAAGAAAAACCTCAAAAAAAAATACACCTTAAACTGTAGTCACCACACTTAGCTGAAACATTACTAATACACCAAAAATAATATTGAGAAAGAAAAAACTTACAAAACATTTGTTCAACAACGAATAATACACAAAAACAAACAACAAACAATCTAATTAATACTATACTAAACATATCTCTATCTATTTATTATTATTATTATTCTCACTATTACCAATAATCCAATAAATCCTGTCCACCCAAATGCGAATATCTTTTCTTTTATGTGTTATGTACTCCAAATTCAAGAGCAAATTAGGGTTTCATTTCATTCATTTATTTATTTATTTATTCCCCTATGTATTTATTTATTGTTTGGTTTGTTTTGAATACCAGAGTTTCTTTTGGCAGACCAAGAGCTTCTCTTTCTCTGTGGAATATTCCGTGTCGTGTTTCTGACAATTCCATCTCATTCCTTTTGAAAGAGTCGAAATTGCATCAATGAAATATGGAGATTCTCTTATTATTACGTATCCAGTTGGCCGTAAAATCCTGTCCATTTCTAATAACACATTCTTCATCTCACACCTAAAATAGATATAAAATAATATACAGACCCGTATGATTTTCAGTATATACATGAACTGATAATATAATAAACTAATCATAGTAAAAAAACTTTATTACTTTTATTTCTACCAAGTGAAAATAATAATCAATAATAATTAGAATAATCTGTATTATTTCCATTATATATACACAAATTCGATAAAATAATGAACTTAATCACAGTAACAAGTTAATTTTATCTATTTATTTATTCATTCATTTATTACCTTTGACTTTCCGCGGTAAAAAGTCCATCGAGATGCAAAAGATCATAAGTTCTTGGATAAGTCGAAAACGCCTCGCACCTATTTCATTAAAAACATATAAATAATTACCAGTCATGATTATTATTTTTATAAAAATAAAATATGTTTTTAACATACCAATCATGATAAGTACCAATCAGCCCTCTATCGAAAACCGCGCCGAGCGAATTAACCCCAAAACTCGAGACCACATTCATTACCCAAACCGGGTCCTTAACCAAACTCGCGGCAAAACCTCCATACAAAGTATTCATATCCATCACATTCCTCACCTTATCCTGTCCCAGCGCAGGCACAACCTTCTTATAATGCTTCACCCTCACCCTCCATTTCCCATCATCATGCTTAAAACTGTTCCCATTGCCACCTGGCACGGTGCTAACCCGCTCCGGCGCCACGTTTAACCTCTGAGGCCACTTAGGCGCTATTCCCACCCCCAATTTCTTATACTTCCTATTCGGGACCGTAATACAGCTCCTCATTGGAGCGTACCACGCTGAGTCAGCGTCCAGGCTGTCGTCGCATTTTGGGGGGTAACTATTGGGGGTGAGTTTATCGTAACAGGAGGCGTCAAGTGATTTTTGCCAGACGGCTATGTCGTCTTTTTTGTTGTAGAGTTTGAAGCACATGCTTGTTAAGAGTTTCTTGATTTTGTCTAAGTCGGATTTTTGCTCGGCAGCGGTAGTGTTCCAGCCTTTCCAGCGGTTTTCGTAGTTTACTGGAGGACCGGATAGGATCCAGAACCCACCTGGACGTAGGATCCTGTGGATTTCCATCAGATATATTCCTCCTGAAAATAAAATAAAATAAAATAAAATAAAAGAATAAGTAAAGAAAAGAAAGATTGACAAGGAAAATCACAAAAAATGGGTCTCTGAATTTCCATTATTTTTATGGTATATTTTGAGACTCGATTGAATGAGGGGATCTATGTGCAGTATTCTCCTTAAAAATAATGTAAAAAACAATTTTATTTTACTCATGGATTAACAAACAGTGTGTTGTAGCTTGTAGACTTGTTTTGGTTAATACATAACATACTGAAAAATTGCAATAAAAAGGTACATTGGCAAAAACTGCATAAACACCCCTCCAATTTTCAATAAAATAGTTTAATCTGTGCGAATTTCCCCTCTAATTTTAATTACAGCTTTTTAATTTTTGCAATTAAACAAAATAAAGGGGGTTTTGTGCAAAATTCTTAGAATATAATTACCGAATTCCATCCAAGGAATGAGGCACCTAGAACAATGCGCCATGTCAAACGAATTAGAAGGAAAAGGAAGCCTTTGTGTGGATATAATCCCCAAAATCGCAGGAATTCCTCTCTCCAGTGCGAACTGGACTTGAGCCTCATGGTTGTCTCTCGGCGCCAGAGAGATTGTTAATATGCCTCTGTCTAATAAATCGCCGCCCCAACTCGCCACCTGTCAGTTCAAAATTAAGCCAATAATTAATTAATTTAATAATGATAAACTAATACGTGGTTGGAGTTGGTCGTGTTTGAAATAGGGGACCTGTACTGCTTCAATTTTTTTTCACACTTAAAACGGAAGATTAGAGAGTGAAATAGAATATTATAGAACAAAACAGAATATTAGAGAGTAAAATAGAATATTAGAGAATATTAGAGAATAAAATAGGATACTAGAGAGTAAAACACAATATTATAGAATAAAACAGAATATTAGAGAGTAAAATAGCATATTAGAGAGCAAGTAAAACATAATATCAGAGAGTAAAACGGAATATTAAACAATAAAATAGAATATTTACCCCGCATCCAGTGTCGATGGCGGTTCTGACAGACCCGTCCTTCATTCCTGGAATCAGATTCTGCATTAAATCCACGTAACGAGACACTCCGTTGGGAAACATTGTGCCTCCGCCTGGGAAGCGAAATTTCTCGCCCTCTTTGACCAGCCAGTGCTGGTTGGATTTCTCGTTGTTTATCCAATCATAAGGCACGTTCCTGTTGGATAAAGGAAAATTTGTGATTAGGTCCTCGGAAAAAGATGAAGGGAAATTTGTGATTTAGACCCTGGGAAAGAGGGGAATTGTGAAACGATGCCATGGAGTTTGGGAATATTGAAAAAAGGTCGTGTTTTTGGCTTTCTATTTACCAACTTTTAGCGTTCTCAAAAAAAAAAAAGCTTAAATTTTTATTTTATTTAAAAAAAATAAATAATATCCAATTAATATATGTAAATAATGATACATATTAATATTTAAACATTTTTGCAAATTATTTCTCTATTATTTCGGAATAAACAAAGACGATCACGATAAATCTATATTCAAATGTTCCTGGAAGGGTCAGTAAAATTTGTAATTAAGCCCCTGGAAAGGGGAGAAATAACGAATAAGTCCCTGAAATTTATGATTCTGTACCTGTACCAACACTCGTTCTTGCTTTTGGGCCATCTGATTGGAGGCTTGTAGCCATTTGGAGGAGGGACTAAACAGTCTTTTCTCTCTGTTACAGGCGGGCAGTGTCTCTCCATAAATGTCAGCCTGTAATTTCCGTACTTTCTCCATCTCTAAAATTAAAATAAATAAATAATTATTATAAATTTTGAAGGTAAGATTGTAATAGTGGGATTCGAAAGTCTAAAACTAACCCAAAACGGACTTTGAAAGTTTTTAGAAACTTATAACATGTCAGTTATTTGAACTATTAAAGTTGAAGAACGGGTCGATTTGAAAATTTCAGAGTTTTTTTGAGTCAATTTGAGAATAATCTTACCAATCTTCAAAGCGTCGTTAATATAATAAAATACCAATTATTTGAATTATTATAAAAAATTTACCTTAGGATCAGTGCAAGGAGTGTAATCTTGCATTTCAATCCCACATTCTGGGAAATTTACGGATTTTAACTGGAGAGGGGCAATTGCTGTAATTTCTTTGCGAGACTGAATTAATGGTGAAGTATCTTTATTAAAGAATCGGTTCTTTTCAGAGCAATAAATTCCACCAAGATAGAAAGAGAAACCGCATAGAACTATGAACATTAAAGTCATTGGAACGAATTTTTTCGAGCCTTTTTCAGGTTTGAATCCAGGTTTTGAATCTTTGCCCTTCATTTTTGCTGGTATTTATTTACTTTCTGTGGATTGAATGAAAAGAGAAATTGTTAGAATACAGGCATAGATCTAGTAAAATGATGTAAAATTTATCTAGTATTTATAACAAGACGAATTTACTTACCCAGAAATTATGTCAGATTAATCAAATTCAATTCAATTTTAGTTATTTGACTCGTCAAAACAAGCATTGTGCAAAAATGTACATGAAATTTTATGCAACAGTAAGATCTAAGTTATGTAAAACAGAAAACCAAAAGCTAATTGTATAAATCTAACTGAAATTCAACAGTACAAAAGTAGTTATAGAGCTGACTGATCAGATCTACTAGATCCAGTTAGTTGGACTGGAAATTAAGTAAGGCTTATCCATATATAAATTAGTTGTACCTAATTCTCACTCTTAAGTCAACACTACTTTGACTCTCAAAATAAACACATAATTAATAAACTAAACATGCTTAATTTAGAATTAAAACTTAAACTACGCGCAATGTTAAGCTTGAAAAATGCATAAGATCTATTTAAACAAATTCAATTAAAAAAAATTGTATTTTAAGATCCTGTCAGTCTCAATTTAATCTAACAGATCTACATAAAACGCAATATCAAAGCATTTAAAAAAATCACATAAAATAAGAAATCGTCACAGATCTTATTTCCATTTGCAACAAAACACATCCCACCCGTAATAAACCAAACACAATTACACAGTTGCAATTCCACAACAGCAAAAGGCTAGATCCAGATGAGAATTAACAGTAATAACAAAACTCAAGTACCTAATCAGTGTGTATTCGATTGATCGGAGACGAGTAGAGTGAGCTTAGATACTGTAACAGATTTATCCTCTTTCTCTCTCTCTCTCTCTCTATCTCAAATTGCTTCGGTCGTAATCTCACTTGCTCTTAGTCTTATATATATATATATATATAATCAAGTGGTGAAAAGAAAAGAGAAGAAAAGAAAAATTAACCAAATAAGTTTTAAATTTTACTTATATAATAAATAATATACAACAGTAAATATTAAAAATGAAAAAACGCGCGATCTGAAAAATGTAAAAAGAAATTCCAAAATTATATATATTTTTTTTTAGTTTTTAATTTCTGTGATAAATAATAGCTGTCTCTGTCTGGCGGTGCTTTACCCCTTCCCGCCTGGCTGGTTACATATTTTACCTGCGCCTGGTGTACGATCGGTGTATGAATATTGTTTTACTGACGGGTGGAGCCCGGACAAGAATCCGTGTTATTAGGTATTAATCCTTCGTTAAGTAAAGGATAGTACTAAATAGAGGAAGGATACTATGTAAACATGATATTTATTAATTAGGAAATGATGAATAGTGCTTTGGACTGGGAGCAAAGTGGCATCACAAGCAAGGAATCTGTTAAGTTTGGGCCTTTTACTGTTGTACTCGTGTCACACATTTATTGTCAAAATATTAGATATTAGATTAGATTATTGTGTTTGTGTTGATTGATGATTTGGTTTCTAATTGCCTGCATTTATTATCGATGAATTCTCATTTTTCTATTGGTTAGAATTATAATGTATTTTTCTTATCTTTTTGGTTATATGTCTTTACTGGTACTATAGTATCATGACATTTGAGAAAACTGAAAATCGTATTTATTTGTAAGTTTTAGTATTACTGATGAATTGAGATATAACATTTTATTTTTGGCTGACAATTTGGAGAAACATAATGCAAGGCGCATGATAGTGGTGAAAAGCACGCATAAATGAGAAATATAATGCATATAGAGTGCCCTTCACTCTTACTCGTGTTGTGTGTAGTCAAAAGGAGGAAATTAAAGGCCAAGTTTCAAAAATAAAAACCAACAAATTAAAATTGAATTCAGACTGGATATGTCTAATTATACTGGTCGAACCTGATCCGGACAAATCGTTATGATTCAAAATATGAAACTGGTAACCTAACTGATTTTGAATTCAAATGTAATCAATTTCAAAACTAAATTGAGAATGTCTTGACCTAGTTAGTTTAGATTCAATATATATGATTCAATTCAGAGTCGATTCGACCCGACCGGACATGTTTGCCACTTGTAGTTGTAGCCAAACCAAATCCATTCATGGAGCTAAGTCAAGAAGTGGGTCCAAACTTTCCCTTTTTTTCCAACCCTTTTTTGCCATTTTTTTCTTCAAAGTTGTTTTTATTACCCTTCAAAAAGCTGATGCATGTGACCTGATTTTCAGTCCCCTCTCCATTTTATATCACGACTAATGATGGTTAATGATGAAACAGTGTTCTTCTTCTTAACTTACAGTGTAAACAACTAAAAGATGTGAATGGCAGTGTTTGTGCATTTGGTAGATCCACTCGACTTGTGTTGGCTTCATGAATCTCTGCTCTGCTAGACTGCTATCGACTTTTTGTACTTGTCTTTTTATTTCTCCCCTTTCACATTTGCCCCCTCTCCCCGTCTATAATCTGATTTATACGAACTATATGGTTTATGCTTATGCTTATGGTTATGCAGCGAGTCATATGATTCATATCGGCAAGTACTGTTAAACTTATAAATCACAATATTATATGGTAATATTGTCTACTAAATCATTCATTATGTATACTAATCACTGAAGAATTTGAAGATGTCATGTTCCCATCGTTTCTATTAAAATTTACCCTGCGTTGAATCATAAACTTTCTAATGAAAAATTAGAATATATGACAGTTCAGTGCGTTCAGATAATTGATTAGTAAGGAAGGCATGGGTTCTTGTTTCTATGTTTCATGTCTTTGTATGCTTGCTTTTCTTTTTAGAGGATATAAAGTATAAACCTTCATTTGTGATTAAAGGTTATTACTTATTACACAAAGAAATGAATTGATAGACTATTGAGACTCATTTAACATGTTAAAATTATGGTTGAGGGTAATAAATGAGGAATTTTGGAGGTTTCTGTCGGTGGAGATTCCATGCATTGCATTGGATCCATGGATTTATTGATAGATCCACAATTAGTTAAATCTTCTTTTTTATATTAGTTTTTTTTTTTGTGAATTCCTTAGATTTTCTACTGATGAGACAATGAGAGTATCTTATTATTGATTCGTTGTTGATAAAAATACAGATTAAAGAAAAATGTGATGTTTTTGATGGGATTGGGATTAGGATTAGGATGGGACAGGAAAGGGTTTGTGATGTAGCTAATCTAATAATACATGTGAGGACATGTGAATGTGATTTAATGATGACTGTTGCTTTCTTGACAGCTACATTTATATATAATATATAGTGTACACTGTACACTATCTTGTATTTCTATACTCATGGACCCAGGGTCCCTTCTTTTTCATGGCTATTTTCTTTGCTAGATTTCCTTATGAAAAGAGTTCAATTATATTTTTTTTGTATATACATAAATCACAGGAGGTTTTGATATGGTATAATGGGCTACTTAAATGAACCTCAGACCAAGTTAACTAGCAGATTTTGGTTACACAATTGGGCTGAAAATAATAATATTACTATAGGTGTACTGTTTATATTAGGCCGGACATTATGCAAATTATGTCGGCCCAACATTTCCCAATACTAAAAATTAATCACCAAGAGAAAAAAAAAATGGGAATTTTTTTTATTGGTCACTATTGTGATACTGATATAAATACAAGGATAGCCGTTGTTTTCTTAGAATGCATGTTTTCGTTTTATAAAATTTCATCATATAGCCTTTGAGGAACACACGAACTGTCACCAAGTATGGAATTATTTGATTGTGAAAATAGTTTGGGTTGAAAATAAAAATAAAAATTGTATTATGAGTGGAAACCATTTTGACATACAACTATCTTCCCCTGTATTATGTCTAACATCATATTGCAAAATTAATTTAAAAGCTATCTTTATTTTCTGTGAACTTCAAAAAAAGCTTCAATTTTCCCTTAAATCAACCCACTAACTAAATTGATATAACTTTTTTCTCAATGCAGATAGATTAACTATTAAAATCATATTAAGTATACATTTAACTCCAAAAGTCCAGTAACAAATAGATTTTTTCTCAACTGGTTCTGACAAAGACAACTCTTAATACTTTGATTTTTGGCAATCAAAACCATGCCAAGTTATAGGATTTATATTCTCAATTTGAACAATTCATATTCATAATTCCATATATACATCCTAATTTGACCGGAACAAAACCCAGCCAACGACTCCTCCCACTAAAGACCCGGTCTTTATTTCATCAGAACCGCAGGTCCCACCGTCAGTCTCACAAATCCAAAGACCGCGTCCACGCAAAGATCTCACGCGAGTAAAATATGGGACGGCGGTCAACAACCCAAAACGACCGGCGGTACCCGGTGAGAAGTCAGAGGGTCACCGGGTATATCCGGTAAAAATGACTTGTGGCTGCCGAAGGAAAATCACAATTAATTTAAAGAAGGGGAAAATAATAACACACGAAACTATATCTCTCTCGTGCTATCCACGCGATTCTCTCTTCTCTTCTATCTCTTTCACACAAGCTGATTTGGGAGAAATTCAGAGCTCCGAATAATCACTGCTTCTCTCTTCTTCACAGGTACTGATTTTGATTTAATTGGGTTTTGGGTTCTGGTTATGGGATGGGATGGTTTGTTTGGGATTTGTTGAGGGAAGTTTGGTGAAGGTTTGTTGTGAACAATTGAGGGATTATTATCTGGTTGGAAAATTGTTAATTTCATGTCTGATTTGGCTTTGCGGGAAGTGGGATTGGAAGGGGTAATGCCAAGTTGAGCTCATAATCCATTTTCATGAGCGGTTGTTGACTTTGGGATTTATTGATCAGGAGAGTGGGACTGTAAATTATTCTCTAGATCTATAACTATTGGACTTTGTTGTTAAATCTGTATCGTTTATGTCCTGAATTCGAACTTTTTCAATTTTCCTACCAATTTTTCGACTTTCCCTAATTCTTCTCACTTATTTTCAGATTTAAGCTGCCCAAATGGAATCAATCTTCAAAATCCCGTTCGCTGAGCCTTTATGCACTGAAGATCCGTTCTTTGTTCAGCAAGGAATCGAAAAATGCCCCTTTTTGCGGAACATAAACGAACCGACTCATTTCTCCTTTTCCTCTTCCCGCTTCCCAATTCCAGTAAGCAATTTCTCACCTTTCCCCCCTTTTGTTCACTTTTTCTCAAATCAAACCTTCAAAATTGATTTTTTTTTTTTTTTTTTTTTTGAATTTTTGAAAGGCGAGAGGAGCGAGAGGCCCGATTTTTGAAGACGGGCCTGATTTTGAATCGGCATTCAAATTATTTCACGGTCAAAACGGAGTCGTGCCTCTCGAAGGAAGATCGTTTCAATTTGGGGGAAAAAATTCAGACGAAATTACCGAAACGGGTCAGAAATTCAACCCGTTAGCAGCCAAAGCTGCAACTATCAGTCTCTCTGCTTTTGGACCGGGCGGACCGTTTGGATTTGAGTCTTTTAACAAGAAATTTAACGAAGCGAAAAAACCGTCTAATTACGCACCGACTCCACAGGTACATATTTTTTGTATTTCTTTTAATTATTATTGTTAATTTTTTCAATTGAATCAGATTTTGAACCCTATTCCTTACACTATTTGTTCTTTTACGATTATCCCTTTTTCTTGTTTATTTAATTTTACCATCCAATTCCAAACCCCTACTCCAAAATCTATCCTTCATTTCCCCCAAAATTGATCCTAAACCTAAATCATCTATTTCCAGAAAGGAATCAAAATGAACAATTCACTATCTCTCCACGAATCGACAACAAACGAGTGGCTGGAAACCGGCCAATGCCCTCTCGCCAAGTCATACCGCGCCGTCAGCGGCATCATCCCCTTAGTCTCCTCCCTCATCAAACCGCCAGCTGGCATCAAGCTCAAATGTCCGCCCGCCATAGTTGCGGTGCGCGCGGCTCTCGCGCGGACCGAGTTCGCCACGAACCTGCGTCCCAAGCCTCTCCACTACAAGATCTTATCCATTGCATTGCTGGGCATGGCGTTGAACGTGCCTTTGGGGGTGTGGAGGGCGCATTGCGCGAAATTCTCGGTGCAATGGTTTTTGGCGGTGCATGCAGCTGTGCCGTTTATTGGCATGATGAGGAAGGTTGTTTTGATGCCGAAGGCTGCGATGGTGTTTACGCTTGGAGCGAGTATTTTAGGGCAAGCGATCGGGGCGAGGGCTGAGAAGATTAGGATGATTAGGGTTTTGGAGGAAGGGAAAAATGAAGTTGTGACGGTTGAGAAATTGGAGAGAGAGAGTGAAGGAGGAGTTAATTTCGGAGGAAGTGTTGGGGAGTTGAGTTTGGGAATTGCGGGGAAGAAGAAGAAGTTGGGGAATTGCGGGGATGTGAAGGTGTGGGAAATGATGCCGATGAAAATCAAAGGGGGGAATGGGAATGGGAATGGGGGTGGGGGTGTGATTTGTGTTTGATTTGAATGTGTGGGGTGAATTGTAGGGGTTTGAATTGCGGGATTTGAGGTGTTTGGAGTTTGGAAGAGGGATTTGATTTGATTTGTGGGACTGGACTCAAGTGAATAAAATTAAAAGACTACTTTTATGTTTCTGTTTCTATATATGTAATTTGATATTTGAATAATTTTACTTGGTTTATTTCAAACCATTTTGCTTGAATGTTTTTTTGGAAATTGGTTGATTTTTTCCATGCTTGTTCAACCTGTTTGTTGACAAATTCCACTTGATTTATTTATTATTTATTTTTTGTGGTGGGTGGCTGGGTGGGTAGAGCTTTTCAACAAGCTGTTTGTTGGTTTGGTCAAATAATAGATGTAAAGCATGAACCACGTTGTATTGTATTATTATTGTACATCATGATGCATACATTCATCCATATGTAATTAATATCTTTCATGCCATACAGCTAGAATACCACCGATATATTAAATATTAGTTATAATACTTTCTTATATTATCTTAAATGCATACCTAATGTTATCAAACGACTTAATGCATATCTCGCATGTGCAACACTTACAAGTGACACGTTGACATTACCTACTAACCAAAGATTCAAAACCATATTGAAAGGTTTTCAACTAACAGAATTTGCTTGGGTTTTTTTTTTTTACAATTGTAGGCAATTGCTTACTTAGAATTTACATTAATTAACAGAAACCGTTACAATAATTTTTATTTACAATCAATTTTCTGAGAGTGAAGATAGCTCAGGAATAAAATAAAAATCTATGTTTTAACAAGTCTAGCCTAATCTCCCGTCAGACGGGATCTCTGGTAATCGTTGGGCTTCTTGCTGGTCTTGAGTCGTGCCCTTCATTTTTCCCCATTTATAGACATTTTTCGAGGATGATTGAGAATACTTATTTCTTACTGTTTTTTTTGTTTCGGAAGATCCGAGCATTTATTTCTTTTCAGATTTCCCAACATATTACACTCCAGACAGTACCGCAATTTTTTCTTTACATTCGGCTGATTCTCTTTAGGATGATAGGATAATTTGCTTGGGCTTTAATAAGTCTACTAAACATGGGCTTGATTGGGCTGAGATAGAATTCTGGATTCTTTAACATGGTCAAAGGAAGCACAGATTGCATCTGATACGAATACGATACGAGTCTCTATTCCTCCTCCAACGAAAACAGAACGAAAGAAAGCGATAATCTTTGATTCTTCTTGCGGTGAGCACTCGAAAACTCAACTCAGAATCGAATTCTCGTTGATCAACCCGAATCCAGCAAAATACGACGGAGATCGAGAAATACCGATTCTTGCTGAACTTCTGACGTCTGCGACCGATCTGGCAACAGAAGAACCGATTCCGTCAGGATTTCCTTATCAGGTACGGAAATCAACCACTCTGATACCAATTCTCTAAAATTCTCCACATTTAATTCCATTTATCATCATCATCATCATCATCATCATATACTACTGCTACTACTAATCAGGAGTTTACACATCAGAATGGCTGTGAGTCTATGGAGGTCAATAATGGGGGAAAGCAGCAGCCCTGACGAATCTGGCGGCGTAGAATTCTGGAACAATCCAGAGCGATCCGGCTGGCTGAACAAGCAAGGCGAGTACATCAAGTCCTGGAGACGCAGGTGTTCAGATCGATATATTCTTTTAATTTTTTAAAATTTTAAGAAATTACTAAAACACCCCTGGCCCTGATATTAAATTTTTCGGCAGATTGATATATTTTTTAAATTTCATGAAATTACCAAAATACCCTTAGCTCTAAAATTGCAATATTTCGGGAGGCTACACGTGGTCAGATCGATAAACTCTTTAATTTTTTTTTAAATTTCATGAAATTACCAAAATACCCTTATCCCGGCCCTCAAAATCAGCTGGTCACCACATCAAAACACTCTTTTTTCATATCTCATCAAAATTACCAAAATACCCTTTGCCCAGCCCTAAACTTTTCGGGGGTTAAAGTGAACATGCTCTTTTCTTATTTCATCAAAATGACCAGAATACCCTTGTCCCTATTCCAGGTGGTTTGTGCTCAAGCAAGGAAAGCTATTCTGGTTCAAAGAGTCGACAATAACAAGGGCTTCGGTTCCGCGCGGAATAATCGACGTGGCGGCCTGTCTAACAGTGAAGGGAGCCGAGGACGTGCTGAATCGGCAGTTTGCATTTGAGCTTTCGACGGCGCGCGAGACGATGTATTTCATTGCGGATTCCGAGAAGGAGAAGGAGGAGTGGATCAATTCAGTTGGGAGATCAATCGTGCAGCATTCCAGGAGCGTTGTCACCGACCGTGAGGTCGTTGATTATTGATCAATACAAGCGAATGAATGCGTTGTTTGTTTGTTTGATTGTGAGCATGTTGTGTTTTGAGTGAGTTGATCGATTGGTGAGATGTTGTTGATAATAAAACCGTTTTGTGTGTAATAGATGTTGTTGCGATGTCTAGTTATCGTATTTTCATTTTGGATATGGTATTATCAATTATGTAGTGGTTCGTTTGGTTTGTAGTTTGGATTGTTGTACGTAGATTTTTGGTTTTCTATTTATTTCTTGGATTTCTTTTTTTTTATGTTTTGTTGGAGAAAATATTAGGGGTTGTTGTTGCTTGGGTTTCTGTTATCTTGTTGATGGCATTTGCTGTGTTATGTGTACATGCTGCTGCCTTGGTGATTTGGTTTGATTTGATCTTATGAGTATTTCTGACCATACTGAATTAAGGGTCAGACCTCAATTATTTATATCATGCTTATCATGCTGAAAATAGACTGAAATACGGAATGCCGAACACATAAATAAGAAATCAAAATCCAATCTACCCTAATCAAACAATATATTCTTCCACAAACAAATACACAAAACTGAAATACGGAATTCTAATAAATCTCGTCGTCAGGAATCTCGGTCCGTAAAGACTTTCCAAGATTGGAAAAACCAGTCTTTGGTTTCCTGACTCTTGTTGAAATGTCGGGAATTGGAATCATCTTATCCTCATCCAGAATTCCGTCTATCAGTCCGTATTTCACCGCCTCGGCCGGCCCCATATAAAAATCCCTGTCCAAATCCTTTTTCACCTGCACAAAAAAAATAATCATAATGATATTATTTTTTAATTAAGGCATATGCATTATATTAAAAAAATCATACATAACCCTACAAGAATGAGAAATACCAAGGAAAACGGGCATGACACATAAGAAACATCATGTATAGTATACCCCAGTCATCCATGATTCATTATATATTTTTTTTAATAAAATTAAATTTAATAAAAGCGGCAATGACACTCAACAATATTTCTCACGTTTCATTCAACATTTTCAAAACGGCACTGACGGTACTTCACATTTTTTTTAAAAACAAAAACAATTAAATATTCCATTATTAGTTTACCTTTCCGATGGGTTGACCGGTCAACCCAGCAACGATCCTCACAACATTCATCTTAGTACTCAGCAACTCAACAGCATGAAACTCGATCTGCCTGACCTCCCCGCTGGCGCTGCCCGACGGCTGGCGAAGCATTATTCTCGCATTGGGCATCGCGAACCGCCTGCCCGGACTGCCCGCCCCTAAATCATAAAAGAAATAAAAATAAAGAAAGAAAGAGAAAGTTAAAAAAATAATGAATAACATTTGAAGATTTATATTACCGAGAATCAGAGCGGCTGTTGAGGATGCTTGACCGACTGCTATTGTTTGGACGGGGGATTTTATCAGTTTTATCACGTCAAATATCGCCATTGTCGCACTAGAGAGAGAATGAGAGAATTGTTAGTATTTATTTATTTGTTTAAATTGCGAAAATGCCCCTACAGTACTGGAAATTGCAAAAAAGCCCCTACGGTATTGGAAATTGCAAAAAAACGTACTATGGTTTCTAGTAGTGCTAGTAAAAAGCTAACAGTAGGATTTCTTTTTTTGAAATTTTAAATAATGTAGGGGCTTTCTGCAATTAGAGATAATGTAGCGGCTTCTTTTTTCTCCAAATTTCTCTTTATTTATTTATTTATTTATATATTTATTTACAAATTTTAGTACAACTTTTAATTTTTTTTAAAATAGTGGTGTTAGAAGCATCACTAGGTATTGAATTGGTATAGGGTTTAGAAAAACCTCTATAATATAATATAGTTTGTAATCTAATATAGACAATAAGAGATCCTTGATAGGATTATTGTTATTACCTGAGAGATCCGCCGGCCGAGTTTATATAAATCCGAATTTCCTTCGTCTCATCTTGCGCTTCAAGCAACAGGAGCTGACTCAGCACGCAATCCGCCATTAAATCCGTAATCTCGCCACCCAAAAACACCATTCGATGACCCAACAGGATGCTCATGGCGTCGGACCCGCCCCCGGTCTCCGGGTGCGGCGGCGTCTCCAGCGCCGTGAGAAACGGCGAAGAGGAAGAAGAGAGAGAAGTTCGAGCTCGGGTTTTTAGAGATATGTGGTGGGGTTTTAGAGATGGGAGATGAAGAAAGGAGAAGGGATTAATGGTGGAAGAAGAGATTGAGATTGAGAGAGAAGCAGCAGCCATGGCGATGGAGGAGTGAAGTGAGAGTGAAAGAAAGAAAGAAAGACGAAGCTCGAAAGGATGGATAAAATTATAATACTTTTCTTTCTTCAGTTAATATGCATGGGCTAATTAGGCTTTAATTAACTAATATATCAAATTAGGCCCATTTCTAAATGAAAATAAGCCCATTGTAAATAAAAATACGGCTCAAATAATATAGTTTTTCTTTGTTTATATGTGCTGCTAATTAGGCCTTAACGAATTAATAAATCTAATTTTGGACAATTTGTAAATCAATGCACAGCCTAAATAATTTATTTTTCTCTTCAATTATACACCCTAATTAGGCCCTTAATTAAGTAACAAAACTAATATAAGCTCAAATATATGCATTTCAAAAAAATATATATAAGCTCAAATATACAGCTAATTGGGCCTATGTTGTAAAGAAAAATACGGCCTAAAATGGCCCAAATAATTTTACCCTAGCTGTGTATATAAACTCAGAGAAGAAGAAACCCTATAAATCTTATCTCTCTCTCTCGCGCCTCCATTTCTCTAGGGTTTTCTTCTCGTTCACTAGCGCCGCCGCAAACGAAGGAGCTTTCGCCCGTCCAACACCGCACCGGATCTGCAACCATGGCGACTCAGATGAGCAAGAAGAAGAAGGTAATCTCCTCCCCGCCTTCTCTATTCCGCAATCAGAATACTAGATTGTTTTTAAATGGTAGTTCTTTTATTGACGCTGGTTTTCTGATCAGTTTGTTGCGGACGGAGTGTTCTTCGCCGAGCTGAACGAGGTTCTGACCAGGGAGCTGGCGGAGGACGGCTACTCCGGCGTGGAGGTTAGGGTTACGCCCATGCGCACTGAGATCATCATTCGCGCCACCCGTACTCAAAACGTCCTCGGTATTCGATTCTTTCTTGTTTCTGTTCAAATCTACTTATTTCGAATCGAATTTCACTCTTTCTTGCTGAATCGAGATTTGATTTTGATAATTGAATAGGAGAGAGAGGGAGGAGGATCAGGGAGCTGACCTCTGTGATTCAGAAGAGGTTCAAATTCCCTGAAAATGGAGTCGAGCTTTACGCTGAGAAGGTCAACAACAGGGGACTTTGCGCCATCGCTCAGGCCGAGTCTCTTCGCTACAAATTGCTCGGCGGCCTTGCTGTCAGAAGGTCAATAATATTTCTTTTATTTTTTAAATTTATTTATTTATTTTGGAAAGGGCAATAATTAGAGTCTCTGTGGCGCTAGATTTAATAGCGTTTTTCAGCGCTGTATGTTGCCTAGATTTATTGAGCTGAGATTCTGGCAATTTGCATAATTTTCGATGCTTGTTGCATTCAGATGCTCATAAATTTATATTAATAACGAAATAATTCTATTTCCAATTTTAGTTTTAAATACTAAACATTGTTACTTTTTTATTACAGGGCTTGCTATGGTGTTCTTCGTTTCGTTATGGAGAGCGGAGCCAAGGGTTGTGAGGTATGTATATTTTTCACATACAAAAAACCTGTCGTTTTTTTATTTACATATTTATGTGATATGTAATAATTTGTTATTATTTGGTTGGTATGTTTAGGTGATTGTGAGTGGAAAGCTGAGGGCTCAGCGTGCAAAATCCATGAAATTCAAGGACGGTTACATGATTTCGTCCGGCCAGCCTGTCAATGAATATATCGACTCAGCTGTCAGGCACGTTCTTCTGAGACAGGTCCGTACAATATTTTTAATCAAATTTTTTTAATATTTGCAAATATGCCCCTGTTTTATTGAAAATTGCAAAATGGCCTTATATTCTACTGTAATTCAAAAATTAATTATTAATATTAATTATTATTATTATTGTTATTATTATTATTATATTGTTACCCTTCAATATGTGAAATTGCAAAAGAGACTGAACCCATGCTCTATTGAAACTGTAAAAGATGAGTCTCTTGCTATATCTGCACAATGCAGGGTCTTTTCTGCAATTGTAACAAACATTCGTAACTCACCGTTAATTAATATTATTATTATTATTATTATTATTATTATTATTATTATTATTATTATTATTATTATTATTACAGGGAGTGTTGGGAATCAAGGTGAAGATCATGCTTGACTGGGACCCTAAGGGAAAACAGGGCCCTAAAACTCCTTTACCTGATCTTGTCACGATCCACGCTCCAAAGGACGAGGAGGAATATGCCAGGCCTGCTGCTGCTTTGGCCCCTGAAGCCATCTGAATTTAGGGTTTAGGGTTTATCCAGTGAGATGAATGAACGAATGAGAGGAGAGAATGATGTTTTGATTTACTGGTTGTTAAGAATTGAGTAGTTTCTTTTTTCTTTTTGGATTTGTGTTTTTATATGTTGTGGTTTTGGACATGTTATGGTGTAGTTTTTTTTTGGAGTTGAATGTTGTGGTTTTTTCTTGAACTAGATTATTTTACTTGGTTTGGCTGCATTTGATATGTCATCCAGTAGTTCTTAGTGATTATTGCCATGTATGTTAGTTAATTATGCTACTTCACAAACAAGACATTTAAGTTAAATGTTGTCTTTTGTTAGGGTTTGTTGAGTGAGTGGATTAAGGATGGATGGATGGATGGTATTTGTTGAGATGGTGGACTGTTTTGTTTTACTGGTTGTTAAGGATTTAAGTGCTAGTTTTTTGTTCTTTTTCGGATTTGTGTTTTTATATGTTGTGGTTTTGGACATGTCATGGTGTAGTTTTTTGGAGTTGAATCTTGAGTTTTGAATCATGTAGTGGCGACTTGGTTTGTTTTATGTTTTTAGATGTTGATTTCGTCATATCATTATAGTAGTAGTTTGATTTACGATTTGTTAACTAGACTAGATGTCTTTTGACATACAGATTTACAACCATTCATTATGAAATGCTGATAAAATCAAATTGGGATGAATACTCTTATTCCTATTACAATAATTCTTTTTAATTGCTATTCAAAACCCCCTAAAGTTTAGTTGTGACCGACTTAGTATTGAGAAGTTACAATTATCTTAAAGAGCAACACAATTAAACAGATACAATACTCTTTTTCGGACATGTCAAACTGGTTACAACTCATAGCACATCTATTTAGTTATTACAACATATCAATCAGGGTATTGCAGTATTTTATGATTTCTCAACTCTCTAAAAAATTCAAAAAGATAAACTCAAATATTACAAGAAACATCACTAAAACAAATCTCTCTCAAAACTATTCATTCCCCTTCTTCCCCTTCATCTTCTTCAGCCATTAAATGCTGTAGCGATACCTTGGCCTTTTTGACCTCTCTTTCACTCTCCTCTCCTTTCTCCTCATTCTTCCTCTTCCCACTCGTCTCAACCTCTCCCTCTTCTCTCTCCTCTTTCCCCTCCAGATTCAAATCCTTTTCATTTTCATCGCTTTTAACACTCACATTCAAATCCTTCTCACTCTTACCACCCTTTTCACACTCCTTCAAAAACTCTCTCACCTCATCGCTCTCAGCCACATGCACAGCCATCTGCCCGCTCTTATTCTTCGCTTTGAGATCCGCGCCCTTCTTCACCAAATACTTCACCAAATCCAAATAATTCCCCTGAGCGGCGAAATGCAGAGGCGTCACGCCTTTCCTGTTTGGCGTTTTGACTGACGCACCGGATGAGTGGAGCGCGCGGACCGAGTCCAGGTGGCCTTTCTGACACGCGAAATGGACAGCAGAAGTGTCGTCCATTGCTGACGCGTTCACTTCAGCTTTGTTGTTGCATAGATATTGAATTACTTCGGTTTTCCCTGCCCATGCCGCCAGATGCAGCCTCCAGTTCAAAAAAACCAGAAAAAGTCAAGGAAATAAACATCATTTCATAAACACTAAACCCTAAAATCTTGCAGAAACGAACTAAATTGGTTCTCTTTTGAAGAAACAGAAAC
This sequence comes from Juncus inflexus, assembly GCA_024447665.1. Lineage (NCBI taxonomy): Eukaryota > Viridiplantae > Streptophyta > Magnoliopsida > Poales > Juncaceae > Juncus > Juncus inflexus. Next base: position 9,688,788 of record JAJHPC010000003.1, read on the forward strand.
AGTAATTTAATGATTTAGTCAATAAAAAGGGCTTGTAAAAGAAGGAAATTGAGGAAAGGATACGGAGTGCGGGAATGGCGATCTCTTGAATTAACAGCGAGAGGGTTGGAATTGCAAATAGTCTGCACCGTCAGCAAGTCGCCGTTCCTCGCCGCCGTGTGAATATCCGGCTCGCCGTCTTTCTTCCTCTCCGCCTGATCCGCCGCCCGTCTCCTCCCTCCTCCTCCCCCTCTTCCTCCTCTCGTCTTCCCCATCTCTCTCCCTCTCTCAGAATGCTGTTTCGCAATAGAATAGAAAAGTGAAGAACCGTGCTGAGTTTCGAAGAAGGCCCTTTATACAAGGCCCATTTAAAAGTTTATTTAAACGGGTTTATATGAGATTTTTTTTATATATCATTTTTTTCAAAAATAAACAAACAAATACCACTCCTTTCAAAATAATATGGTATTCTACTAGTGACGGAACAGATATGGTTCTACCGCTAGTAGTGGCGGAACATATGAATTTTATAATTTTTAAAAAATGGGATTAATTAATGATAAAAAACGTGTTCCTCCACTACCACAGGCGGAACAGGAAAAAAAAATTTCATGTTCCGCCATTGGTAGTGAAGAAACAGTGTTTTCCGCCAGCGGATTCCGCCAGCGGAACAGGATTTTGTTACACTAATTAATCCTATTTAACAAGCCAAATGAGAAATTTTTGAAAAAACTGAAAATCCACATGTTCCATCACTACTAGTGGCGGAACAATATCTGTTCCGCCACTAGTAGTGACGGAAATGGTAGTTACTCTATTATTTTCAAAACAGTGACAAATATTGGTGTATTTTTGAAAAAAATGGTATATAAAAAAAATCTTTATATGAAGGCCTAAATGTATGTTTAGTTGTATGGGCTTAAGGCCCAAATAAATAAAACGAGTTATGGATTGAGGATCTGATATAATAAGATCCGATAGGAACAAACCCTAGCTTATATATAAAGTTAGGGTTTAGAGGTCTTAGTTCTTTCCTGCAGCCGCCGCCATCTTCTTCTTCTTCTTCCTCCTCTCTTCTCTTATCGCGGCGTATAGTAAGCTCTCTTCCGCGGATCTATTCTTTTGTTTCGTAATTCACTGTTTGTTCTCTCTTTTGGTTGTTTACGATTTGAAGAGTTTTTTTACGGAATCTATCGTTTGTTCTGTTAGAGTAAAGCATTTAGTTCAAATTGGCTTTCGATCCGTGTCCGGCCGTATGTTTTGAAGAGACATTACTTTTTTCGATCTATGGTTTTGGATCTTAATCATACGCCATTTATGAGAAGTTTCATCTTTTCCTGTGCATCAGTATAGGGAAAAAAATGTGTTAATAAATTGTTTATATCGACTAATGTTTCATTTTCTTAACCTTACAGGGTAAGTAAGTAAGTAAGCAACAATGGTGAAGCACAACAACGTGATTCCAAACGGCCACTTCAAGAAGCACTGGCAAGACTATGTTCGCACCTGGTTCAACCAGCCAGCCCGCAAGCAGAGGCGCCGCATCGGTACAGAAAATCAATTTCCTAACTTAAAATTATTTCATATAATCTAATAGTTATGTTTTAATTTGTGAAATTTGTGATTAATGAAGCGAGGCAAAAGAAGGCAGTGAAGATCTTCCCAAGGCCGACAGCTGGACCGCTCCGCCCGATCGTTCAGTGTCAGACTCTCAAGTACAACATGAAGTCTCGTGCTGGCCGTGGCTTCACTCTTGAAGAACTCAAGGTAAATAATCATAATATTTATATTATCCGCAATTTTGCAAAACAGTCCTTGCTTTATGCTTAAATTGCAAAAAAGCCGTCGATTCTTCAGGAAATTGTAAAAATATCCTTGCACTCTCTCCCTACTTTTAAAAAAAAATTAACAGTCGGCCTTTCTTGTAATTCTCTGAGCAATACATGTGTTTTTCATTCGCAATTTAAGCATAACACGGGCTTTTTTGCAATTTTCTCTTTTATAATTCTTATCTTGTTATGCTGTTTCTATAACTAAATTCATTGTCTTATTATTTTTTTAATCAGGGTGCTGGAATTCCGAAGAAGCTGGCGCCGACAATCGGAATCTCAGTGGACCACCGCAGGAAAAACAGATCTTTGGAGGGCATGCAAGCAAATATCCAGCGCCTCAAAACTTACAAGGCCAAGCTCGTCATCTTCCCAAGGAAGAACCGCAAGTTCAAGGTACATCTAACTTTTCAGTTATACCCCTCTAAAACCTGTAATTATCACATATACCCCTCAGAAATAAGAAATGTTGTTGATATATATTGCGTCTCCTCCGCTCATCTTTCGAAAAAGATAATACTAAATTATGATTTTTAATTTAGTAGGGCAATATCTATCACTAATTAGTGTTCGGTTAGAATCTATACAACTAATTTAGGGTTTAGGTGGTTTATGTATCTCACTAATTTAGGGTTTATATGAATATTTACTAATTTAAGGTTTAGCTGGTCTATATTTTTATATACCATCTATACCCTAACTTAGTGATATATAGACCATCTAAACCCTAAATTAATGATACATATAGACCATCGAAACCCTTGGATTATACACAAGTTTTTCCGTGCATTTCTAAATTTCACAGGGACTAATCTGAATGTTTATTTTTCTTTTTCTTTTGCCAGGCTGGCGATTCTACTCCAGAGGAGCTGGCGACTGCCACGCAAGTGACTGGCGAGTACATGGCGATCGAGCCTGAGAAGAGAATTGTGGAGCTTGTGAAGGTGACTGAAGAAATGAAGAAATTCAGGGCCTACGGAAAGCTGCGCGTTGAGAAGATGAACGCTCGCCAGGTCGGCAACCGGATGAAGAAGGCCGCCGAGGAAGAGAAGGCTGAGAAGGCCAAGTAGAGAGAGAAAGAGAAAGAGAGAGAGAGAGAGTGATTTTGTTTGGTTATGCTTTTTTGTTTAGGTTTTTGTTTTGAAGTGAATTGAACTTGAATTTAAGTGTGCTTGTGTTGGTTGGTGGTGTGTTTAAGATGTTGAATTTTGAGATATTTAGGGGCGTACTAAATGAATCCTTGTTTGTTTTTGGTCTTCTTGTTTTGTGTGTTTGTTATGTTGTGTTTTGGGACTTGTTCTTGAATTGCTATGTTGGGATGTACGTTTGCATCATCTTAAATACTGGATGTATCTATGTTAAAGTATGATATCACTCTCAATATGAAATCAACTGATTTTGTTGTTTGTGGTCTGTAATATGATTCTTGAAATTAAATAAGTACAAATATACATGTTCGAAATGACAATTTGATAGTTCAGAAATTAATTATGAATAAGGGAATTATCAAAATCTTTGAAATAAAATAACTTTTTTCATTTGGTAATTTGCTTGATCAGCTCACCCCTCCATAAACAAAAAATACATTTATTCAATTTCAATCCTTAAAATCGAATAAATACTTCCTAAATATCTTTTATCAATCCACAAAACCAAAACCAAACAAAAAACTCCTAAATAATTTAAATTAAACACTTAATAATCACAATTAATCCCCCTCAATCTCCACCCCATTTCATCCAAACAAAAAACACTTGACTCACTCAATCACTCCACCATTTCAATCAATCAATCCTTCTTCCCCCTCAAACTCTCCCAAAAAACAGGCCAATTCTTCCTCGCCTCATTCCACCCGATCAACGAGCCTTCCCTCACCGGATCCCAGCTCGCCGACACAATCCCGTAGCTCACTCCGATCAAAGCGCTCCCAAAGAACACGAAAGAAACTCCGAACGGAATCCATGTCGGGACGTCAATCTTCACCACCTTCTTAAGGTAGTAGAAGAACGGGAAGAAGGACAGCCCGAGGGATAACGGAATCCCGACTGAGAACCCGACTCTTCGCATCATTCTGTCTGTGACCACTTGAGGAATGGCGATGTCTGAATCTGAATCGTCTTGTTGGTATGATTGTTCTGACTCTCTTTGGAGTTTTAGTTCTTGTTGGTATTGCTTCGTGCGCTTCTTCTTGGACTTGGGTTTTGGGTTTTTCATGGCGGAGAGAGGAGCGAGGCGAAGTGGGAGAGGAGAGAGGTTTGAGTAGGGAGAAGAGAAGGAGGGGCGAGAGTGAGAGAGGGAGAGAGGGGCGTGAAACAGAGAAGAAGAAGCCATTGGAGTGAAGAATGAAGAAGAAGAAGAAGAAGAAGAAGAGGCTCTGATTTTGGATAATGGATTCTATTCGAAGAGAAATATGCAGAGCAGACCCTGCATTATTAGAAATTGAAAACAAGTTCCTACATTATTGAATGTACAATACAAACCCTTTATTGATGGAAATTAAAAAAGAGCCCCTCCCCTCAATTATTTTCTTTTTGTTTTGTTAATTTTTATGGGTAGTGGAAAAAAATAGGCCCAGCTGCTATAGTTGGGGTTTGGGTCTGGGCTCATACAAGGCCTGATTGTGATTTAGAGGCAAAATTTCACGTATTACCCCTATAAATTGCAAAAGTATCACACAAAAAAAAGTGTTGAATATTTATAAACTTGTCCTTAACCGTACCTTAAGTGACTAAATAATCATTATTTAGTATTTACAAGTTGCCCCTTGTAGTTGGTACCTAATACCAATACAATACAAGAGTTGATTTTGTCCTTTATACATCTATTTAAACATAGCTTGCTTTCTTTTCATTCTCTTTTAATACATCTTCTCATTATGCCCAATATTTCCATTATGTCTTGTTCAAATTTCAATTTTCTTTTTCTTCTCTTTCTTACCGCAGTAGCTGTAACTACAGAACCGACCCTTGTTCATGGAATCAGCAAAAAGATGACGCACATACACTTATACATGCATGACAAGCTCAGTAGACCGAATGCCACTGACATGAAAGTTGTAACAGGATCCAAACCCATTCCTAATATCACCAGCCTAAATTTTGGCGACACTTTTGTCTTTGATGACCTTTTAACCGAGGACCCCTCTCCATATAGTGTTCCAGTCGGACGAGGTCAAGCTTTTTATTCAGTTGCAGCTCAAAACAAGCCAGCTTTGTCGATCAATATGAACATAATTCTATCAGGTGAATATAATGGAAGTAGTATTGCCGTTATAGGTGTTGATGATATTTCTACAATAGTTAGGGAACTGTCCGTAATTGGTGGCACTGGTCAGTTTAGAATGGCTAGGGGATATGTTATTTGGAAGAGTTTCTCGTTCAATACCACGTCTGCAGATGCTGTGATTGAATTGGATATTTACGCAAGGAAGGCAAAGATGTACTAAATAAACATCATTTCTTATGATGTAAAATTTATTAATTTAGTACTTTTATGAGGGATTGATTTGTTAAAGTTCCTACTAGAAGAAAGATATAAGAGTATGATTTTGGATAATGAATTACAAACTATATAGATCGATAAATTTGCAAGAAAACCTACATTATGTCTAAATTGTAAAACAAGCTCTACATTGTTGGATTTGGTTCCGGGCCCATGCAAGGCAGGCAAAATTTCATGATTAATCAAGTAGTCTATCAAGATCACCAAGTCCAAATTATTCCAAAAAAAAAAAAAAGATTACCAAGTCTGTTTGTATTTAGGTACCAGCTAACAAGGACTATCGAATAGCACCAATCTGCAAGAAAAATGCTGTCTATTCATAGCACTAGTATGTAAGAAAAGTGTTCTATAATATAAATAAAGTTGCACTTGTTAGTTGGTACCTCATAGTCTAATATGTATGTATGCAATACAAGAGTTGATGTTGTCCTTTATTATTCATCTATTTAAGCATACCTAGCTTCCTTCCATTCTCTTTAATACAACTTCTTGGCATTAGTCATTATGCCCAATATTCCCATCATAGCTTGTTCTAATTTCAATTTCCTTTTTATTCTCTTCCTCACTAGAATCGCCATGACTATCGGCCCGACCCTTGTTCATGGAATCAGTAAAAAGATGACACACATTCACTTATACATGCACGATCGTGTCAGTAGTCCGAACGCCACTGACATAAAAGTTGCAATAGGATCCAAATCGATTCCTAATCTCGCTAGCCTAAATTTTAGCGACATTTTTGTCTTTGATGACCTTTTAACTGAGGGTCCCATTCCAGATAGTGCTCCTATCGGACGAGGCCGGGCTTTTTACCCGGTTGCAGCTCAAGACAAGCCATCTTTATTGAGAAATATGAACATAATTCTAACATCGGGAGAATATAATGGAAGCAGTATTGCGGTTATGGGTGTTGATGATATTTCTGCAACAGTTCGGTGGCACTCGTCAATTTAGAATGGCGAGAGGCTATGTCATATGGAAGACTTTCTCGTTCAATGCTACATCAGGTGATGCCATGGTAGAATTGGATATTTACGCTAAGAAGGCAAAGATGTAGTAAATATCATTTCGTATGATGTAAATTTATTAATTTGGTACTTTTATGACGGAATGATTTGTAAAAGTTGTACAAGAAGAAATGTAGAAGACAGTCTGAATTTGGATAATGAATTACAAACTAGATAAATTTGCAAGAAAACTACATTATGTCTAAATCATTAAATTGTTGTAAAACAAGCTCTACATTGTTGGGATCTTTTTTGCAATTTATACATGATGTAAGGTAGCTCTACATTGTCTAAATCATTAAATTTGAGTTTTCTAATATTTTCTCCCGCACCAACTAACAAGAGGCAACATGTACAATATTGTTTATTTTTTAATCACTTATTGTGTGGTTGTTAAGGGTCAATTTTGTAAAATATTACTTATTTTAATTAGATTAGCCGAAATATAAAAAGAATTGCAACATCTTATACCGTAATTACTTACCTAAAATTTTGACCGAATTCAATAGAATAAAATCCAATTCCAAGAGCAACATGAGGTGATAACCTACAAACTACACGTAACGTATACACATGCCTATGTATAGGTAAAAGAATTCTAATTATTTATTTTATTTTTCATGTATAAAGACTATGTATGTAAATGAATTTCAATCTATTAATAAATAAAATATTTTATTTATTAATAAATCCGAATATTCCAATAATTTGTACAGGAAGTTGGTATACATAGCTAACACCATAGTTGCAATACCAAAGTTGACTTTGTTCTTGGACATCTATTTAAGCATAGCTAGCTTCCTTTCATTCTCTTGCAATCAAATCTTCTCCTTATGCCCAATATTTCCATTATGTCTTGTTCTAATTTCACAATCATTTTTCTTCTCTTTCTTACTGCGATAGTCCCAACCCTGGTCCATGGAAGCAGTAAAAATTTGACGCACATCCATTTATACATGCATGACAAACTCAGTAGTCCGAATGCAACTGTAACAAAAGTCGTAAATGGTTCCAAACCGATTCCTACTCTTCCTAGCTTAAATTTTGGAGACATTATTGTATATGATGACCTCTTAACAGAAGGTCCTTCTCCAGACAGTACACCTGTTGGGCGAGGCCAGGCTTTTTATCCTGTGTCAGATCAGAACAAGCCAGCTTTGTTGATTGTTATGAACATTATTCTAACATCTGGTGAGTATAATGGAAGTAGTGTTGCAGTTATGGGTACTGATTATATTTTTGCACCGGTTAGAGAGTTGTCTGTAATTGGAGGAACTGGACAGTTCAGGATGGCCAAAGGCTATGTTATTTGGAAGACGTTCTCGTTCAATACAACGTCTGGTGATGCGGTGTTGGAATTGGATATTTATGCTAAGAAGGCGAAGACGTACTAAATATTATTTCTTATGCAAATAATTTATTAATTTCATACCATTGTGAGGGATTAATTTATAATAATATGTGAAATGTAATGGGAAAGACCAAGGAGTGCATACATAAAGTTTATTAATTTCATGCTTAAATTAATATACATGTGTGAAGTTTTTTTATATGTGATGTAATTAATTTTTTATACAACTCCAATGTGTGATATATATAATAGATATTTTTTATATGTGTGATGTAATGCATATTTTTTATACAACTCCTACGCAATTAATATTTTATTATATTTTTTTGAAGCTAATATTTTATTATATTAATGGAGAAAGTCTAAAGATATTTTAGAAAAAAAGAACCCTGTACTAGTTCTATCTAATATCAAAACCATGTATATTATTATTACTTCGACATGATTGTAAGATTAAAACATAAGTATATGATTGAAAAATTCCAATCTTCTAGCTGTTCCTTTTTATCAGAATTCTCTGCTATGTTTAGCTATGTGCACAACCAAAGATTTACACGTGCGATCTTCGCTAGGGTAAATAAACCAAAGATTTACACATGCAATCTTAGCTAGGGTAAATAAATGGTTGCATTTGAATTTATATGATGTTGTTTTTCCGGGAAAAAATAAATTAAACATTTTTTTTACTGCATATAAGGCTATCGAACTCCCTAGAAATGAAGTTTTTTTGTTGTATTAATACGCAAACATGATTTTACAACGAATTACAAGCAACCATCAATTTTGGCGTTTAAACCTCAATTATACATTTAAGCATCAAATAAGCAATTTTGCTTTGGAACCGTAACCATAGCTAAGCATATGCTTATTTTTTCTTTAGACATCGACTGCAATAGTGATAAGAAGAAAAAGGATCCGAAGGAAGAAGAGCAAAAAAAAAGGCAAAATTGATGGAATCACGGAGGAGAAAAAAACTAATAGATACGGAAAACATATGGACATGATGCGGAAGCCCTTTTTAACACTGTGGATCTCAAATAGAAGAATGGTAAATTCATAACAAAATCAACGTGTTAATACGAATTCAGAAAACAGCTTAAAGATCAAAACTCCCTCTTTTCATAAACTTTAAAAAGCTCAGAAAACAGCTTAAAGATCAAAACTCCCTCTTTTCATAAACTTTAAAAAGCTTAATATTTCACCGACCTACAGAGTTGTCTGGCTCATCCAAGGCCTGATTAAGAGGCAAAAATTAACATATGACCCTACGAATTCCATAAAATATCACATATATAAACATGTTGACCCTCATGATTCATAAAGTAGTTTGGAAGTCTATACGATCCCCGAGTCTTTTTATATCTAGACTTTATTAATAGACAGTTACGCAAAATATGTATTAATGTGCTTTGCCCCTTAACAACCATACAATAGTTGACTAAATAACCAGTTTACACGAAATGCCCCTTGCCAGGTGGTACCTATCCAATATTTGACTATGGCCTTGTACATCTATATAAGCATCTAGTTTCCTTTCATTCTATTGCGATATATCTTCTTATTATTTCCACTAATTTCATTATGTCTTATTCTAGTTCTAATCTTCTCATATTTCTCTTCCTCACCGCATTAGCTGTCACATCTGCCGGTAAAAAAATGGCGCACATTCATTTCTACATGCACGGTCAAGTCAGCGGGCCGAATGCCACTTCAATACGAGTTGTAGAAGGACCCAAATCGATTCCTAATCAATCTCGTCTTAAATTTGGCGATATTTACGTCTATGATGATCTCTTGACAGAGGGTCCCGGTCCATATAGCGCTCCTGTGGGTCGAGGCCAGGCTTTTTACCCGGTCGCAGACCTCACAAAGCCAGTTTTTCTGATCATTATGAATGTTGTCATGACAGCAGGTGAATATAATGGAAGCAGTATTGCAGTTTTGGGCGGCAATGATATTTTCGCGACTGTTAGAGAACTGTCTGTAATCGGTGGTACTGGTCAGTTTAGGACGGCGAGAGGCTATGTTATTTGGAAGACATACTCGTTCAACACTACGTCTGGTGATGCAGTGTTAGAATTAGATATTTATGCTACGAAAACGAAGGTGTATTGAATAATAATTATTATGTTGTGAAATTTATGAATTATATACTTTGTGAGAAATTAATTTGTAAAAGTCCTTTGAATGTGCTTGGGAAGGAATACACAAATAAATGGTCTTTAGCCTCATAATATGAATATTTTCATTTATATCATGTAAAATCCCTCTTTCGATGATAAAATTAAATATTTTGTGCGAGTAATTTTGAGAAAAGCTACAAATTCAAGTATTTTGCATGTTTTTGCAATCCATGATTTCATATCTCAAAAACACATCTAGAAAGTCCCAAACAATTAGCAATAAATATGTAACAAATAAAATGCATTTAATTCTAATTTGGTTTAATAAATAACACCTAACATTTAAAATGTAAATAGCACTTAACAATATGTGATGATATTTAATGAGTTTTTTTTTTCATTATGAGTGCTTTGCAATTCTTGTTTATGTTTTTATTAAAGAATCTGAATACACAATTACTTCATTGAAGTTCATAATTCTTAAATCTTATGTTACACCCGGTTCCATCGGGATATAACATCTTAATGGTTATGCTGTTTCATGAGCACGTTATTTACTTCTAATGGTGTCTCCTCTATAAAGCAATGAGTAGTTTAAGCAGATCATAAGTCAATATTCCATGATTAAATAAATCATTAACTAAGATTATACCAGCAATTAGTTGGAATTAATAGTTCTTTATTGTAGATTTTTGTACAGGTATCATCCACATATGATCAGTGCATAAAATTAAATAAACGAGCATTCTTAGAGTTTTTATGTTGTTTGAATAAGCTAGTGTTACGACTTTCAGTTTTTTATAATGTTTTAAAAAGCTCGTGCAACGCGCGCAGAGTCTTTTAGTTTACATAATGTTTTTAAAACATTATAAAAAACTTGAAAAAACATTAAAAACATATTTAGACTTGAAAAAAAGAAGAAGGGAAATTGATTCTCATTATTTATCAAGTACTCTTTCATTTCATGATCACTATTCACCACGCTCATATTTAGACTTTAGGTCGACTAACCAGAAAATAAACTTATATATTTACAAACTTATCCCTTAACAACCATACATTTGACTAAATAATCAATATTGTACAAATTTCCCCTTGGTACGTAGTACAACGCAAATAGTTGACTTTGTCCTTGTACATCTATTTAAGCACCCCTATCTTCCTTTCATTCTCTTGCAAAATACCTTCTCATTACCTCCAACAATTCAACATGTCTTATCTTAATTCCAATTTTCTCTTACTTCTCCTCTTAACATCGACAGCCGTATCAACAACCGCCAGTAAAAAATGGCGCATATCCACTTATACATGCACAGCGTGGTCTTCGGTTCGAACGTCAGTTCAGTACTAGTTGTAAACGGAACCAAACCGATTCCTTATCTTCCAAACCTAAGTTTTGGTGATATAATTGTCCATGATAATCTTTTAACTGAAGGCCCCATACCAAACAGTTCACTTGTCGGCCGTGGCCAGGGTTTTTATCCTGTTGCAGCTCAAGCCAGGCCAGTTTTTTTTAATATTATGAATGTTGTGATAACGGCTGGTGAATATAACGGAAGTAGTGTATCGATTTTGGGTGGCAATGATTTTTTTGAAGATGTTAGAGAACTGTCTGTGATTGGTGGAACTGGCCAGTTTAGGATGGCGAGAGGTTATGTTTTGTGGAAGACTTACTCGTTTAATACCACGTCTTGTGATTCGGTGTATGAATTGGATATTTACGCTACAAAGGCGAAGAAATACTAAAAAAATGTTTTTTTTTTTTTTGACTGAATTGTAAAAAAAAATGTATTTATTGTGTCGTGAAAATTAAGTATTTCATACTGTTATGGAGGATTGATTTGTAAAAGTTCCTGCACTGCAATGGGAAAGGATTACATTAAATAAATGGGCTGTAGCTCTGGTTGCAATAAGAAAGTTCTCATATATGCTTCATGTAGAAGTCTTCTCTTCTTGATTGTACCTTAATGCATGATCAAAATTAAATTATTTTGTTGGCATAAGGTTTTGAGAGAAATTATAAGTTTCGAGTACGTTGTATATAGTTACAATGTGAGATCTCCAAAACCCATATGAGTAGCAATAGACAATTTTAAAATCTGGAAACAAAATCCTGAACAAGTATCAATCAATGATTTCAAATCTCATAATAATCTGTCACTTCATATTATTTCATATTTAGGAAACACTTTCCTGAATCTCAAATCTAGGATTATTACCAATCCATTACTTCAAATCTTCAAACTCCAAATTAGTGAATTATACTATCCTTCCTTGATTTCAAATCCATGGTTTACCACACAAATCCTACATATAATAACATAACAACCGTCTTTTAAATTCCAGCTTTACTAGTAATCTGATACTTGAAATCTATCGCGATTTTTCCTACTCTCCTCAAATGGCGGCAGCCTCATCGTCGTCGTCTCCTCCGCCGCCGCCGGCGAGTCTCTCCGGTGCTCCGCCGTCCGATTCAGAAAACCCAAAAATCCATCTCCTCAAGCAGGTCTGGTCTAATTTTTATTTTTGTTAATTATTTCTGGTTTAGTTTTTAGTTTTTGGTGAAATTATTGGTCTGATTTTTGTTTTTTGTTTAATATTGGTTTGATTAAGATTAGGGATCATGAGGTGGCTTTGTCGGAGCTAAATAGTCTTCGGCCCGATCGAGTTAGTTTTCTTCTTTTTTTTATCTTGCTTGGAATATTTATGTTATATATTTCAGTTGAATTAATGACAAAAAAAGATGCTTGAATAAAAGTCAATAATTGACTAAAAAATATATTCTTCTAATGTCTACACTTTACAGTAGTAATATTATCACCATTTTATAGGCTTAATAATAATTTCTAATAGGTTTAATAGGATTGGATTTAATTGTGTATTATTAGCCCGGCACCATTAAAGACGACTCAACAGCAGGGACTATTCTTTAAATTTTTGAACAATGGAGGGCTTTTTTGGCAATTTTTAATAAAGAGGCGCTTTTTTTTTTTAATTATGCAAAAATATATTACTCATATTTATGAGCTTAAAAGTTTTATGTTTTTTGTACAGGTTGTATACCAGAAAAATGGGAATATTTTCTTCAAAAAGAACATAAAATCCGCCATAACAGCTGAACAAAGTATAGTACTTTAATTCTTAATCACTTGTATTATAATTTATATCTTATTTAAGATATTTTTTTTCATAGTTTTTTATCTGATTGAGTGATATTATTTTGTCGGACAGAGCAACTGGATTTGTCAAAGGCTCAGTTGGAGAAGCTCAATTCAGCTCATTAAATTAAATCAGTTTGTATTTTGTGCAATCATGTCTGATTCATTAGTATTAATCCTTTCTGGTGTGAATTTCATTTATGTCACAATTTAAGTTCATTGAATTGCAAGAGCAGCTATTTAACAGTTATATTCAGAACTTGTATTGTATTATATGAAAGTTGACAGACAGTTCAGTATTTAGTTTTACACTGCTAAATCATAATCCAGATTTTAACATTACAGTTCTTTCAGACAATAGAGAAAAAAATGCTTAGTAAAATACTCTATAGTTACACAAATAACATCAATTTTCTTGCATTTCTGTATATTTCTAGTAAAACAAAGGGAAAGAAATGGACTATGTGGTTTAGAAAAATAAGAACAAATACTAAAATCAAAGTGCAAAACTGCAATCCACTCACTTAAAAACTAAATAGCAGTTGGTATCTTGTATTTTGCGCGCAAATCATTAATGGTTTTTTCTGTCGATTGTGCCAGCTCTGAAAGTCCCACCTTACACACTGTATATAATAATGTTTCAAATAATATCATGAAAAATGAATATGAAAATGTAATTTTACAATTAAAAAGGTTTGATTGTTATACCACGAGCAGATGATGCTTGTGCTTCTGCCATGAATTCCATGTATGAGCTCTGTAATGGAAATGAAATTTATAAGATAATGTTTCTGTTGAATAATTGAAAGAAAAATGTGAAATTAGAAGAATGATAAGTACCTTGATTCGCTCTGAATTTTCCACAATTCTGTCAGACATCTTTTTGTACTCTTTGTCGATTTCCTCTGTCAGCTGTTGGCATTGCTGCGTCTGAATCTGTACAAAGCAATTATGATATTGTTAACAAATTAGTGGATCAAATAATTTTGAAATAGTAAATTAACTACCTAATAAACTGAGTGCACATAATTATATAGTTTGAATTGAGAAGTGTATAATTTTCGGATTGATCTCGTTCTATATTCTCTGTAAACAACTCTATAGTACAAATCACGGTTTAATTTCTGGTCAGATTTGAGATTCTGGACTTTGATTCACACAAAACAGCTGTTTACTTATAAGATTATTTCAGTCTCTTTAGATCTAATGTTTTTTAACAGTAACAAAATTAAATCTAAATTCAAACATAAATAGATCAAAACAGATCAAAGACATAACAAGATCAGCAGATTGAGGATAAAAGAATTGCCATATCTATACACATAAAACGTCAGGGATCTAATAATCCTTTGGAGATCAGAATGAACTAACATTTGAGCATCAAAAGTAAAAACTCTCACGAATCAGCACACAAAAACTTCAAAATCACAGAGATCAAGTGTTGAATCAGATCTAGAAACAAAGAAAAAATAAAAAACCCGAGAGAATTCAGTTTTTTACCTTGAAACGCTTGGAGATCCTCGAATCAGACGAATCAAACTCATTCACAATATCCTCATGATACATATCCAGCTGCCTCTTCAGCGACTCCGTCTGAGACGCCACAAAACCCCTCAGATCCGCCACTGTTCCGAGACTCTTAGGAGACGACGCAGGATTTACAGAGGTCAGAACCGCAGGCGAGACGCTCGATTTCCTTCCCTTCTTTGAGCATCCAGATCCGGCGAGAAAACCAAGCGGATCCACAGACGGAGTGGAAGCTACTTTCCTTCCAGCAGGTGCGGGGAGAGGCGAGATGCAAGGCTTCTTGCCCTTGGCTTGCTTCGCCGTCGCTGCGGTGGATTTCCTTCTCATCTCGACAGAATTAAAGAGAGAGTAGATTAGAATGAGAGTGAAATTTCAAATTTGATTTGAATGGAGGAGGAGAGGAGAGGGAGGGTATTTATAAGTCTCAATTTTGAAATGTTTTTTTTGGATGGAATTGGTTTATGAGGTATTTTGAGGTGTCGGTGGGGTTCTGAGTGGTGGTTTATAGTTGGGGTTGAGAACCGGGTTTAGGGAGTTGGGGATACTTTTGAAATGTTTTTTTTTGGATGGAGTTGGTTTATGGGATGTTTTGAGGTGTTGGCGGGGTTTTGATTGGTGGTTTATAGTTGGGGATGAGAACCGGGTTCAGGGAGTTGGGGATGCTTTTGTTTTGGAGTTTTGTGGAGTTTGTTAAGTTGTTAGTAACAGAACGGAATGTTCTAGATTGTAGAGCATTGTATTTGTTGCGATTATATTGTGAGAGAGTTGCATTCTATGTATTTGCAATTAAAATGTTAGAATTTATTTCAATAAATATTATAATTCAAACGAAATGTGATGTGATGAGACCAGATATAATTAGCTTTTCTGGCCAGATAAGACATATGACATTATCAGCAAATAATGTTATAATATCAACACAAACAGTATAATATTATTATTTAGTAGAAAGAAACATTATTCTGTCCATACTATAAAAAGGCTAAAGTACCTGGACAAAAACATTAAAATTGACACTTAAGCACCTCAAAAGAATAAAAAAATAACCCACTCACCCAAAAAATATAAAAAATAAACTAACACAAAAATATAATGTGGTTCTTTTGTAATTAAAATCTACAATCTCATCTCATTTATTTTTATTTAACCGAATTAAAAAATAATTTCTTTGAGAATCAAAAGCACGATCATGACAAAGCACATTATCACTAAAACCGTTGCACACATCACCATTCCTCCTTTCTTCTGCGTTCTTTCCGCCTAAAATTAAATAAATCAAATAAAAAATAATTAATAATTGTGAAACAAAAATATCTAGAGAGAGAAAGAGAGTAGAGGAGAGGAGAGAGAGAGACCTTTTGTAACTGTTTGTAACCGTCTTCAACGCTGGCAGCGACATTTTGTATGTTATAATCGATTCGGTCTATTATGGTTCCCTGATTTATTAAAGAAATTTATTTATTTATTTATTTACGTATTTTAAGATTATTTTAAAATTGGGAATTGAAATGCTGGATTTGAGATTGAAATATATTTACCTGATCTATAACAAGGATTGAAAGATCCTTCATGATTTGAGCAAGCTCACCCACTGATTCTACCACCTTTTTAAAAAAATAATAATAAAAATAAGTTTAATGAAATAAAATTAAATAACATTATTTAATAATTCTATACATATATTTTATTTTTAGAATTTTTTTTTACTTGTGTGATTTCCCTTTCTCTCTCTACTGTAAATGCTTCGCTCTGTTTTAATTGTGACATTTGTCGGTCATTAAAACCCTGAAAAAACAAAACAAACAAAAAGATACTATCTGTAATAAATAATAATATATGTAATAAATAATTATCAAAGAAAACAAATAATTTAATTATTAAAATAATGAAAAATTTCATACCACATCAACAAATTCATCATCATCTTCATATTTAGATCGATTTCCGTTCAAATTTATTCCGAAATCTGATCCGCCATCTTGCCCCTTAATAATTAAATTTCAAAAATATTAAAAAAAATAAATTTCTGAATAAACAAGGGGCTAAATGAAAAAAAAAAGAGAATACCTCTTTTTGTTGTTTGAGCCGCTTTAAATAATTATTTTGCTTCTTACGAAATTCCATCGAAAGATTTTGAAGATCACTCGCAAGAGATCTCTACAAAAAATATCCCAAAAACAAAATATTTACACATTAATAACATAATATTACATTCATTAATCCAATTAATTAAAAAATAATTATTCTACCTGGACATTTTTGCGAACATTAGAATCTTCAGAACCAGAATTAGAACTCAAACTCATCAATTTCTTCTCCGATTTTTTCAACAAATTGGTTATTTCGTGCGTTAATTCCTCGATCGAATGCTGCTCTTCTTTTCCGTCTCCAAACGAAGGCATCAGAGCTCTCTCATGGACTTTCGCCAGCTCAGCCATCTTCTTCTTCGCCGTTTGAATATTCACAGTTATTTCTTCCGAGAAATCCACCCAAGCTGGCGGCAACCCAATAACCGTGTGCGAATTTCCACTGCAAACCAAAAAATAAATTCAAATTGTTAAAAGGATTCAGTGTTTAATTCATTTCAGAGTGAGAAATTAATAAAAATTTCGTGATTAATTTACGAATTTGTACAATTATCCATGAATTTCACACAAGAAAATAACAAAATCAATTGATTAAGAAGATGATAAAATACCTGGAATTGGAAGGATCTTGGGTGCTGAGAGGAGCATAAGTCCGATTGGGATTGAGAAGCGAGGTGCTGGCCATCTCCACCGACGGCCCCGGTCCGCCGCCGCTGGCATAATTAGAGGTCGTCGGAACCCTGACGCTCTTGAGCGCGTCCCGGTACTTCCGGTACAGCGCCGTCCGGTTCCTCGTCGCCATTGGAGGTCAGATGTGGAAGAATTCCCTCAGATTTGGTGCGGATCCGGGCGGAGCGGGTGAGGATCCGGGTGAAAATCAACCCGCATTGACCATTGGAAGGATGGAAGAGAGGATTTGGATCGCCGGGATTTCTCCTTCGTAACGAATTTGGAATTTTTTTTGTTCTTTTTTTACGTGGCGACTGAATTGTCAGTGACGCAGGAACTAATTCATATGGCCGGTTCTCTCCAGTTTGTTCAAACCGGAGATGTTCATTATGTGAATTGTAGTGCTTTAACTGGGCCGGGCTCAAATATTAGCCCGTTTTGAGGTCTATGGGATATTATTGGCCCTGTATTAATACTAGATAGACAGATAGATAAACAAATCATAAATACAAGCTTAGAGATGAACTTGAAAATATTGACAAATATTTTAAAAAAAAATACTTTTTCTTGTATTTTACAAAGTCTAGAACAAAATATCTAAAAAGTCAAGTAAATTTTAAAATATTCAAAAAAAATCAGCACTTTTTTTAAAATTTTACCAAAAATATATGACTATGATTGAAATTTAATTGAACTATTAAGATCCATTTTTAAGTGTCTAACCACATTACATCATCTTGAAGGACAAAAATATTAGAACTCTAAACTCTAAACAAAACCAAAATGTTCTATCAAAGCCTTCAATATCAAACTTCCAAATCCCCTCAAAAAACAATATATAACAACAACATATCTCAAAACATACACATTTTATCGACATTTTTTTTTTCTAAATTGTTATGAACTCATAAAACTATATATCAACTCTATCTTCTCTTTCATTTCCATATACCGCCTCAATTTCCTCCCTATGAACCCTCCTCAAATCCTCACACCCAAACTTCCTCTCAACAATCCCATAACTCGCAACCACAAACACCAAAACGAGAAAAACCCACATAAAAAACTGCAGATTCGCCAAAAACTCGCCTCTCAACTGACTCTCTTTATCCTTGCACACAACGCTATTCCCCTCCAACTTGCACCCAGAAGGCATCATCGACCCGTATAAAGTAAAAGCCGTCTGATAGAACCATAAACCCTGCAAGGTAATTAAAACCCCGTTGGATAAGTCGACTGCAAGAGAAGTGGGGAAGAGCGAGCCCGCCACACAGGTGGCCACACAGAATCCGATGAGGATCACGAGTAAAAGGTGGTAGTAGCCTTCGAGACCTTTGTGAGTAGTGGAGTGGAAGTAGAACAGGAGGTATTCTGATGAGAATGCTGCCGCTCCGAGCAGGCAGAGCGATCCTTCTGGCAGAGGCAATAGTCTGTGAATCAGAATTGAATTTTTTTTAATGATTAGTAATTGGAAAAAGAAAATTAGTTTTAGATGGTTTTTGTGAGGTGAATCTAGTAATTATTGTTTGTGTTTTTTGTTGAAATATTAAATGAGAGTCTACGAGAAACTTGTATTAATAATAAATAAATAAATTTATATGATTCTTGTCATATTATATTAGACGCAATTCAATGTTTAGCCTAAACTTGAAAGAAAAAAAAATTCATGCCCTAAATCTCTAATCTTCATTTTCCCCAAATTAGTGTTTATGTCTATATTTCTATACACAGTATATTATTGGAATATGAGGTACAATTTAATAATTTTGGTATAAAGATGTTCTACCAAACTTAAGGACTGATTTCAACAAAATGAGGTTTTTTGTTGACTAATGATTGAAATCAAGCTAAAAGTTTGAATGTAATTATGACAAATCACGAGCCGTCAAAGCAAAATGCCAAAAAGGTGTGATCATTGAGAATTCAAAAAGTTCAGTCGAATCTTCAATGGTTTGGTGGCTGACTAGTCCCATATTAATTATACAGAAATTCTAGAAGCCTAGACATGACAAAACTGGTGTCCTACACATTTTACACTTACACCTCTAAATAACCTTCTAATAACATATCAAACATCACGCACACTTTCAATAAATTTCAAAGAAGAATATTATATCATATTATATCTTATATCGGTCAAAACTCAAGTAAAAAATTGTCAAAAAAAAAAAAAAAAACTATGTTAAAACTTTCACATAAATTCCAAAAAATGCAAAAACCATTCATACAAAATCCTTCAAACCATCCATTCATACTAACAACAAAAAGAAGAAAAACTCACCTGGTTTTCTCAGACAAAATAGCAACAACTCCATAGACAAAGAACATAAGCAGCATCCCTGCATGCTCAAAATCATTCATATGAGCCGGGTTCAGAATCCTATCGGGTCCAACCAATATCTTCAAATGGGGCGAGTAAAGCAGCTCTATACACATATCCACAAACGCTCCTCCAGCAACAACATACAGCTCGAGATGGATCAGTTTCTCCCCTAAACGGGTTATCGGGTTCCAGGCCCGGACCCGGAAGGATAACGGGTCGGATACGTAGCGGGTTAAGGATGCCCACACGTGCCAAATTCCGACGAAGAGGAATAAGCTGCCTGGCAGCACGTGCCCTTTGAACGAGCCCATCACGTGTTAGAAGAATCAATGATTTTGTTGACGTTGTCGATTTACGGGTTTGCCCCTTTGAAGGGTTGACTTCGGATGACGATCCGGATTTTGGTGTGGATTTCTTCTTCTTTTACTGATGAATTAGGAGGGGGGAATTAGAAGGGGGAATTGATTGAGTGAATAGAGATTGGGTTTGGAAGGGAAAATAGTTTTTTTTTTTTTTTTTGTGAATAAAAGATAGATGGAGGAAAATAGTGTTTTGTTGTTTCTTTTTTGAAGAGAGTTGATTAGGAGAGAATTCAAAAGGGAGGAGTTGTGAGAAATGGATGGATGATTAAATTTTGTTGAATTTGAGTTGGAAAATAAGGAGAGAGAAAAACAGGGGAGGTGCAAGAGAAGAAAGAGAGATCTAGAAAGCCAGATAAGTTCTTACTAAAATTAGAAAGAAAAATAAAAGAAATGATAAGTTTTTCAGAAAAAATTATCAAAAATTTAATCAAAAAAATTATGAAAAATTTAATCAAAAAAAATATCAAAATTTTTTCAAAAAATGATAAATTTCTCGTACCTTCTTCGCTTGGATATTGATACGTATGAATGATTACTCCATCATCTGAGAGAGCAAAAAAGAGAGATAAAAAGCGAGAGCGAGCGAGAGAGAGAGATTCTTCTTCTTCTTCTTCTTTCTTCTGCTTACTTATTTAGACTTTTAGCAAGCTGACATATAACTATGAAGAATTAATTAAACTGAGTGATCTATATATTACTATAAATTAGAAAAACACCACTTAAATCTCTAATTACTGGATGGTTTTTCAATTTAGGAATCTTGCAGGGGGGCTTATGTAAGAAAACGTCAAGGCAAAAATGTATAGTAGTTGGAATTGAAAGGTTGTGGTCTTTAATGCACTTTTAATTATGATTATTATACGCTATTGGTGGATTAAGTGGTGCTTTAATTGAGCTCATTTTATACCTTTGACTGCTCTCGGTACACCATGGACCGTGAAACATTCAATTTACATAGATTGTTTCATTTCAACAACTTGTGATTTTATTTTGAAAATATTAATTTTTTTTCAATATATATTATTTTATACATATATGTTTGTTATTCTTTTTTGCATGTAATTTCTGCATGTGTGTTTGCATTTGTGTAATTTGCTCACAAATGGAGGGAATCTATTGTTAGGTTAGTAGGCCCTTTCATGTAAAGGCATCTCCTTTATTTTATTTTCATGTAAAGGCATGCAATTTGATTTTCATAATTTCCAATTTGAACCTCTTTAAAATTAAAACTTCTTTAAATTTGTTCGTGAAAATGCAAAATTGCTTTTTGCAAAGTTGCTTTCTTAAAGAAGGACTGAATTGAAAAAAAAAAGATTATCTTATTCTTTCTACAAGGGGACCAACATTAATACTAGCTATTAATAATAACTAGGATAATGTTTGCTTATGAAAATTCAAAATCAAAGTTTATGAATTCATAGTACATAAATAATATATAAGAATTTAAAATTTATAATATATTGATATATTATATTAGATGAATGAGGCTTAGATGGATGACATCATAAAAAAAATAAATGTAAGATAATTTATTTCGGAAATTTTAGTTGAAACTACATAAGATTAAATTATACATGACTGACTTTAAAAAAAATAAAAAAAATAATTATATTTAATATAATATATATGGAAAAAATATGTATACTGCATAGAAAAATGTAACATTACTCGTTTTCTTCAAAAATTTGTCACCGTTATTTTTTTTTTTTTTTAGATGTTAAAATGGTATGGATTACACATATGTTACTACGAAACACGTAATACATTAAATAATATAATATAGTTTTCAATATTCTGAAATTTTATTTGAAATGATAGTTCTCACATAACGGAGATATAATGAACATTAATCTAACTAATCATGTGATATTATGATAATAATTTAAATTAAAAGATAAGATTTGATAAGTTTTTTTATTCGACGACGAGAAAATTAATAATAGTTTTCTTGAGAATTTTCAAAGAATGGGTAAAAAAATATGAAAAAGAGTAAATTAGCTTATCATTTTATTACATGTTCTTTTATATAACATATATTCACATATTTTATCAAGAAAAAATGAAATTAGAATCATAACAATACGTCTTTATGTGATATTGTGGTAATAATTTAAATGAAAAACTAAAATTAAAAAAAAAATTGATCTAACTGCCGAGATAAAATTGATAATAGATCCCTTGTAAATGCTCAATGAGAGATGAAAAATAAGGTATAAGGTATATAGTTTATATTCACATATTTTAGTAAGAAAAAATTAGAACCATAACAATATGGAACTCAAAATAAAGAGAAAATTCCAACAAATTTATATTTGATTATTTTAACATGAGAAATAAAATCTTTCATTAAGAATTATAATTTTTTAAAGAAGAAAAGAAAAAATATTTATATTTTAAAGAGTGAACTATTAATTAACTATTAATATTAATAATCGAACATAACTTTGTACTATGATTTATTGAAACCATCTGATTAAGATCTAATTGTCACGGACAAACTCATAACGATTCTCACTAAATCGGGTATGAAACACAAAACACAAATTCAACCAATCATATGCTTATGTTTTTATAACCACATAAATGTTATGATAAAATATCAATAAATTTGGGAGGCTCAAATGTAGATAAAAAATAAGGGGTTAGGGTTAGTAATACTTCTCATCAATTATCATGCAATAATCAGATCATATCAACATCATGAAGATGAAAATACTACTTTCAGTTAAGAAGTTATAATTGTGTTAGGTTTAACCCACAATCAAATTGACATAGATGTATTAATATTAATTATATATCACAAATATTATATGATATCTCCATTTCTGCCTTTTGTCCATTATTACTCAAAGCAGGCTGGCCCAAAAATAGCAGCCCATTAACTATAATTAAAACAAGGCCCATTTCTTATAGTAGAAGCAGATTTAATTTTGACTGCATTTTTTGCATTCTTTTTACCCCTAAATTTCTCAAAATTTGTAAAAGAGGTAAATCCTCATCTTTATCTATCTCATTTCTATTAATTTCATTTATTTAGTGATTAGCCATTTCACAATTCTCTACCTTTATATCATTTATGTACAACTTATTGAAAATAGAATGAAACAATCGAATTGATTATATATTAACACTTGCAGATTCTACCAATATTAAATTCACTAGTCATTCAGCATTCAACTTTCCAACCTTTGTACACTGTTAACTTATTTTTCACAATGTTCAATTATTTTTATTATTTAAATTGTTCAATTATGTTTTAATAAAAAACCAAACAAACAACTGCACAATCATATAAACAAAATAATCAAACTAATAATATCATTATCCCTGTGAAATATTTACAAATATCCAAATATATTTACAAAATTGCCCTAACTTCTACTTATCCAATTCCGCTCTCAACCCTAAATTCTTCAATTTCATGTTCAGCCTGCCACCTTTCTTCTCCACTTGACCTCATTCCTTCTCTCTCAACTTAATTCAACAGCCGCTCATACTTTTCTTGTCTCACTCCCACCTTCCCCATCCACCATTGCTGACATCCACATTCTCAGCCTCAACTTCTTGCCAAGTCAGCCAGCCAGATCCTGCTTCATAATCTTCTTCATCAGTCAGCATCGAATCGAGCTCATATTCTCCTCCCACTCCATTGGATCATCCTCATCCATGGATGAACTCTCCCAGTCCATCGGATCATCCTCTTGCGAGGACCAAGTAGAGGAGGACGAGTCGAGATCCTCGTCCATGAAGTCCGGTTCATCGTGAACCGAATGAAAGTAAGCCATGGCTGGCCAGTTGAAGCCATGGTGCACCAGGCCGCCATGGATCATCTGGGCTTCAGCCATGGGAGGCGGAGGCCCTATCAAGCGGATCTGACTGGTGGAAGCTCCCAAATCGCCGGAGTTGAAGCTCGTTGTCCTCTGTCTTTTGATCACATCCATTTTTGTTTTCGCTCTTGATGGTTTCTTGGTTTTCTTTGAAAAGATTATTGGAGAAGAAAGGTTTAAATAGAGAGATTATAGCCTATTTCAGAAAAAAAAAAGAGATTATAGCTAAAACAAGGAGTGGTAAAGAGAATTTTCAGGAGCTAAGTTTAGGCTACTGAAATGGCCCACCACTGATCGAAATGGTATGAAAATGTCATGCACCAAGTCCATGCGAATATTTATGATAGGAGGAAAATGCTGTTACGTGGAGTGGTTATTTTTAGACTTACGATTTATTATGTGTGGCACCTCTGATCTGTCTTACGATTTCTTCTTTTCTCATTTTTCTCCTATATATTAGATTACTTTGGATGTATGTTTATAATTTTACCATTTATTTATTTAAATAAACATTTATCCTTATCCTTAATCAGGCATAGCCGCATAAATATTTCATATGGCATGTGAAACAGTTTATGTATTCAAACTATCATCAAATTATAATACTGGCTTGGCTCGTTATAAAATACATTAACTTAATGAAATTTAAACATACATCACAAAATCAATAAAATAGAGATATGTTTTACATGTGATATACATCAGCTTGTGAAATATATCTACATATTGAAGGCCAAGACTGAGATTTCTGAAGTTCATATTTTGGCAAAATTTTTTGGTTGAACGATAGCAAGTGCAAATTCTAAATTATGCAAATATAAAAAAAAAATTCCCATCATTCTAGAAATGTAGGATTCTAAGTCTGTTAAATTAAAATTTAGCAATATTTAACAACCCGGAATAGTTCAAAATCAGAAGGAAAAAAAACGAAATTAATTATATTATTTTTATTACTTTAATTAAGATGTAGGAAATTAAAGATATCAAGTTAACCCCTAAGAGCCCATTGGATAAGAAAATCAAATGGGCCTTCGAAAAGTCCAAAATATACCATGAAACCGGTTCTTAATGGACTGAACTAATAGTCGCATAGACTTTCTGAACTTGAGCCCTAAAGTGAGTTTTCGTTATTGGACCCAAATAATAAAGTGATATAGACTAGTACTTTAAGAAAAGAAAAAAGCAACTCATTGGTGCAAATTCTCAATTCAATTCATCTTTTAAAATGACATTTTTAACTAAATTGGTACATGTTTCATGCATGCCCTATTGAGTATTGCATGATCACCAAATAAGCAAGCATCACAATATATGAATGAATTTAAATATCTTTATAGCATTAAAAAAAAGAATCTAAATATCTTTATATTATAAAGTTTCATCAAATAAAGACATGACATTTATTTTATCAAAAACGGACATGATATTTAAGACTCACATATTCCAAGAAATAAAAAGACAGATAATACTTAAGATATTGAAGAAAATCAATAAAGAGCATATATAACTCATTTTTGTGCAACGCTTATGGTGTTCAAAGCTGAACCAAGCTCTTCTGATGTTGAAAAGAACTGCAGTCTGAAATCATAAAAATTAAGAATTAAAAACTAAACTGAAATATTGTGATGATTTAATAGAATATTTGGGATAATGGATAAGTTTGTTTTCAGTAAACTTTCGTTACAAGTCAATATTGGAGAATATTAAAACACACTACAATTTTTGTGAATAGCTGTCAACTGGTCAATCTTTTGTTGAGTATGCTTTTCTAATTAATTTATATTTTTTATTTTTGATTAGTTGCATTATGCTCTTCTCTCCTACTTCCGAAATTCACTAAAAAATATTTACCAAATGTTTATTTTCTATTCCGTGTCATTTATTAATGCTTTCTTTTTCTTCAATTTGACTTGTTTCAGTTTGAGCCACATCGATCTAAAAAATATAAAACATTTATTTTAGATATAAGATTGCGCAAATAAAATGAGAATTGGACGGTATTTGAATTTTGATTATTGGATTTCTTCATTTATTGAATTATTGACCGAAGGAGCCAATTATAAACCAAAGCATGCAAAGAAGTACCCAACTATGTCTAATTCATGTACAAATATTTTTTTATTTTAAATGAATTTTATTTTAAATAGATGTTATTTTAGTTAAAATGTAAGAACATTCCGATTGCTTCAAAAATTTATATTACTACACTTTTATCTTATTAGAAATATAATAATTAAGATTCTATATATGAAATTTCATGATTTATGATTCTTCATTCAACTCCTCCCAATTTTGAGAATGCTTTACACACAAACTGACGAAACAAACCATCCAATCATACATCCACATATTGATATTCGCATTGAAAATTGAATGACAAAATATTAATATTAATACACAGGACTACAAAAGTACACAAAACTTCATACTTTGGATTATATATAACATATAATAAACAGTAAGATTACATGATATCATATAACATCATCCCACTTCCACACAAAAGGCAGATAGATATATTTACAACACATTAGTCCTTACTATTTTTCTTACCAAGTCCAAAACAAAACAAAAACAAAAGTAATCACCACTCTTGCACCTAATACACCTACACAAAAAAAGAAAAACAATAACACACATCAACATGAAAGTCAAATCAAAGATTTCTAAAAATAAATAAATGAAAACATAAATATATAATATTACCTCTTCGCAGATTAACCAACAAAATATTTCTAATCGCAAAATTTATCCCATCTTTTGTTGCTAGCAATACAACAATCAACCTCAATAAAATCAACTTTTACAAAATTAGAAACCCATTTAAACTCGAACAATTTATCAAATCCAATATTTTCTCTCCTTTCATCATTATAAACCAACACTCTCTCCAAATTAAAAGCACGGCACGAAATAATGTACATGAGCTTAATAAGATCTGCACATCCTTCATGGCCACTTATCTCTATAATTTTCAAATTGCGAACAATTTTTGTGCAATTCTTGAATTCTTGGATACTTTTATCACTTTCAAAGTCAAAATTGTCAGAAATATATTTTTTATGATAACAACCACAAAAATTACCCGATTTATGTATATCGCCTGTGCCAAAATATAAGTGCTGCATAAATTAAAGAATATAAAAAAAATAAATAATAATAACAATTAAATGATACCTCAGTTCATTAAAAAAAATGATAAAAAAAAATAGGAAAAATAAAAAATAGTTACTTGAAAGTGAAGTTTTTCCAAAATTGGGCATTGAATAAGAAACTCAACAACTGCATGAAACCATGAATTTCCCAAAGGCCACCCACAAATTTGCAAATTCCTCAGATTTGAAAAAACAGGAGGCTGAGTTCCGTATTTGCTATAACAACTCATATTATTCTGAGAGAGAGAGAGAGAGAGAGAGAGAAATTAAGAGAAAATTACATGTAAAAGAATAATATTGCAGTAAAAAAAGGGAAATTTTCCAAAAAAAAACCCGCTGCATTACGCTTAAATTGCAAAAAAAACCCTTCATTATTGTAAATTGTAAAATTAATTTCCAATAATATAGGGTCTTTCTTGCAATTTCCAATAATATAGCGTCTTTCTTACAATTTTCAAACTCAAATTAGAAGAACAAACCTGCAATAACCAATAATCAACAATAAGAGTGCTTGCACTACTAGTACTAATCCAAGAAACGAGCTTTCTCCAATGACTAAGTTCACTAAAATCCCTTACAGGATTGCAAAACATCGTAATTTCCTCCAATTGCGCAGATTTCTTACTCAGACCACTCAAATCGACTTGTTCAAGATCGCAGCACAAACCGAGAACCCTCAGTTTCGGCACATCTACAATTCTCACTCCGCAATTCACGTCCAAATAGCTCGAGAATATATCTAAAGTCTCGACCGTAGGGCTTGAAATTACGATTTCACCATCACATTCGTCCCCCGCGATTTTCAGAGTTTTCAATTTGGGGGAGAAGGAGATGAATTCATTCAATGATTTTTTGTTCGGGATTACGGATTTGAGAGAGAGAGTCTCTAAATTGGGCAAGAGAGATTTTCCATCATCCTGAAAGAAAGAAGGAATCTTGCACTGCTCCAGATGTAGAAATTCAAGAGAGGATATCGTGAAAATCTCAGTCGGGCCTTCCATCATCCTCTCTAAGTAATCATCATAATCATCTTCATCGTCGAAATCCACCTGTTCTTCCCAGCCCATGTGGTGGAAGCACAGCGAGAGAGCTCTCGCCGACTTCGCCTTCGCAAACTCCAACCAACGCGCAAAGTTCGAGTCCTCTGTGTCAGTGCTGAGGTGCAGCGACATGGATTTCACGCTCGGAGTTTCCTTACAGGCGGCGATGCAGGAATCCACAATGGCGGCGTAGATCTCCGGATCGGGTTCGTAGTAGTTTTCGGGAAGTTGAGAGAGTTCGAAGGGGAAGGAGAGGTCGAGAGAGGGATTCTCGCACCAGAGCTTTCGCCAGCGGCTCGAGAGGACTGAAGTAGCGATGGCTTCGTCGAGAGGGAGGAAGGAGAGGATGTGGTGGAGGAGTTCCTGCGGGAGAGAGCTTATCCGGTCTTGACGCCGCCGGTAGACGATCGGACCGCCGGCTCCGGCCATGAGAAAGTGAAGGTGAAGGTGAAGAGTTTGTATGTATATTGTATAGTGTTTATGAACAGTGGTTGTTTCTGGAAGGAAGTAACCAAGGTAATATTTATCTGTGTAGTGGTAAATTTTCCTTCTGTTTATACTCTAAAAAGTATGAAATTGAACTAGTATTTGTAAAAATAAAAAAGAAAAGTCTAATTTATTGAGTTAGCTCATTTTTTGTCCCTCAATTTTTTTTTATTGTAATTTTAGTCCCTCAACTATTTAATAGATCAATTTTTCGTTCTTCTATCCGTTAAATGTTTAAGTGTCCGTTAAATATGACACGTAAGTAATGACGTAACATATATTCTTAACACATATACAATAACGTGTTAACTTTTATATAACAAATAAACATGCATAAAAAATATAAATGTCACGTTACTAATATCGCGTCATTGCTTACGTGTCAAATTTAACATATATATAAGCACTTAACGGATGGAAGTATTAAAAATACACTTATCGAATAATTGAGTGACTAAAATTGAATCAATAGAAAGTTGATGGACAAAAAATGAACTAATTCAATAGCTGAAGAGGCAAAAATAGACTTTTCTCAAAATAAAAATATCTTTGATTTTTTTTCCTATTAATTATTTTCATTTTGTGTAACAAGTGTATATTGTATATATTTTCATTAGAAAGCTGGTTTTTAAACCTCGACCTCTTCAGTTTTCAAATATTCAAAATGATCATAGCTCTCTTCGTGTGTATGTTCAAAATGATCATATTTCTAATTTATTCAGAATAACTGTGTACATCTTCTTCAAGTTAATATGTTACGTTCCAAGCTTTCAGAGTTCAAACTAATGAAGTTCTCTCAGAAATCACGTTTCATTAAAAAATTGCAAAAATAAACAGCCACATTCAGAACTGATTATACTATTCAGATGAAAAGAAAAAACTGCAAATCTAAATAAGTAAAAGAAAGACTAGAGATTTTTTTTATTATTATTGCAACCAATAGAAGGTAGGAGAGCATCCTACAAAAATAACCAAGGAAGAAAGATATAAACCACCCCTAAACTATTCAAAATAAAATGATAATGATCTAGCTACAAAACCTATAATCAATTAGATGCACAAAAAAACTACCTATACTAATATACCGCCCCTAAACTATTCAAAATAAAATGATAATGATCTAGCTACAAAACCTATAATCAATTAGATGCACAAAAAAACTACCTATACTAATATACCGCCCCAACCACCCCTTAATCATAACATTTAACATTGAACATTCAAAACGACGACATTTTGCAGGATGCAAAAATACTAACTATACTAATAATATATACCACCCCTTCCGCCCCCTTAGTCATAAATATTTAACAACTTTACTTTCTATTTCCTCTATAGTTATTAGTTCACTCTCCATCTCTACATATAACTTTTCTATTGCAATTGATTTATTGATTAATTCACTCAGCGAATGTGGCTGTATCGGTTGGTGGGCCCCACGGACTTCGCCATGCTCTTCACGGCCGCCTGTTTCTTCTCTTCAGGAGATCCAAACACGTTCCAGAAACGCAGCGTCTCGTCTCCCGCAGCCGAAGCAACCGTACATCCGTCCGGACTCTACATTTTTCAAAAAATAATAATAATTAATTTCAGGGACCCCATTCGCAAAATCACCAAATTATTACCAAGGGTTTGTCCCCCTCAGAATCACAAAACATACGTTTAGTTTAGGAACCCTATTAGTAATTACGAAACTTGTTCAGGAGTTATTTAGGCCTTTTGGGTCTAGGCAGCAAGTTTTAACACAAACTAATTAAAAATTTCAAGACCTATTTGCTTAATTTCAGGGGCCTATTCACAATAATTAAATTTTCCAGGTTCTAAATCACAACTTATTTCCAATACCTGAGCCATGTAGAGGACGCGAGAGGTGTGGCCGTGCAGCTCGGTCATCTTGGACATGGACGGATACTTCCACAGAGTCAACTGATTATCCGTCAGCCCGTGCGAGCTCAATAATTCCCTCTCATTCTTGTTCCACAGCAGACCGCACACCTGTGATCCTGTCTCCACCGAGTTCACACACGCCCCTGTCCAAACCAAAAACCATAATTTAGAAATCCAGGATTTAAAATCCCTGTTAACGAAAAAATCAGGATTTGATTTGATTACCCTTACCGGTATTGACGTTCCAGAACTTGATGCTCCTATCGGCCCCGCCGCCACCTGTCGCGAGCACGTTGTTCTGGTAGGGACACCAAGCCAGAGCTTTGACCGCGGCCGTGTGGTCCCTGAACGTCTTTGAAGGATTCGTCTGACCGAGACTCCAAACGTTGACCAGGCTGTCGTTGCCGCCTGACGCGAGGTGCTGGCCGCAGTTGGACCACTTGAGCCCGCAGACCTCGGCCGTGTGGGAACGGAATCTGCTGATGTCATGGTCGGGGATCCTGATGTCGTTGTTGACGATGGAGGCGTCGAGACTGCCGGTCGAGAGGATGTGGGACTTCCAGGCGAGCGAACCGACTCGGGATGAGTGGATGCCTCTTAGAGTCCTCATCTGGATGGAAAAAATATTAAAATGTTGATTTAGTGAAGTGATGTAATCATGTAATGTTATGGAGAATAGTCACTGTGTTACCGTTAAATTTTGACAAAAGGCCTACTAAGGAATAAATGAAAGACATGTTTTTTTCCAACTAAGGAATAAATGATGAAATATTAAAAAAATTTAAAAAATAGGGAAATTTGCAGAAAAGTCGCTGCATTATGCCTAAATTGCAAAATAAACTACAAATTGCAAAAAAAAAAAAAAAAAAAACTGCTAAACTCGTAATCATGTTGGGTCATAACAAAACTTAACTTATTTCACTTTTCTGAAGTGATTTTTTTCACAATTTAGGCATAAATCAGGGGCGTTTTTGCAAATTTACCAAATAAACAATTAAAATAAGTTGGTTATTAATCAAACTAACATACCAGCTTATTAGTGTTGACATCCCAGAGCTGAACGTTCGAAGAATCGAGCCCGACTGCCAGGTGTCGTCCATCCGGCGCCCAGCTCACGCTGGTGACCGGACCCAAGTCATCATCGACGGTCACGAGCTCTGTCGTGGAACCGTTGTTGCCATTCCACAAGTAGACCGTGCTGCCCAAAGCGATGGAGAGTACATTGGTGCTGCCCCAGTCTAGAAGGTTCAAGTAGAAGTCGTCTGTTATGTCTGGCGCGTCCAGAGTTCTTTCCGCCGACTGAGAAAGAATAAAAATATTAATATGATTTTTGAGATTATTGGCCGAGAAACTAAGCCTTGATTTAATATAATTGATATATAAATTTATTAAATTTAATAGGAAAAAGATGTTAATTTATTAGATTAAATAAGTACCCCTACTGAATAGAAGTTTATTTATGTATTTATTACAATAATAATATGCTATTTATTTATTACAGTAACCTTTTGCTACTAATTTACTACCTACTACAGTACTACTATATAAATAAATAAAAAGACAAATAAATTAATCAATTAAATAATGTTTCGCAATTAATTTACTCCTACAGTACTACTATATAAATAAATAAACAAATAAATAAATTAATTAAATACCTGAGGGATGTGGCGACGTTTTCTGGCGGGCACAGCAGGAGCGGCAGAAACAGGATCGAACAAAGACTTGACCGGCGACTTAGGTTTGTTCCTGAAGGAGAAGATCCTTGTCCTGCCGCCTAATAAAGTATCAGCAAGAGCCTTTCGGTACGCCTCTTTCGAAGGGGAAGCGATTCCGTTGTTCTCCTTCTGTCTGTTCGGCTGGGCCAACAGGCACCGCGCCACGTCCATGTCTGTTGTCGATCTGTTTGGGATGAATCTGTCTCCCTGTTGTTCAAAGAAGTGAAACAAGTTTAGAAATTGAGAGAAGACTGGAGAAATGATAGTGCAAGAGAAAGATTCAGATCTGAAGAAATCGAAGCTAAAGAGCCTCAGAGCATAATTGATTTCCAAAATACAGTAAATAATAATAAAATCATACATAAATTCATCAAAAATGTAAGGTAAAATCAAACAATTTAATAAAAAGAAAGGAATCTTACGTAGGTGCGGGTTCCATTGCGCGAAGAATGCAAAGGAGGGATGTACGGCCTGGGCGCTGGTTCCCTCAGAACAGGGCGGTTATCGACCTTGTTCATCTCAGAAGAGTACGAGGAGAATCCTGCATCCATGGTTAGACAAACAACAAATCCAATAGAAAACGAACTAGTTTATTTATACTGTTAGTAAAAAGAAATAATAAAGCTAATAAATCGAAATGAATTCAGAATTAATTAATTAATTAAGGAAGAATTAAACTAGGAATTAAAAAACGAAATGAAATATCTCCGCCCTTCCAAACAATCGATCTGAAGGGAGAAGAAGAACGGTCGGATCTCTATAAAGCAGAAGGAAGAAGAAGCAGAGTGTTGCTCTTGAACGAACGAAAGCTTTTTAGTTCTTGCGAGAGAGAATGAATGAATTCGGGAAGGAAGAGAGGAATTGAGAGGAGATTATAAAGACGCAGAGGCGGCTGATTTAGGTTTGGAAATCAACGGTTGAGAAAATTCCAACGGTCATTTTTCTGGTTGGTTTTGGAAAGAAATATTTTATTCATTGGATCCTGCATCGATATAGCCGTTGGAGAGGAGTACGTCCTGTGTGGGTTTTATTGTGTGGTCATTCGTGTTGCTAT
This sequence comes from Juncus inflexus, assembly GCA_024447665.1. Classification (NCBI taxonomy): domain Eukaryota; kingdom Viridiplantae; phylum Streptophyta; class Magnoliopsida; order Poales; family Juncaceae; genus Juncus; species Juncus inflexus. The sequence continues at coordinate 9,721,871 of JAJHPC010000003.1, forward strand.
CTGATAGTCATGAATCATATGGGCCTTTTGCCTTTTGAAAGCCCAAATATTAATAAGATAATAATGCTGAATTACATATCTTTTGGACAAAAAGTGGAAGAACGGAAGAGTGTCTCTTTCATTTTATTTCAATAATGTTCGATAAATAAATGAGTGGAAGAATAGAATAAACAACTAATGCAATATTTATTTAATTTGGAAAGAGGAGAGAGAAGGAAGAAAGTTCTTTTTTATATGTTTAAATCAAATTCTTTAAGTAACTATCTTACCGAACGTGCATAGAATAAATTGGATTAGTAGTCTATTTTCAATTCCGTTATTCTTCTATTCCATGTGTCGCCGAACGGTCCCTTATCCCACCTCTCTTTCATCCACCCTAATGGAATAGAATTAAACCACTCTTCCATCTCTTTATTCCATCTTCTTCCATTCTTATTCGACGAAATAAGTAAATTTCTTTTATCTTCTTCTACTTTTTTATTCTTATTTCATGTTACCGAACAGCCCATAGGACCTTTAAGTGAGTTTTAGTCTATTGGAGCCGAATAATGAGGATATGATATTGGCACAACTTACTTATATTTCAAGAATAAGAATAATAAGTGTTAGAATAATTGGAGGAATATGAATATAGAGAGAATAATTGTGTGAGAAAGAAAGAGAGAATTAATGGAGAATTTTATTCATTGAATTGGATACTATTACAATAGCTAGGGGTCTCTTTATATAGGAGAGAACCATACTAATTTCCAAAATAAATTGCCTAAATAAAAAATACAATTACCTAAAATACAATGCAAGGATAGAAACAATCCACCTCCTTCCATTGTCTAAATATTTCCCAAATATTTATTTCTATAGTCTAAATATTTCCTAAACAATACCAAATAGGAAATAGATTATTGAAAAATTTAGAGTCATATATAACAATCTCCACTTTGACTCAAAATCTCACCAATGACTCAAAGTCGTACTAGCGACATACCGAAATGAGCTCCGCACAATAACTGAACTTTGCAGACGGCAAAGGCTTTGTAAGCATATCTGCTGGATTATCGGCAGTAGCAATCTTCTCGATCTTCACTATCTTCTTCTTGGTGACTTGTCGAGCAAAATGAAACCTAACATCAATGTGCTTGCTTCTTTCATGATACATCTGATCCTTCGCCAAGTGAATCGCACTCTGATTATCACAATAGATTGTAGTAGGATCACCAAATGTCGAGATTTCTCCAAGCAAGCCTTTAAGCCAAATTGCCTCCTTAGCGCCTTCAGTGATCGCCATATATTCAGCTTCTGTGCAAGATAGAGCAATGGTGGATTGCAGAGTAGCCTTCCAACTAATAGCACATCCGCTTAAGGTGAAGACATAACTGGTCAAAGATCGTCTCTTATCAAGATCACCCATAAAGTCCGAGTCAACATAACCCGTCAGGTCTTCGTCGCTCCTCCCAAACTCCAAACGAGCATCTGTGGTTCCTTTTAAATAACGAAAAATCCGCTTAACCGCCTTCCAATGTTCTCTTCCAGGACATGACAAATAGCTACTCACCGCACTAACAGCATGAGCAATGTCAGGTCTAGTGCAAACCATCAAATACATCATGCTACCAACCGCACTAGAATATGGAACTCGTGACATGTAGCTCTTCTCTTTCTCGGTTTTTGGACTCAATTGTCTTGACAGTCTGAATTTGCTCGCAAGAGGGGTAGAAACCGGTTTCACATCATTCATGTTAAACCGATTCAACACTTTCTCAACAAAACCCCTTTGTGAAAGATACAGTTTTCCGTTCGGCCTGTCTCTAGTGATCTCCACTCCGAGAATCCTCTTGGCAGCCCCTAAATCTTTCATCTCAAATTCAGAACTTAACTGACTCTTCACCCTTCTAATCTCCTCCTTATTCGACGCTGCGATTAGCATGTCATCTACATAAAGAAGTAGATACATAAAAGTCTCATCCGGTAACTTCTTGAAGTACACACAACTATCATAATTGGATCTACAAAACCCAATACTCTCCATAAAGGAATCAAACCTCTTATACCACGTCTTGGAGACTGCTTTAAGCCATACAGTGACTTCTTTAACAAACACACATGGTTCTCCTGACCCGCAACTTCATATCCTTCAGGTTGTTGCATGTAAATTGTCTCCTCCAGGTCACCATGCAAAAATGCAGTCTTGGCATCTAACTGCTCCAGCTCTAAATTTCCCGCAGCAACCAACGAAAGTAAAACTCGAATAGAAGTATGCTTAATCACCGGTGAGAATACCTCGTTGAAATCCACACCTTCAACTTGACTATAGCCCTTAGCCACCAGTCTCGCCTTATACCGAATGCCGGTTGTGTCGTCCTTCTTCTTGAACACCCACTTGTAACCCACAACTTTCTGCCCTTTAGGCAGCTCAACAAGCGTCCAAGTCTCATTCTTTTGAAGAGATTCGATCTCCTCCTCCATAGCGACAGTCCACTTTGCCGCTTCACATGAGGCTATTGCCTCCTTAAAAGTCGAGGATTCACCAAACTCCACTTCTTCGGCCACTGCCAAACAATACGCAAAATCAAAGTGTCCATACCTCATAGGCAAAAGCATAAGATTGTTGCGTCTGCTGACTCTCCTCGTCTGACACATCGTCACTGTGAGAATCTTCATCACGCTCCAATTTAGGCGAAGTTACTTGGCCTTGTTGATCCGGAATTTCAAGCTCCACCTTCTTTACAAACGTCTCATCCTCCTTAATAGCCGATTCAGACACTTTCGCCCGCAACATAACCGACTCATCGAAAGTCACATCTCTCGAAATGATGAGCTTAGGAGCCTTCGGATCCAGACACCACAAACGATACCCCTTCACACCTGAAGCGTATCCAAGAAAAATGCACTTCTTCGCCCTAGGCTCCAACTTCCCTTCATTTGCAAGCGCATAAGCTGGACATCCAAACACCCGCAATGTCGAGTAATCCGCTGGTTTACCTGTCCAAACTTCTTCTGGTGTCTTGCACTCAATGGACGTGTTCGGAGAGCGGTTGACCAACCAACAAGCAGTATTAATGGCTTCTGCCCAGAACTTCTTGCCTAAATCCGCATTAGAAAGCATGCATCAATAAACGAGAGCATATAACGAGAACCGTTACCTTTCGAAGGATCACGAGATGGTCCCCACAAATCCGAGTGGATGTAATCCAAAGTTCCCTTCGTGCGATGAATAGCTGTACTAAAGCTGAGTCTCTTCTGCTTACCAAAAACGCAATCTTCACAAAACTCCAACTTGCCAGTATTCTGACCGCACAGTAGACCTCTTTTACTCAAGATCGTCATTCCGCGTTCACTCATATGCCCCAACCTCATATGCCATAACTTGGTATTATCCGAACCTGAGGTAGAGTTAACGACAGCGACTGAGCCCGAAACTGTGCTACCTTCTAGAAAATATAGAGTACCGATTCTTCTCGCCTTCATCACTGTAAGAGCCCCTCTAGAAACCTTAAGGACTCCATCTTCACTTTGGAACTTGCAACCGAGATCTTCAAGAGCGCCTAACGAGATCAAGTTTTTCTTCAAGTCGGGTATGTGTTTTACACCCGTCACTGTACGGACAACCCCGTCATGCATCTTGATCCTCACCGTGCCAACACCGGCAACACTACAGAGATGGTCATCTCCCAGAAGAACACCTCCACTAGACGCCTCTTATGTGGTAAACCACTCTCGATTCGGGGTCCTGTGCTGTGAAGCCCCCGTATCCATGACCCAATTTTTCTCAAAATTCTCCTTCCCATTCGCCACAAAAAGTATATCATCATTACCGGATTCAGCTATATTAGCTTCTTCCGATGGAACACCTTTTTGATTCGCTTTCTGGAACTTGTAACAGCTGGCCTGAAAGTGTCCCCTTTTTCCGCAAAAGTAGCAAGTAATGTCCTTGTGCTTGAATCTCGAACGGGTCTTCTCTGAATTCGGGCTTCTCTCCTTTTGTCTTTCTCTCTCCACAAACAACCCAACATCTTGACGGTTACTCTCGGTTATAGACAAATCATTGTCGATGTCGGACTTGACCAACAAATTGCTCTTCACATCCTCAAGCGTAAGCGCCTCTCTACTTTGAAACATTGTCTCCTTAAACCCTTTATATGACGTTGGTAACGAGCACAATACCATGACTTTATCCTTATCTTCCATCTTAATACCGATATTCCCCATGTCATTAAGAAGAGCGGTGTATTCAGAAATATGGATCTTAGTGGGTGTACCTTCTGCCATCTTCAAGGAGTGAAATCGTTGCTTCAAACGTAACCGGTTGGTAACCGACTTCTGCATGTAGATGTCTTCGAGTTTCTTCCACGCACCGGATGTTGTAGTCTCCATGAGAATTTCTTGAAGAGTCGAGTTGCTCAAACACAATTGTATCGTGGAGAGAGCTCTATCATCCATCATCTCCCACTCAGTCTTTTTAGTTTCGTCATTCATATCCTCCGGTTTCCCAAAGATGGCGGCCTTCACACCCTGATTCGATAATATAGCCTTCATCCGCACTTGCCAAAGTGCGAAACTCGTCGTACCATCATATTTCTCGATATCGAATTTGGTTGACATAACCGCACTTGAATTCATGATGATACAAGTCGGTTCGTGATTGTCTTGCGGAAGCAAAGAGATGATAGTAACTAGGCTCTGGTGCCAATTTGTTAGAATAATTGGAGGAATATGAATATAGAGAGAATAATTGTGTGAGAAAGAAAGAGAGAATTAATGGAGAATTTTATTCATTGAATTGGATACTATTACAATAGCTAGGGGTCTCTTTATATAGGAGAGAACCATACTAATTTCCAAAATAAATTGCCTAAATAAAATATACAATTATCTAAAATACAATGCAAAGATGGAAACAATCTATCTCCTTCCATTGTCTAAATATTTCTCAAATATTTATTTCTATAGTCTAAATATTTCCTAAACAAAAATACCAAATAGGAAATAGATTATTGAGAGATTTAGAGTCATATATAACAATAATCAATACCAAAGCCCAAAATACTATCAATTCAGTTATTTTTTTCCCGACAGAAATCAATTCAGTTCATTCTTTATAAATGACACCTGCATCTAAACTGTTGCATGCATCCGGCGTGTCATATCACATGATAACCAAACATCATAATATATGCATGAAACAAAAAAAATTTATATTACAAAGTTTTATCAATTGTATTAAGAATCGAACTACATTTGAGACAAAATTTCATGAGAAAAAAAAGAAGAAAACAACAGTTAAGATATTAGAGAAAATCAATAAAGAACATAACATATAACTCTACTGAATCAATATTAATTCAAATAAAGATCATGAAATATTAATTCAAATAGAGAAGATATGAAAGCCGCACAAAACACAATTTTGTTCAACAAAATATTATTTTTCAGAGAGTTGAAAGAGAGAAACTAATTAGGTATTATATTACAACATATAATAATAATTACATTGAAAAGACAAGAAAATATAGTTAATAAGATTACTCAAAAACAAAGTTAATCATTTCTTTAAATAAATAGTGAATTTAATAATTTTTATTTAATTTTTCTTAGTTGTGAAGATCTGTAGATGGAGCAACATTAGGATCAGGGAGATCATTATGGACAAATTTCATATATTCCTGTTCTTGCAAAAAACTTGAATTACTGGATTATAATATCGGAAAGATAATTCGTAATTATAGTGGTTTATTTTTGTGAAATAAGAACTACAATATATGGATTAACCAGTGGAAAAGGAATGTAAACAATGAGTATGTGTTTAAATAAGTTATTGATATTTTCTCCGGTTTAAACAATCTATAAAAAAGTTTATTAATCTTGACAATGTGGATTTAGTTTTAGATTGATGTTGTGATAATATTTCTATGCAAATATTTTTCTTTATTTAATGGAATTGATTGGGTAATCACTTAGAATCATAAAAAAAAGGAATAATCAAAATTAAAATACTTATTGTAATTTCAATATACCCTTCCAAAAAATCACAATTACAACTTTTGTACTTTCCACATCTTTCTTAACAAACTTATACCACAATCATCTCCTCTTTCAAAAAATAATATTAAAACCCTAATTTATAACTAAAGAGTATCGGAACTTTATTCATTACCATAGTAAATAAATTATCACAACAATCATTATATACCTCCAGCAAAAGGAAAGATGAATCATGGAACCGGTCCATTTTGGACTCCACCATTAAGAACCCTCCACGTCATCAATTTTCAACTTGGCGAGCTATGATTGGTTGAATCATAACCGACCAACACATCCGAGTAAATTTCAGGAAAATGATAAGGTTCATCTTCTTTCTTCTTCCATTCCAGCCTTCTTCTTGTATAAATCCATTAAAACCCTCATAAATCATATGAGAGGTTTTTATTTTAAATTATAAGATGCACAAACGAAATGATATTTGGATGGTATTATTGTATTGCAGATGATGCATAGCCTAGTCGATAAAATATATTGCATAAATAATAAAAGATTATAGGTTCAAATTCAAACAAACGTAATTTTTGTAATATATATTTAACAAAAGCCTCTTAACTCATTAATTATGGGTTGAATCTAAAGAAAAAATAATTATTGTATTTCTTCAAATTTTTGTAGTCTTCTACTCGTATGGACATTATGGGCCGTAAGTGAATTGGACCAACCAATAAAAACATGATATTGGCACAACATATTTATATGTTAAGGAAAAAAAATGAAGCAAACTAGAGACCAAATACTATCAATTCAATTCATTATTTATGAATGATATTTTTTGTAACTAAAATGTTGCATGCATCCAAGAAAGGATTGAACTACGAAAGGATGTGTGTCGATTAAGATAATTAATTTCGTAATTGCATTGGTAATCTTTTATGAAATAAGAACTATATTCAAGGATTGAACAACCCAAGAAAGGATGTGTGTGGATTAAGATAATTAATTTCTCTAGCTTAAATAGTATCCGAAAAAGTTTATTAATCCTGACAATGTGAATTAGTTTTAGTTTGATGTTGTAATACTATTTCTATGCAAATGTTATTTTTCTTTATTTAATAGAATTTAATTAGGTAATCACCAATAATCAAAATTAAAATGCTTATTGTAAATTCATATATATACCTTTCCAAAAATTCAAAATACAATATATATATATATATATATATATTTTTTTTTTTGAGAATTCAAAATACAATATTTTAACATATCTTTCTTAACAAATTCATTCCACATTCATCTCGACTTTCAAAAAAGAACTAAAACCCTTACTTACAACAAGAGTACATAAAACTTTATTCATTACCATAGTAAATAAATTATCACAACAATCATAATCATACATCAAAAGGAAAGATGAATCATGGAACCGGTCCATCATGGACTCCACCAATAAAACACCTCCATGTCACCAATCTCCTACATGGCAAGTTCTCATTGGTTGAGTCATAACATACCAAAACCTCATAGTAAATTTCAGCAATTGATAAGGTTCTTCTTTCTTCTTCCTCTTTCAAGTATAAATCCATTAAAACCCTCACAAATCAAAAACCTTCCATAAAACCTCAAAATGTTCACAACCACCTTCACTTCTTCCCCTCCATTCCTCCCTCTCCGCTCCGCTTCCTCTCCGGCTAACAAACCACCGTCTTCCTCCGCCGTACGCTGCTGTGCCACCTTCAGGAAATCCTTAGAGGAGGTCTACAGAGTGCGGGTAGAGAGGTCCGTGTCAAAGGAGAGGCTCGAGGAACTGGGCGTGGACAACTGGTCGACGTGGAAGAGCGGGAAGTGCCGCGTGCCGTGGAACTGGCACGTGGACCAGCTGGTGTATATAGTCTCCGGCGAGGTCCGGGTGTTGCCGGACGGCGCCAAGTCCGGCGAGAGGCACATGCGGTTCGTCGCCGGCGATCTGGTTCGGTACCCGAAGTGGTTGGAGGCGGATATGTATTTTGATGGGCCGTATGAGGAAAGATATAGCTTTCGTGCTTATGGCGATGATAATTGAGATGTTTTTCTTTGTTGGGTTTTTGTTTAGTTCGTTCTTGTTTAAGGATAGTTTGTAGTTAGATTAGAGTGAAGAGTTGAGTTTGGAGTTTTTTCCTTTTCTCAATGAAGCATTTGATCGAACACTTAGTGAGCATTCCAACTTGTGTTGTGATTTGTATGTTTGGATTTAATTTTGTGTTTCGGTTGAATGTTGAGCAATTGAGACTTAATTTTGGCAACCATAAGATTATAGAGTTATAACTAACAGCTAATGGAATTTACATAATTAATTCGCTTCACGTTTATAAGGAATTCAATAGATAGAATTCTTTAACAATACACATAATTCACATGTTGCAATTTACTAAAATTGGTTCATCTTAACAAATAGTTCATCTTATAAAATTTCTAATTAACACTTGTTGTTATATAGTAAAAACATAATTTAAATAAATTAGAATTAATTAATTAAAATAAAATATAAAAACAAGCAAAAACTAATATCGCCAATCTTAAAACAATCTAAAATTTAAGATTTTGAACCAAAATAGCTTCATTTCCACCACCAAACATCTAATATACAAATGTTTATACAAAATTACTACACCGCTTAATTTACAGATATAATATCTAACTCAACATTACATTACCAAAAATAAAAAATTAATAATTAACAAAAAAAAAAGGTCATATAATATCTGACCCAACATTACATTACCACAAATTAAAAATTAACAAAAAAAGGTCTATGATTCTATCTCTATCAATTTTCCAGTAGTCTTCACTCTTCATGAAGCTCTAATAGTCTGCAATTCAAACAGAATAAAAACATAAGAAACCAAAAAAACATATTATATCCAAAAACAAAGGCTAAATTTCATGCATACCACTACAAATCTAAAAACATCATATATTAATATAACCCTCCAAAATTAAAAAGTAATAACCCTGCTGTTTCTTCCATTTTTCAAAAACACCCCCTATCTTTTAGCTTTTATTTTCAAAAAACCTCTAAATAACATTCCAATAATACATAAACAACGATAAAAACACATAAACATATTTTCCAAATTATTCTTCATCTATTACTTCAAATTAAATTAAAATATTTACATAAACTAAAATACCAGTTTAGTAGCCTGTCTATTTTTCAAATTCAATCCAGCCGCCTCAGCAAAAGCCTGAGCAACCTCAGCCTCCTGCTCCGCCAGCTCGGCGTCTCGAGCCGCCAGCTCAGCTTCCGCCATGATGACCTCAGCCTCCTCCACCGCTCGCGCCGCCACCTCAGCGGCCTGCTCAGCCGTCATCCCCCTCATCCTCGCCAGCTCAGCGTCAACGTCAGCACGCGTCAGAACTTTGACTTTGACTTTTTCGTCTGCTGAGCTGGATGGATAAGGGTGGTGGTGGTGGGTGCTTTGACTTTGACTTTGACCTTCTAGAAGGAGCATTGGTGTTTTGGGCTGCTTTGGGTAGAATGGGTGAGGGGCGATTCTGTACTTTCGCTTCACCTGTAAAAATTAAAATAATAATAATAATAATAACATAAATTATATTGAAAATTGAAATAAATAAAGTATGAGTGTATTATATGTTTATATTATGTATTACCCTGATTAATTTGCCAGAGGAGGATAAGTCTTTCAGTTTTGCAGATAAGAGCTCTTTAAAGTCAGCAGGCACCCAATATTGGTCCTGAAATAATAATAAATAATTAGTTAATTAATTAACTAATGTAAATAAATAAATAAAGTGGGATAAATTTGTTATACCTCAATATATTCAGCAATAGCAGTCTTATGGGACCCACTAGGCTCCTTCAGTGCTCTTATCGCTTCCATCACAATATTCCCAAGCCTAAATATTAAAAAATTATTATTATTATTATTATTATTATTATTATTATTATTATTATTATTATTATTATTATTATTATTATTATTATTATTATTATTATTATTATTATTATTATTATTATTATTATTATTATTATTATTATTATTATTATTATTATTATTATTATTATTATTATTATTATTATTATTATTATTATTATTATTATTATTATTATTATTATTATTATTATTATTATTATTATTATTATTATTATTATTATTATTATTATTATTATTATTATTATTATTATTATTATTATTATTATTATTATTATTATTATTATTATTATTATTATTATTATTATTATTATTATTATTATTATTATTATTATTATTATTATTATTATTATTATTATTATTATTATTATTATTATTATTATTATTATTATTATTATTATTATTATTATTATTATTATTATTATTATTATTATTATTATTATTATTATTATTATTATTATTATTATTATTATTATTATTATTATTATTATTATTATTATTATTATTATTATTATTATTATTATTATTATTATTATTATTATTATTATTATTATTATTATTATTATTATTATTATTATTATTATTATTATTATTATTATTATTATTATTATTATTATTATTATTATTATTATTATTATTATTATTATTATTATTATTATTATTATTATTATTATTATTATTATTATTATTATTATTATTATTATTATTATTATTATTATTATTATTATTATTATTATTATTATTATTATTATTATTCCACACCATTAATTACCATACTTTTAAAATTAATTATAATACCGATTTTATTTAATTTTGCTATCTTTAAGGCAGATATTATTAATTAGATCAGTGTACTAACTTTGAGGCGATAATAATAATAATTATTTATTATTATTAATATTATAATTATTAGATCCACAACTAACTTTGAGGCGGATATTTTAGCGCTCTGAGAAATCTGAAGAGTCTGCTGAGGCTCGCTCGCTGACATGGCGAGAGGCACGGCATCCAGAATCTCATTGCCGTCCAGGTCAGCGACCGCCAGGTCAGCAGTGAGCGCCAGGTCATCGTCCAGGTCAGCGTCCTCGTTTCTAGGGTTGTTAGGACGGCTTTTTTTGTTGGGCGGCATTCGGACGCGCTCTCGCGAGCCCGAGCCGGTTGCTAGTACGTTCATGTTTCGCCATTTATCCTGTTATAAAAAAGAAAATTGAATGAGGAATTATAATATTGTCAAAATATCGTGTGTGCCTCTAAAAACAAGCATACGAAACATCATCAATATCCCTCCACAATGAGAAATATAATGCAGTACGTACTTAATACTTCTCATTGTTTCATGCGTTACCCTGCAAATCTGAAAAAATCATGTACATCTTTACAAAATGAGAAATATCATGTATTTCTCATTTTATAGGGACATACATGATATTTCCAATTACAGGGGTACGCATGAAATTAACCGACAAATAAAAATCTCAAAGACGGAATAACCAACGAACGTAACTACTAAATAAACAACGAAACGGACCATATATGATAATTCTTATGTTCTTAGGGGCACTGTAATGGTATTCCTCATTTCATAGGGATACACAATGTACGTGATATTTTCATTTTTGCAGGGATACACGTGAAATATTGCACCACCAAATTAACACCTCAAATTTGGAATTAATAAATAATGAGTCAAGTATAATACCTTGAGGTCGACGTTGGAGCGGAGGCTTAAGACGGCGCTGAACTCGGGGTCTCTTAAAATAGTGCGCCACTTGCCGGCTCCGTGCTTCGCGATTCCCGCTTTTAAAGCAGATTCCTCTTCTGACGTCCATTTCTGCTTCGGAGCCCCCATTGTGTACCTACTGTAACTGATACCTGCTAAATTGAAAAATTGGAAAAGAAACTTGAGAATTGATGAATTGAAGGGATGAATGATGAAATTAGGGGTGATTGAGTGTGGATTGAGAAGTGGAAGTCGGGGCTAGATATCAAAATTGAGGAATTTCATCCTTCTTTCCAAAAAAATTGATTTCTTTTCAAATGTTTATGTTAGGCCTCGTTTGGTATCGTTGTCATTTTCTGTTTTCTTTTTTTTTTCTCCAGAAAAAAAACAAAACGTGTTTGGCAAAATGACTATGTTTTTATTTTTTTTCTATCCAAATGACAAACCAAAAAACAGGATTTTGGAAACAAGAAAAAGTTGTTTCTTCTTTTCTGTTTTTCACTACCAAATCTATAAATGTCCGAAACCACATGAAAATAATATGATAGCACTAAAAAAGAATATTGACCTTGAAATATTATATTGCGCTAAAAAAGATAAGTTGGCGTAAAAAATAATATATTCATATTAAAAAGGAATTTTGACCGTAAAACTTCATATCCACTAAAAAAAAGGTAAGTTGACACTAATTACAAATATTGACTCTGAAACTTTATGTTGCAGTAAAAATAAAATAACTTATCACTGAAAATAATACAATGATACTGAAAAAGATTTATTAATACTGAAATCTTTATATTGACACTAAAATGATATGCCAATATTAACATGATAGATTAACATTTTTAATACTAAAAATGATATATTGACATTAAAAGTGTTTTATTGATACTAAAAAATAGTATTTTGATACACTAAAAATAATATATTTTCACTGAAAATAGTACATTGACAGGAAAAATGATACATTAATATTGTAAACGGCAGATTGACAGTAAATACTTAATATATTGGCATTGAAAACATCATATTAACTCTAAAACTGATTGCTGAAAATAGGATATTAATACTCAATAATGATAAATCAACATTATAAACGGTACATTGATACTGAAAATGATATATTGGTACTTAAAATGGTATATTAACGCTGAAAATATTATGTTGATACTATAAACGGCATATTAGCGCTGAAAACTTGATATATTGGCGTTGAAAATGTTATAAATGTACATTTGATAAAATAATAACTAGGAAAAATATTATCAGTTTTGAAAACAAAAAACAGTTTTTTTTAAAACAAAAACAGAAAACCGACTTTTGTTTTTAAAAAACGAAAAACAGAAAAACGGAAATGATGGCAAACGAGCCCTTGGTTAAATCGTTTTTTTTTTCTAGGTCAAATTATTTAAGCATGGTACAATTTTGAAATTAGAAAATTTAAGAAGAAAGATGGAAGTTTGAAATTTGAAGTTTCAGAAATGAGACAATAAGCAAGAGGATAGAACTGTGGATTTGGGGTGAAATGAGTGATCGACTGAAGTCGTAAGTTGGAGTGACAAATCATTCAAATGGTTTAAGTAAGATTGAATCTTGAAAAAAGAAAGATGATATGTTGAAAAAGATATGAAATTTTGAGTTCTTGTGTTTCAGAATACCTAGGGATTTTGCCGCCATCCAAAAAGAAAATAATGAATAATAATTTGTTGAATTGAGGTCTAAATTGAACTAATTTAAGAAGAACAGAAGATATAGCCTTTCTAAACAAATAAAGTTACTTAAACCCTGATCGATCTAAATATAGCAAAAAGAAAGAAACCTCAAGACAAATCGCGATTCCGCCCTTTTCCCCCTAATTTCGGACAAAAACAATCTCAGAGATAATTCAGCGACAGAATCGTCCGGTGCCTAGAGAGAGAGAGAGAGAGAGAGAGAGAGAGAGAAGGAGAAAGGGAATTAGGGTTAGGATTTCTGTTTTTAGTTGAATATTTTCATTCGGATTTTCACTTGTGATTTTCATTCGATTCGACTCGGACCGTATCTCTGCTCTACAATATTTCATAATTGCATAAACTTTAAATTATTTCAAAATTGGGCCGAGGAAGAGAGTTGCAATTGCAACTGTGATTGGTTGGCCCAAAGGCCCCAAACATAAACTATGATAGACTTATTATTATTATTATTTTTTGGAAGATTGGAGTTTTTTTTTCAGTTTTTAATAATGGAGGAGCTTTGTGCAATTATTTACATATTTTTCTTTTTTATAACTTAAGTGATTTTTTTAGAAGGGAAAACTATAACTTTTTCCCCACAAAAACGTCATATACATCATTATTGGACCTTATAATGTTATGATTTTTGTAATTATACTCCTCTATAATGTCATGATTTTTTTATTTACTCTCTTCTATGATATCATGTTTTTTATATTTATATTTCTTATGATGTCATGGTAACCTATATGATACTTTTAGAAGAAACTCATTGCCAGGCCATAGGCTTATAACTAGTGTTGACTATTTAAGATTAGTTTAGATACTACAATAACAAAATTTAAGTACCAATCTAATTGGAGAATTATTTGGGTAGAAATAGAATAAAAGAGTACAATGACTAATCTGTAAGAAAAAAGGTAATTTGTGCATGTTAGGACATATCATCAAATCATTATTTTGAGTAAAATGACCACAATTTGAATGGGAAAAAAAGACAACTTATGCATATAAGTAAAAAAACCGTGTAAAATAAATTATATAATAAGAACAATAATGCTCATTCAAATTTTACTATACTTTATATCTTATTATATTTATTAATGTAATAATTAGAACGATGCAGAATAATATGAATACCCAAAGATGAGGAAAACTAAAGTAATAAAGTTAATTGGGAGAGTAAGCAACAAAAAAGTTCCAAAAGCATGGGACAGTGCTTAGGCAAGAATCAAGACACTTAGCATAATTTTTGTGATACATTCATGTCCACTCCGCTAAGTATCGAATGATTTTTTTTTGAAGAAACAAGATAAGCATATATATGCTACTGAGATGGATTATACAAAACATCATTATTTCCTTAAAATATTTGCAAAATAAGCCCCTGCATTATGCCAAAATTGCAAAATAAGAAAATTATATTATTGAAAATTACAAAAATGCCTCTACATTATTGCTATAAGAGAAAAAGAATATATCTAAATTCTTTTACTGAGTCATAAAAATTTGGGAGTACCCTCACATATAATCATGCAGCTTCTCCTTACAACTTTTATACAACACTTATTAAAGCACAAAAACACGCACTTGAAGGGTTAAAAGATGTAAAGTTCAACGCTTACATTGTTACATCTCATAACGTTATTGAGAAGGAATGAGATTAGTCTCACCTTATGTTTCGTAGAAAATATTGTTACTTAAATAGGGTGTACAAGAGGGGAATGGCAGAAAATCTTTGATGGAGAAGCCTACGGGGCAAGTAACAAGTTGAGACGGGGGAAAAAATGATTAACATATAGAAGTTGCTGGTTTATGTTTCATTATTATTTTAAATTATTTGAAATAAAAAGTAGAATATCTTCTATTTGTTCTTAACAAAAAGTTTCTGGCATGCTCATATTTATTGAAAAAAATATAAGTTCCTCGTATGACAAAGTTTTAAAAAGATATGACGATATTATTCGGAATGAAAAATAATAGGTATGATTCGACAAATGCAAATTGGTTAAGTTAGGTCCGACTGAAGAGCTAATAATGATTGTAGAGAAACGTGAAAATTTCATGCAAGTTACTCCCAGATAGAAAATTGCAAGTTACATGGAAACGTGCATTAATCTTTTAAAATGACACTTATTTTCTTACAATAAGTAGGTTTAAATGAGTAGGTTTATATTTCAATAAAAAATACACTGACGAGTAGGTTTAAATGACACTTTTAGGGCTTGTTGACCGGCAAGGTTTATAGAGTAAAATTTGGTTTAAAGTCTATATTTGTTGGATTAAAAATTTCTATATATCCCTATCAATTCATCATATCTAGTTAAGCCCTCTCCAAACTTAAACAAACAAAAAAAAAAATCATCATATCTAAGACTGTTATTTATGATAAAGGGTATGGTTGTTTTTGTTTTTTGTTTTTTGTGTGTGTTTGTGGTGGGGGGGGGGTGGGGGGGGAGGGGGACGGGTTGCATCTTCAAATTTTGCAAGGGCCTTAATAAAATTTCCGTCTCTATAAATACATCCCCAGTCAATAAGCAGAGATAAAACAAGGTTCAACAGCTTAGCTCATTTGCCTATAGAAAACACCATAGTAAGATGGCTGGTAAGTAGGTAGAGGTTTTAATTTAAATTTTCTCATATTAATTAAATCTCTTAGTTCTCATAGGTCTCCATATTCATGATTTTTTTTTCTTCACATATCAAATGCTTAATGGATATTGTATTTTGGTCAATTCGATCACGAATTGACTTTTCTTTGTAGTATTACAATTTGGTCTTTTCGTTCTTTGATTAACATACGATAATTGCCTTAATTAGTATTTAGTAGATAACTAAGTAAATTTACTTCCTCCAACAAGTGTAGATCATGTATCAATCCAAAACGACGCTAATTTTGGTCCCTTGGCATCATCAATCATGCAAAAGATCGACCGTTTGCATATACGAAGAGAAGAGGGCTTAAACTGCACCATCTTCCGTGTTCCTTCACACATCAAAGAACGCGACAAAAGCTATTTTGAGCCACGTATGGTCTCAATCGGTCCTCTCCATAGAGGAAAAGTTCACCTTGAATCCATGGAAGAACAAAAATTAAGGTATCTACACCAAATGTTAACCGAAAACCCTGAAATCACAACGGAACGATATCTCGGAATGTTGAAGGAGTTAGAAGAACCAGCAAGGAGATGCTACTTTGAGAGTGTAAACTTAGATAGCAAGGAGTTCATTGAGATGTTACTTTTAGATGGTTGTTTATAATAAGACACGTGATGAATTGTATCTTCAACGTGCCCGACATTGTTTGTAAAGTTGGTTGGAGCGTGCCGCTTATACTAACCGATCTGCTCATGCTTGAGAACCAAATCTCGTTTTTCATTCTTCAGAGCATTTACAACCTTTACTTGAACCGTTCTGGAAATGGCCATAGTTCTAGTTCTACCCCAAACAACCCTAACCTACAGAATTATCACACCGGGTGTGGAGTTCATTCTCTCGTTCATCTTATCGCGAAATTTATAGTGAAAGGGAAAGAGACCCTTCCTATAGAAAGCTCAGACGTACTCCACTTGTTACATCTTTTCCACCATTGTAGCATTCCTCTAAAAGATCAGTTCACACCTAACTCAAGAAAAATGTGCTTTCCCCTAGAAATTCTAAACGTTAGGAGAATAAAATCATACATCAACTCTCTATCTAATCGACCAATATTTCGAAATTCAAACCGGAGAGCTCATATGCGTGCACCAAGAATGATTCCATGCGCAACTGAGCTTCAGGAGGCAGGAATCACGTTCAAAAAAGCGAGAACCGCAAGTTTATTTGATATAAGCTTCACCAATGGAGTATTGCACGTGCCATATTTTCCTCTAGAGGAAGTTGCGAGACCGCGTATAATGAACCTCATCACATTTGAACAGACCAGTTGCCTGAAAGAAAAACCCTTTACAAGTTACGCAGTTTTCATGGATTGCATCATCAATACGTCAAGAGACGTAATAATATTAGAACGAAAAGGAATAATAGAGAATAAACTGTCTGGTGAGGCAGAAGCCGCTTTATTTTTCAACCAACTTAGATATTGTTCATTTCTTGATTATGAGAGGCATTATCTCGCGGAGTTGTTTAAGGATGTAAAGAAGTATTGTGATTCAAAGTGGCAAAAGTATAGGGCGAGATTGTTCCGTGATTACTTTAGTAATCCTTGGTCGATCATCTCTTTTCTAGGCGCGATAATACTGTTGGTTCTTTCGGTTGTTCAATCGATTTTCACAATCCTGTCCTTCTACAAAATATCGTAGTAACCAAATCTACATAAATCTAGATTGTAATAATATCAATTATATCATATGAGCAACTAGTTCTAGTAGTAAGCTAAGGAGCGTGCTTTCTTTGGACTGTTGTTAGTTCTCATAAGTAATGTTTGTGGCTTTTTTTCTTGTTCTATTTGTGGTCATAAATGCAGGTCATGTTTGGGTGAGATGTCACTTGTAAACTTTGATGTAATCATTTAAATAATTAATAAAAATATTTTAAGTATTCATAGCAAGTGGTGCATAAAAATGTGATTTCAATTTGTCTTTTCTAGTTGAAACAACAAGTAAACACTCAATGGTCCACAAACAAAAAACTTCATAAATTATCCCATTATTACATCAACAATAATCCAACAAAACAAATCTACTAAAATCCTCAAACTTTAAAGTACTGAAAAACCCTTATGAAACGAAAAAAAATACCATTTTTGCCCCTCATTATTTTCTTCGGTTTTTATTTTTCCTCATTATTTTCTTTGGTTTTGCAATACCGACGGTTGAATTTTGCGATTTGGTCCATGCTTTGAGCCATCTGGCGCTTGACCCTCAAATGGTACAGTTTTCCAACATGGTGCACTTTAGTCATCATTATGTTTATTAATCTCCCACTTTGCGTCACGTATGAAATTCACTGCATTTGCAGGTGAATCCCTTTCTTCATTCTTAAATTGTAGTAAAAGTTAAATTTGAAGATTCAAACCAAGGATTAGCTAATAATAATAATAAGAATAGTAAATCAAATTTACACAAATATAGTATTAAATTAAAGGTAGTTTCAAACTTTCAATATGAATATGAACTGGTACGAACTGGTCAGTAACATACTGGTAGTTGTTTTCAGCAGTTTAGGTCATTTAACGATGTACAATTGTATAAATAGAAGGCGATAAAACGCTCAAAGAAACCAATTTAGGATTGATTGAGGTGAAGATTGGATTCAATTGAGGCTTAATTTCCTTGTGAGCATAAAGCCATTCTTCAATTTTCCCTAGTAACCACAAGATAATACAAGCCTGTCATGAGCAATTTGAAATAAAAACAGGTCAGATCGAGAACAGCTAAGAACCCTACAGTAGGATCGCAATAGTCCGGACGGATTTGTGAGGTCTTTACAGTACCTGAACTGATTTAGAGAAATATTACCAATTTGTGGGAGATTAAGGCTATTTACTTA
Source organism: Juncus inflexus (assembly GCA_024447665.1). Classification (NCBI taxonomy): domain Eukaryota; kingdom Viridiplantae; phylum Streptophyta; class Magnoliopsida; order Poales; family Juncaceae; genus Juncus; species Juncus inflexus. Next base: position 9,740,701 of record JAJHPC010000003.1, read on the forward strand.
CCGATCTAGTCAAGTCCTAAATCGTACCAGCCAATTTTAGGGAAATGAAAGTTCGATCGAGAGAGGGAGAGAAGAGAGACATGTTTGATGAAATGCTGCTGAGTTCGAGAAAGAGGTTTATGAGTTGACGCCTTGGGCAGGGCTGAATTGGGCTTTATCGGGCCGAGTTACTCAAATATACACTTCTGTAATACAAAATTATGATGAAATGAAACTACTCTTGGTGTTACGATATTATTCTATTTTTTTTTTTTTGTTAAATTGTTTCTGTTTCATTATTTTTGCATGTAAAGCCCATATCCACATTTTATTAACAATAATTGTAATCTATGGTTTAGAGTCCATTAACAGCAGGGCAATGTTATTTCTACAAATTATAATTATAATTTAAATTAAAAAAAAGACAGAGCAATTGTGTTGCATATGTATAAATCTCCAACTAAATTTTTCTTGATTATTTTCGACTGAATGTTTCATAGATCCCTAAAAAACCCAAAATCTAAAAATAGAAAACGAATCTATCTGTACGAAATATAAATCTTCCATCTATACAATAAAAATATATATATAAACTTCCATCTAGAAACACAAGCAATTATATTCTTCATTTTTTCCAATTAGCTAATTTTCAGGTATGATGCTCCATTATTTTCTATTAATTTCACCTAATCCCCCAAATAAATCCTTATCTTTTTTTCTTTTTTCTTTTTCCCCCTCTTTTTTGAGACAGATAATCATTATCTTTCTTTTATATGAAACTAAACCAATTTTTCAACAAAAAAAAAAAACATTCCAAAGCACCTGAACAAATCAATTTCACAACAAACTACAAAAAACACAAACTCAACTATTTCAATATCATAAACAACACAACCAAATACAAACCATCAATTCAAAACCCCTCAACATACCCTAAATTCAACAAATCTTAATAATAAATTTAATTTTTAACATTATCAAAAACCCAATAACTCTCCATCCTAATCACACCAAATCAACTATTTCAAAACAATCATAAAGAAAGCCACCATTCAAACTCTTCATTAACTCAACAAACGTTAAGATAAATTAAATTTCATTTACCAAATCCTAAATTTAAATTCAAATTAACTTTCCTGTTCAAAAACCCAAGGGCACTCCTGCCTTAGCTTGGCTTCCTCTTCAGGCATATAATCATTCGTTACTCCAAAATAATCCCTGCTTTTTTCCACACTAAAATCCTTAACTGTATCAACCAAAAATTGACACACCGATTCATAAGCATCTTTAGAATCCAAGTAATTCGCTGCAATCAAAAACTCACACAACATATCCTCCTTCATCTCCTTGAAAAACTCCTCTTTCCATTGCTCTGTTTTTGAGACTTTTTGCCAATATTCAATTAATTTGGAAATTACGGGGCCTGAGATGTCAGGAAGAGGGATATTTTCAGAAAGGCCCTCGGAAAGAACGGATTTTACCATTCCGGATTCTTCTGCGATTCCAACAGGGAGAGAGAATTCCTCTCCATCTGATGTCATGACAGTGACGGTTTTTCGTTTTGGGGATTTGAGTTCTTGGGTTTTTGAGGATTCGGGATGTGAGATTTCGGATTCAGACATGGTGAGAGATTATTAAAGATTGATTGGTTCTGTAATAAAGGGAAATTGGATTGAAGATTAGTTTTGTCTTGGGGGAACTGTTTTAGTCAGGCGGTCAAGTTATTGAAAAAGGGATTGTAAATATGGAAACTAGAAAAGGCGTCTTAATTTAGATGATAATTTGGTATTTGATTCCAAAAACTTCACAAAATTAAACGAATTTAGAACTAAACCGAAACAAAAATTGATAATGGATACATTAATTCCCCAAATTAAACCATAAAAGTTTCTAGATATGATCAAACATTACAAAAACTCCATCACCAACCAACAAAAAAACGAATTAATCTGAAAAATCGCTTCAATTAATGGAATAATCAGAGAAAAAGACTTACCAGTTATAGCATTAAGCGAAACGGTTTCAACGCAAAACACGAATCAATCTGAAAAACGTCATCAAATAATTGAATAATTAGAGAAAAAGACTTACCAATTATAATATTAAGCGAAACGGTTTCAATGTAAAACAAGAATCAATCTAAAAAACCACTTCAATTGATTGAATAATCAGAGAAAAAAGACTTACGGATTAGAATATCAAGCGAAACGGTTTCAATGCGTCAGAAGAATAAAATGAAGGAACATTTTGAAGAGGGTATTTAAATAAACTAGTGGACTTGCCGCGCATATTTTAATCATGGACCGGGTCTACAGCTCGATTTCCTATTTTTATATAAAAAGTCTGGCAATGAATGTAAATCTTGACTTGTGAAGATAGACCAGGTTCATAGAAGGAATTTCAACGGTTTGTCAACAATTTAGTCTCTGCCAAGTGGGACCCAGTTTTGTGTTGGGAAATTAGTGAGAGGGTGTATTCAATTGTTTCTTTGATGGAATGGAAATTTAGTTTGAATTATTGCCGACCTTTTATTTGATTTGTTGCCTTTTGTTAATTGACTTTTATTTTTTTTTTTTAAAACTGATTTGGCCGAGTTGTGAACCATAATCTTTGAGTTAGTGGGATGATTTTTTATCATTCTACTAGAAGTGGATTTGCGACTTTCTTTTCTTAGAGTTGTCTCTTTTTAAACCAAATTTTTTACCATAGTAGAATGTATATTTATCAGATTAAAGTTACAAACTCAACTTTTTGAATAAAATATATAAGATTGTTTTATTTTTGGTTTATAATATGTTAGTTTTTTTGTGTAGATTTAAATTTAACCTGTGATTGTGAAGGCTATAATTTCACTCATAATATTGTTGTGAGGGCTTCATGAAATTATCATGCAAATGCCAGTTCCAAATTCTATTGGTGTGACTTAATTAGACAATACATATTCTATGTTGAATGCTCAAATGAAGAATGAAAAGGAAAGTTATCTATGCAAAAAAGAGAAAAGGAAATTTATCTATGCAAAAAAGAATAAAGAAGAAAAAATTGGAAATTTGATTATAGATAAAAATAAATATTCTATGTTGAATCCTCAAGTGAAAATGAAAGGAAATTATCTCTCTAAAAAAAGATTAAGGAAAAAACACAAATTTGATTACAGATACAATGATATCAATGATATCAGAATCTGAGATGTTGAATGAAGCTGGAAATGAGAGAGAATTCTTTTTAAGAAGTAAATTATATAACCTAGTCAACAAAAATATCTGTATTCGACTACTTTTGCTTATAATCGCCCACAAAAATTACAAGATTACATACTAAAGGACACAATTGTTTCACTTAATATAAGTTAAAATCATTCTGAAAAGTAACATACACGTTAGTACGATAACAAATCAACAATTCTAAGTATTTATTTGCATTCTTAAAATAAAAAATGTTTAATTTACAAAGCTATTATTAAACATGAAATATCATTTATCCAAAAACAATGTTTAATCGCCTGGTACATGATTAACAATTCATTCATCTCTTCCATTCCAACAGTCCCACCATTTTCATCTCTCCAGTTCAATTTTCTCTTCATCACCATGGCTGATGACGACAAGCAGCGCACTCTCCTCCTTCATGGCGCCTCCACTTTCCCGCTCTCTTCCGGTCCACTCCCCCTCTCTCCTCTTTTATTTAGTTTATTCTCTAATGCATGCCTTGCACCTGCCGATACTAAAAAAAAAAAAACTAAAACAAGTTTTTTTCTAAATGTAGGAACTAAAACAAGTTTAATTGAAACTATTTGAGTTCTTTCATCCCTCTAATTAATTGTTCATATTTTTTTTTGGTTAACAATGACAAGTTTATTATCTTAAAAGGGTAACGAGTGAATTAATTTATTTGAATTTCCTTTTTGTTTTGTACTTTACAATGATACATTCTTTTTTCTCTCACATAAATGGGTGAAAATGCATTATGTAAGCGTATATGTAATATGCACTAGAATATATATTTATAAATTAGTTACAAACTCAGCTGTTAAAAATATATAAAATTATTTTATTTTTGTCTAATAATATATTCGTTTTATTTTGTAAATTTAACTAAACTTTGATTGTAAATGCATTAATTTCATTCACAATATTGTTGTGATGGTTTCATAAAATTGTCATACAATTGCCATTTCCAAATTCTATTGGTATGACTTGATTCGACTATAAATATTTGAATGCTCAGATGAAGAACCAAAGGAAATTTATCTACGCAAAAAAGAATAAAGAAAAGAAAAGCAAATTTGATTACAGATATAATGATATCAAATATTCTAGTTGAATGCTCAAATGAAGAATGAAAGAAAATTATATGTGCAAAAACGAATTAAAAACAAATGCAAATTTGGTTACCCATATAATAATATGATTATGAGATGTTGAAGAAAACTGAAAATGAGAAATTATACTTTTTATTTCACATTATTTGAGTAATAGTTCTGCAATAGATAAACCAAGTGCTAAGAAACAAATCATCCTACATTGCATAAACTCAACCCACAATGAGTGGCTTTAAACTTTAAAGATTCGTTAATCGTGCTAAATGCGTGTAGATCGTGACATAATTTTTTTTTTTAACAAAAACAATATTAAAGATTTGTTAAATGCGTGTTGATCGTGACAAACAATATTAAATGAAATTGTCTGTTACATTATCAACAACTTTGCCAAAGTCAACATTATTCTCCATTGATCTCTCCACTCAATTTCTCTCTTCATCAGCATGGCCGACGAATACAACCAGCTCTCTCATCTCCTCCTTTCCGCCTCCTCTTTCCCCCTCCCTCCCGGTCCGTTCCGTTCCGTTCCGTTACAATTCACGCCGTTATCACCAGTTATACTTACAACTAATATTCCTTCTTCTTCTTCTTCTTCCTCTTCCTGCAGGATTGAAATTTTCCTATGGAACATCGGGGTTCAGATCCTCCGGCGCGGTGCTCTCCTCAACCCTCCACCGCGCCGGGATCCTCGCCGCGCTGCGTTCCCTGAAGACCGGGTCCGCCGTGGGGTTGGTAATCACGGCTTCTCATAACCAGGTGAGTGATAACGGAGTCAAGATCGCGGATCCGGACGGGAGCATGATGGACCAGACGTGGGAGCCCTTCGCCGATCAGCTCGCCAATGCTAAAGAAGCCGATTCCCTCGCTCAGGTGAAAATTTGTACTGGTTTTGTGTTTGGTTGAGGGATTGAATTCGAGTTTGATTGAGTTATGAGGGGATTTATTGTTTTCTGAGCAGTTGGTGATGGATTTTGCAAAGGAGGAGGGAATTAAATTAAGTGGAAATCAACCAGCAGAGGTTTTGCTTGCGAGGGATACCAGACCGACCGGAGAAGCTCTTCTTAAAGCTGCAAAAGAAGTAAAAAAATTTCACATTTTGTTTTAGGAAAATTTGCAAAAAGAAAAAAACTGCATTATGCTGAAATTGCGAAAAAGCCTCTGCATTATTGCCGAATTGCAAAAAGAACTCGCTGTTGTTAGTTAGAACCTAACGCTTTTATTTTTTATACTAACAGTGTTAATACTATTTTATCCTTAAACAAATGGTTTTTTTTTTTCAAATGATTAGAGCAAATAAACTAACAGCCGTTTTCTTTTTGTAATTTCGTCGATAAAGCTTGCTTTCTTTTTGCAAATTTCCCTACGTTTTAAATCATTCCCGAAATACCAAGGGCAATTTGGTGATTTCATATCTATTATTATTTTTTGCAGGGAATTTCGTGTATAATCGGTGCGGTTGGAATAGACATGGGAATAATGACGACGCCAGAATTGCACTGGATCGTTAGGTGTTGGAATAAAGGAATAAAGGCTTCTGAGTTTGATTATTTCAAGCAACTCTCTAATTCCTTCAGGTTCATTAATTCAAAAAATCATGCTTATTGTGCTTGAATTTAACATTTTTGCTTGAATTTATTTTATTTTTTTGGTATTTTCCTTCAGGCATAGTAATTTAACACAAAATAATGCTTATTTTGCTTATTTTATATTTAAGATAAGTTGGGCAAGTTTTGTATTATTAAAAAAAAAAATAGAACTTTTATAGGGGTTATCTATGTATATGACATTTTAAGTTTTTTTAGTGGTAAATGTGAAATTTTATGTTACATATTTTGTCCATAATATGTTATTTTATAATTAGGAGTTTAATGGAGTTAGCTCCAAGTGAAAATACAAAAATCAATCAAGGGCAAAAGAAGCTTAATTTGATCAAAAGCATGCTAAATTTGGTTGACTTAATTTATTTTCACAATTTTCTTCTGTATTTCCCTTCAGGCCTTTAATGGAATTAGCTCTGAATGAAAATAGAAAACCACTCAAGAGCAAAAAAACCTTAATTTGATCAAAATTATGCTCAATTTGCTTGAACTTAACATGTTTTTCATAATTTATTTTGGAATTTTTATTCAGGACTTTAATGGAATTAGCTCCAGCTGGAAATAAAATTAACAAAGAGGAAAAGAAGCTCATAGTAGATGGTGCAAATGGAGTGGGCGGATCTAAACTTGAAGAAATAATTAAAAACATTAATGATTTAGAAATAATTGTTAGAAATACTGGAAAAGAAAATGAAGGGATACTTAATGAGAAATGTGGAGCAGATTTCGTGCAAAAAGACAAATTTGCCCCTTGTGGTTTCGGTCCAGACGATTTAGGCATCAGGTAATAAAATTGTAAAATCAAGCATTTTTTATAATATTTAATTATTTAAGGGAAATTTTTTTATTGATCCTTCTAAAATTGTAAATATCTAATTTACACTTTCAAAACATCAACATATCATATTTATCCCTCTAGAAGTACAAATACCAAATTTATCCTTCCAAATTCCAATATATACAATATTTACCTTTCCAAATTTGAATTTCAGACGGGTAAATTTGATATTTCCATTTCTAGATGCATGAACATGATACATATTACATTTCGAAAGGCTAAATTTAATATTCGTACTTTTAGAGGGTATTCTGACGTTTCGGAATGGGGTAAAGTAAACACAAAATTCCCCCATTATTTAAATTTATTATGTAGTTTTTTTATATGTAATTAAATTAATTATAATAATTAATTAATATTTCAGGTGCGTGAGTCTAGACGGAGACGCAGACCGTCTAATCTACTTCCGATTAATCCCCTCAACAAACAACAAAATCGAAATAGTAGACGGCGACAAAATCCTCTCCTTATTTTCCATTTTCATTCAAGAGCAATTAAAAATATTAGAAGAGCTGCCAGCTCAGCTCGGTGTTATTCAAACAGCATATGCAAATGGAGCCTCCAGTGATTTTCTGAGAAAGTTAGGACTGGAGGTGATTTTGACTCCGACTGGAGTGAAGTATTTACATGAGAAGGCTTTGGAGTTTGATATTGGTTTGTATTTTGAGGCGAATGGACATGGAACGATTCTCTTTAAGGAGAGTTTTGTTGAGAGGTTGGAGAGTTTGAACGCTGAGCTGGCGGATAAATGTTCAGGTAAGAAATATTTACATATATTTTTTCCTTAATTTTTTTGATATAATAAAACCCTAAACCCTTGTAATATTATGAATTTTTTTTTCATTACATCTATCTCAAAATATCACTTGTCCACTTACAAAATGTGAAATATCATGTATGCTCGTACAAAATCTCAAATTTACACTTATACCCAGGTGAGATTTATTATATCAAAAAAAAAAAAAAAAACTGAAAAAAAATGTGAAATATCACGTAGATGTTTTGAACAAATAAGCTTGGTGAGAAATACGCAGGTGAAATCTCATCATTTCATCTGCTCAATTTGCAAAAATGCCCCTGCACTATACCTAAATTGCCAAAAGAGCCCTCTTCATTTCCATTTTTCTTCAACACTCCAGTGCATTTTCTTACAAATTTCAACAACACAGGGAGCCGTTTCTCAATTCAGATTTCTCAAACACTATTAAATATTATTTTAATTTTTTATTATATTTAGGATCTGAGAAGCAGAAGGCAGCAGCAAGACTAGTAGCAGCCACTCAGCTGATAAATCAAGCAGTAGGCGACGCTTTAAGCGGCTTGTTTTTGGTAGAAGCGATTTTACACAACAAAGGCTGGACTTTCCAAAACTGGTGCGATCTTTATCAAGACTTGCCCAGCCGCCAGCTCAAGGTTGTTAAAAATGATTATTATGGGGAAATTTGCAAAATAGCCCTTGAGTTATATGCCGATATTGCAAAATAGTCCCTGTGTTATTGAAAATTGCAAAATAAAAAAAAAAGCCATCTGTTGTTGGAAAATGAACGAGTTTGTTTCTAATTAACTGTAGGGAATATCTTTAACAATTGTCAATAATGCAGGGGTTTTCTTGCAATTTAGGCATAATTAAGGGGCTGTTTGCAAACATGTCAAAACATTTTGGGCTGATTGATGAATTTAATTTACACAGGTAAAAGTTTTGGATCGAACCGCAATTACCACAGCTAATGCAGAAACCCAAGTCGTAAACCCTTCATCCTTACAACCGTTGATAGACACCGAAATCGGTAACTTTTCATTCCCTCCCCTCAAAATACCAAAAAATAAATAAAATCAAATTTTAATAAATTAAAATTGGTGCACAGCCAAGTATAAAAAGGGGAGATGTTTTGTGAGGCCGTCCGGTACGGAAGACGTGGTACGGATTTACGCGGAGGCCGAGACGCAAGAATCAGCTGACAGCCTTGCGAGCTCGGTTGCTCAACACGTTACTCAAATTCTCGGTTGAGTTGTATTGTTAAATAGAGCTCTTTTCTTGGACTTTTAAAATATAGAGTGTATTTGTTCAATTGGAATTTTGAGTGAGGCTTTTCTCGTGCAAGTGCTAAACTAGTCTTCTTCTAAGTGTGTGTTGTAAGTCCTCTTATGTATTTTTGTTTCCATTATGTTTTTGGTCTTTCTTTTTATAAAGAATTATTCTTTGCCACTAAAAAATGTTTGGTTAGTTTAGTGAGCTTTGAACAAGAAAAATTGTAATACGTGGAAAATTTGTAATACAGATTTGAAAAATTGTAATATTCATATTATCATGAGACTTGATACAAACAAAATTTCAACTACCATCAAAACCTTTTTTCTCTCTACACTGTGTAGCTTGTAACTAACCTATCCTTTCAAAAAAATCCCTACAAATGAAATTTGAAAATACATCAAATTCACACCACCGTATTACAAATCTACACACTAAAAAATCATCCAATCTGTAAGCTCATTTTCCAACATTTTGCAAGATCAAAGCGTACAAAATCTCATTCCATGCATCGGGCACGCCAGGCAGGCACCAGTGACTGCAGTCCTGCACCAATCCAGGCTTTCTCTCACTCTCACTAAAACGGTATATCGAAGGGTGCGCGTCCTTTCTGTAATCTGTCATTCTCGTGATGTTCAAGTACGAAACCCTAGTTTTCATTCTTGGGAGAACCATTTCCGGGATTTTGATCAGCTTTGGATATTTCGCGAGGTGCTTTTCGTTGTTTATTGGGAGAGTTTCGCCATCACAACTCCCCCCTGAATTCCATTGCCCTCCACTGTATATATTAAACAATGATTCATTACAACACTAAAAGTATGTATTAACACATAAAATAGTATATTTGAGGTACTAAATTAAATAGTATACAGTACATATTGACGCCTAAAATAGCATGTTTGAGCTGTTAGATAGTATATTTATTACCTGAAATGAGTCCATGAGTAGCCTCTGAAGAAAATTCGAGTCCGGTTCGAGTCGATATTGCGATCGACCCAGCGGGCCCATGTTGTCAGAGCCTTCTTAAATGCTTTTTCGGCACTTAAATGTGGGTGCACTTTATTGCCTTGTTGGTAGTAATTCAACCTAATGATGGTTATAAATCATTATATATTCATGAACATTTATGCATTTGTTAGAATCTAATTTCTTACTGTCAGTACCATTCAAACCAAGCAGACTTATTTTACAACTGATTAACTGCAACATAATATGATTTGTTCAATTGAACCAACTAAGAAGCATAATTGAATTATATGAAATATAATTAGCTCATGTAGGATATGATTGTTTCAAATCTAAATTATAATAAATGAAAATCAGAACGTAAGCTGTTTATCGTTTAATACCAACGTTTCAACAGAAGCGATTTGGCGAACTTGACTGGAACCGTTTGAACCATAATCACTATATCATGAAATATTCATGAATATTTATGCAATTAATAACCTCCAACAATTTCTTATATTTCATACCCTTTTGATGTTTTTGAGTGAGTCCACCAATGGCCAGAATTAAACACAATGAAATCTGCATTTCTGTACTTGTCAGATGAATTGTCCATTTTATCAAGCCTAAGCGTCTCTCTTTTCCTCCCTGAAAAATTGTCCATCTTCTCCCATTGCTGCACCAAAAATGGGGCTCTGAAAAACTCCACTGAACAATTATACTCCTGTCATATTAAAAAAATATTTAGTACAGTTAATTAATCAGGGATTAAAAAAAATAAAAAAATTAAGTTACAATTTATTTGTATTAAAGCAAAAACATTAAATTACCAAAATTAATAAACAGAAAATTAATGTAATTAATATAATTTTTTTATATTGAAAAATAAAAAAATAGTTACTGTAACAAATTAAGTAACTGTAATTATATAAAAAAACTTAACAATATTAAAAAAATAAAGTTACTGCAATTAATATAATTTTTTTTTTAAGAAACTAAATAAAATAAAATAAATGAGTGCAACTAACAAAAACTTAATTACGGTGAAAATGAAAGAATAGAAGCTTTCGGCCTTGAACTCCTTCCGTCCGGACGCCTCGAAAACCGCGCTCTTATTAGCGAGAGAATGTCTCAACATGCAAACAAGCGATTCCCACATATTTCGGTTTAGTGAATCGCCAACAAATGCAAGTCTTTTATTTCTCAATATTTCCAGCATTTTCTTTCCTTCCATCCTAAATAAATCAAAATAAAATCAAGAAAATTCAAGAACAGATAAAGAAATTTAACAGTATTATTTATATAGTTTATTTATTCTAATTATGAATGAATATATTACCTAGGCATGGTGCAATCTTTTGGCTGCCACCTTAATTTTGTGTAATTCAAATCTTTTCTGCCATTTTTATGACAATCAAAAGCGGAGTCAATAAATGGGCAAGAACTCGGCGGATAACTCGGCAAATCATCATTAAACACCCACCGTCCATCAAACAGATCGCACGTTCTAAAACCTCCATTTTCCTCTTCTTCTTCATCAACTAAATCAACTTGCAAAGGCGAAGGAGGAACAGAGATGGAAACAGAGGGGATCAATGGCGGGTTGTAGAAGGAAATCACGACTTGTGGGTTGAAAATTAATGGCGGGATTGTGGAAGGCGCTCGGCCGGAGAAGGTGAAGAAGAGACAGAGGAGGGTGACGAGAATTCCGGTGATGGCTACGTAGGAAGGAGGAGAGAGGTGAGAGATGATGTGAGAGAGGTGCGAGACAGAGTGCTTTGAGAGGTCTCTTGAGAAGTTCTTGAAAGACGCCATTAATGGATGCTTGAATTTGTAACACTTAGTTAAGAGAGAATTTCAATGAAGGTTTTAATTGAAAGAAGAATTTTTTTTGATTGGATTTAATTCTTAATTGTGGTGATTAAAAAGGAAAGAAAATTTGATTATATAGAAATAGTTAAAGAGTAGAATGGAGTGCTTTAAAACGGTTATGCTACGTGGAGTTGGAGAAATGGAAATAATAATTCGGCCCAAAATAGCCTGTAAAGCCCAATAGGATTATTTTCTTTCTTTTATTCACTGAATTGAGAAGTGAAATGCGCCACCTCACATTTTTCCATTTTTTCTCTCTCTCTCTCTCTCTTTCTCGGACAGGTTTAGGGTTTTGTTAGGGTTTTGCTCCGGTGTTGAAGCGAGACCCCAAACCCTAGATCCTGGATCGTTGTAGAGGATGGCCTCTCTCTCTCTCTCTCTCCCTCTGTTTCTCTGTTTTGGGTTTGTTCTAGGGTTTGGATTCTATTTTGCTCCGGCACGAGTTGCTGTAGAAGCAATTGCGAACCCTAGTTCTAGCTCGAGCTGTTTTTCTGTTTAAATTATCTTTGATATTTTTTTTTTTACGTTTTTTTGAAGATTTTGTGAGGGGTTTTGCTCCGGCTGGATTGCTGTAGAAGCTAACCCTAATCATCTTTTTCCTTTTTGTGTTTTTTTTTCTCAATTTATGTTTTATTCTCTCTCTCTCCCTCTCTAATATGTGTGTGTGCAAACATTTAAAGAGGCTCGGAAAAAGAAATGTGGTGTGCAAAGCAGCATGATAAAAAAAAATAGAAATTTGATGTGATGGTATTCAAATTTGAATGTTTGTCAATGGATTCCCATGATCTGATAACCTGATCCGAACCACATGAGGGTATTATTATTATATATATTAATCCTCGCGGGCCACTTGCACCATATGCTTCCACGTCACCCAACCAATATTGACCATTTGATTTTGATCAAATGGTCACAATTTGTCACTAAAGGCTTCTGTAACGGTTCTTTATGAATAACCGCTACTAAAGATTCTGTAACGGTTCTCTACAAGTAACCGGCGCGGAGATTTGTATTTTATATCGGTTATTTGTTAAGAACCGATACTAATGGTTCTATATAAATAACCGATGTTGAGTTCATTTTATATCGGTTATTTGTTAAGAACCGATACGAAAGGCTAAGATTTATATCGGTTTCTCCTTGTTTTTTACAATTTTGGCATAATGCAGGGGCTTTATTGCAAATCTCATTTTTTATTTGTCATCTCTTGAGATGGGAAATGATATTCTGAGAGCATATTTCTTATTCTGAGAGCAGAATATATTCTAGTGCCTTTAAAATGATTAAATTTTATCGGTGTCTTTAAAAGGAATGTGAACATAGATGCTAGTTTGAGGGATTTGATTGAGCACGAGTTGTTGTTGAAGCAACTCTAAAATTTCCTATTTTTATAGGGATATATATGCAACTATAGATGATACTTACACTTTTTAGCCAAAAAAACGAGGTATATATATGAAATTATGCTAATGTTCATTATTGAGTATGGAAATTGTGCGAGGATATTTTCTGTGATACTGAACATGATACTTTCACATTATCCTCTCTCTCTATCTCTCTCTAGCTCTGTCAAGTAAATTTTAATCCTATTTTAAGCGCTGGGAATGATTGTGCATTTATGGGATGTACATATGTACATATCAAGAGGAAAGTGATGCTTTCAACAGGACAAATATTTCTTACTTCCGTTCTCTCTGCTGGAAAAAAAAAATGATGATTTAGTGAATGAAAATATGGTTGAATTATTTCAAGGGTGAACATGAGCATTGGTTTTGATTTAAATTTTTATGTTTATAGCAAGCAAATTCAGACCTCTCCCTTTTATTACCCTCTCTCTCTCTCTCTCTGGCTGATGTTTTTTGTGTTTCTCTCTCTCTATGATGTTTTTGTGTTTCGGAAGATTTTGTGAGGGGTCTGGTTTGCTCCAGTTTGATTACTGTAGAGGTAACAAACTTCAACCAACTTGTTTTTTTTTTGTAACGTAGTTTTGTAAAGTTGTAGAAAGCTACATAAAACTTTATGGGCCTGTTCTCTGGCGTGGTTTTGTACAACGACAGGAATCAATGGTTGCATGAAGCTGAGAAATGAACGAGTGAATATCAGGAAGCTATAAGAGACTGTCTGAATATGTGAAAAAAAGCTGTTTGATGAAAACATAGGAAGATATGAATTTAATATTGATATTTTTTTCTGATTTTCCCCTTGACCTATTTTTCCTTTTTTTTGTGTTTTCTTCTCATTTAATGTTTCTCTCTCTCTCTCTCTCTCTCTCTCTCTCTCTCTCTCTCTCTCTAATTTGTGTGTGCAAATATTGAACGAGGCAACAAGATCTCAAAATTGAGATTTGATGTGCAAATATGGAAAGATTCAACATGATCTCAAAAATAGAAATTTGATTTGATGACATTCAAATTTGAATGAATTGGATGACTGTCAATGGATCTCCGTGACATGATGTAGGGCTTTTTTGCCGTATGAATTCCGATCCTAACCGTATGAATGGACTCACATTACTGAATTCTCATTTACATTTCCCCTTTTACTTCTCCATTTATCTCTCTAGTGGAGGGGCTTTTTGTGATTTTGGCATAATGTAGGGCTTTTTTGCCTTTAAAAGAAAAGTGAATTTACATTTTTTTTTTCTATTTTCTCTATTTTTTCTGTTTTAATTTTGCTTTTGAGAGGATTGTGAGGGGTTTTGCTCCGTTTTTTACTGTAGAAGCTAAACCTAATCATTTCTTTTGATTTTTTTTTTCTGTTTTTCTCCCCTCATTTCACCTGTTTTTCTTTTCTTTTGCCTTTTTTTCATTTAATATTTTGTTATACCTCTCTCTCTCTCTCTCTGTGCATGTGTGGCAGGATGATCCAAATGGTTTTGAGTTTTTTAACGAAATGGTTGCTAAATGGCTAAGAAAGGAGGTATAGAAAAAAATTTCCTTTTCAAAGGAATATATATGCAACTATACACGACACTTTCACATTTTAGAGGTATTCATGAAGTAATGCCAAAGTTTAATAATGAGTAAGGAAATGGGGTGCGAGGAAAGTTTGTTGTGATGGGCAGTAATATTATTCTAAACATGAAACCTACCTCTTGAGACTGTTTTGATTACTACTTTTTGTGTTTTCTCTCTTTTCTGTTTTATCCCTCCTATCCTCTTGCTTTCCATGAGACGTAAAATGATGATTCCATTTTAAGGATGGGTTTATATGAAATTTGCTTGTGATGAGATGTTTTAAGAGGCTGTAGCCATGGTGTTTGATGAAATGCCCAGTGAGATGGGATGCAAACCTGATGTGGTTTTTACAACACGATCTCTCTCTCTCTCTGGGTGTGGGTGTGGGTGTGAGAAAACCTATCTCAATTGATGTGTTGACTGATGCAACCTTGCGACTCTTTGATCAATGACAAATTAAACTATTGTAGCTTCTCATGAAATCCTTTCTTAATTGACGGTGCCATCTTATAATTTCTCCAATATGCTGGAACAACTCCTTTAGAAATCATTTTTTCAGGCAACTTGTTTGCCATACGAATATTACCTTCTTTGCAAAAGCCATTAATCAAAGTGCTATTATACATGACCACATAAGGCTTACTACTCTCACCATCTCTTGCTATCTGTTCATAAAGTTGTAGAACCAACTTGGTATTTCCATTGTTGCAGAGTCCATCAATAAGGCTGTTGTAGCTTATTAAATTATGAGTATCATCATTAGAGACATTTTACCAAACTTTATGTTTTTGTGTTTTTGAGGATTCTGAGGTTTTGTTAGGGTTTGCTCTGGCTGGATTTCCGTAGAAGCAACCCTAATCACCTTCAGATTCTTTTTCCCTGTTTCATGGCCCCTTTTTTATTTGTTTTTGCTTTATTCACTTGATGTTTTTGCTCTCTCTCTCTCTCTCTCTCTCTCTCTCTGTATGTGTGTGTGTGTTTGAAAATATTGAAAGAGGCGACGTGATATGGTTTGATGTGTGGTTGTTCTATTGTTTCCGTGTTAAACGGGTTGACCTTGTTCTTAATGGCTAATTCAAAGCTTTTGAGGGGTCCTTGTGTGGATAAGAGGGTTTAAGAAATTATAGCCATAATGTTCGACAAAATGTACAAGACTGTATGCAAGTATGATATTTGTTTTTCTTTATCACTTCTCTCATTCTCTCCACCTCCCTGATTGTTCGTGTGTGTGTACATGTTGATTTCAAAAATTGATAATTGATGTGATGATGACTATGAGGCTATCTGGTTGATTGGTGAAATACCGAAAAACTATTTGATTGATGACCTTTGCAAGTAGAGTATTGATGTGTTGCTGTTAGCTCCTGTTTTAGAAAGAAAAAAACGATTGCTAAAAGACTTGTTCCAAGAAATATGAGTTTTGTGAATAGAAATATGATTGATTATTTCAAGGGTGAATTTGTGCCTCTGGTTTTGGTTTAATGTTTCAATTTGATATATTCTTGAGTGTTGAGTGTCTTCAGACTTCTCTTGTTTCTCTCTCTCTCTCCTCTCTTCAGAGATTGTTTTCCTGTTATTTGAGCTCTTTTTCACTTCTTTTTTCTTTGTTCTGACTTTTAATTGATTTTATTTCATTCTTTTTGCCGTCCTCTCTCTCTTTCTCTCTCTCTCTCTCTCGCGTGGGAATGCGGCTTGTGTGTGTGTGTATGTTGAAGAGGTGATGATGATTTTCAATAAATAGGGAGATGGTATTTTCCCTTTCATAGGATGTTCTTTATGATGAGTGCTGGAATTATTTGCCTAAAAAGAGTTGAATTGGCAATATTTCTCAATTTGAGGGGAAAACATGAAAAATCTGTTAGATGCAAATTTCTTGATAAATTTCTGGAATTGAGTTTTTGTAACTCTAATTTCAGATAAGGTGATGATGGGTTCTTATCTCTGAGCCAAACTCTCTCTCTCTCTCTCTCTGAAGGGCGTGCTTGCTAGCACAGTTTTGTAAAGCTGTAACCTGTAGGCAGCTACAATTGCAGGAATCTAAGAAATGAATCTTAGGAAGCTATGAGTGCAGGAAGATACATAAAACTGTATGAAAGTTTGAAAAAAAAGGTGTTTGATCAAAACACATGAATCTATGGATATGATATGAGTATTTTTAGAGAAAATTATTACACTTTATTGCCCAATTATCATAAGTATAATGATGCCTGCAGAAAGAGTAAACTTTCCTATACAGGGAGCAAATTTAGACTTTTCCATTCTCTCCTTTTGATGTTTTTGTGTTTTTGGTATGACGGGTTTTGCACCAGCAACCCCAATCATCTCTCAAGAGTTTTTTTCCTGTTATTTCGGCCCATTTTCATTTGTTTTTTCTTAATTTAATGATTTCTTTTCACTTACTATGTTTTGATCTCCCACTCTCTCTCGCTCTCTACAACCTGTGTGGGGATGAAAATGGTTTGCGCTAGGGGTGTCAATGGATCGGTTTCGGGTCGGATCCAGGTAGTATCCACATGCGGATCCAATTTAAATTCAAAAGATCCAAATGCGAATCCAAATCCATTAAGAAAATAAAGATCCATATGTGAATCCAAACCCATTAATGAAACGGGTTTCAGATCGGATTTTGGATCATGTCGTCAAGCTTAAAAGAAAACTATAAATGAGTAAATCTCATAAAATACGTGATTTATTGTCCATTTTTTCTTGCCAAATATTCATTCTAATTAATTTCTTATATATATATATATATATCATAAAAATACGTGATTTCTTGCCCATTTTTTCGCATTTATTATTTTGTTATTACATATATATATTTACTATATATTAATTGTCGGATTCATATTGGGTTTCGGATTCGGATCTTTCAAGATCCAAATGCAAATCCATTAAACTAGCGGATCTTTTTCAAAAATCCAAATGCGAATCCATTTTACTATTGGACAAATTTTTTCGATCCACATGCGAATCCATTCACTCGGATTCGGATCGGGTTATCAGATTATGGGTATCCATTGACACCCCTAGTTTGCGCAAAATAGATTTCTTTGATGAAATTGAATAGATGATATTTTATTTTGCATGATGGATTAAATCTTAGGCCATTTGGGTGCCAGCGTCGCCATATATTTTTCATTACATAATGGCTCATTTCCTTATTTTTATTGTTTCTATATGCGTGTTTTTACCTCTCCATTCCATCCTCTCCATTTCATATCATCTTTTCCACTTTTTGTGAAACTCCTATAATACTCGCACTATGCTCGAATATTTCAATTGTATGGCACATTTGGATTTAAAACTGCATGAAATCATAATGCCTCATAAATCTCTCTTTCCTAGTGAGTCTATAAAACTGTAACTTCAGATTAGGCGATGATGAGTTCATCTCTGAGCCAAAGAGAAAGTCTCCCTCTCTCTCTCAATTGCGTGCGTATATTGAAAGAGGTGACAATGATTTTGGAATTGTAATGAATTATTGCTCCTGAATGAATTTGTTGTTCTTGGCCAACTCTTTAAAGCGGGTTGTACCATTGATCCAATCATCTTTGGATCTCTTACAAAGGGTTGTGCATGGTGAAGTGGATTGATGATGCATGTCGCTGAACTGTTTGATAAAATGTCTACTGTTGGATGTAGTCCTAATTTGATAATGTAAGACAATGTCAAACATTGTTTGGACTCTGTACAAAAAGAAAGAATACAATGATTTGGAAGCTGAATATGAGCCTTGTTTTGGTTCCAATCTTTCTATTCACTCTGAGGCCCGAGCATCATATTTGAATTCAAATCTATAAAATCAAATGTCAGTCTTTCAAAATGTTAATCAAAACCTCTCTCATTTCCTTAATGTGCAGTCAACTAAACAATATTGATTTGAATAATATACAATCTTGTATTAAAATATTTTCTCTGTGCTCATTCAAATGAAGTTTGCTGCATATTGATGCCTCCTTTTGATCTCTAAAACTATAATATCAGATTAGGTGATGAAGAGTTTTCATCTCTGAGCCAAGTCTCTCTCTCTCTCTCTCTCTCATCACAATTTGCATGGGTCAATAACATGGTCTATTCAAATGAGTATGCCTAAGGTCGACCTTGCATTTGGTTCTTTGATAAAGTGTTTGATGAAATGCCGAAGATGTGATGCAAGCCTGATTTTGTTTCATACAACATAAGTATTAGTTGCTTTTACAAGGCACTGATGCTGCCCTTAATCTGTTCGATGAAATGCTGGGTATAAAAGCCCAACTATTGCTACTTCTTATTACTCGACTGTGGTAATAAGAATTTTATCACTTTTTTGTTCTTGTTCTAGTGCAAGGATTGAATTGAAACCTTCAATTGATTTGAACATCTTTTTCTTTCTTCTTGTTCTAGTGCAAGGATTGAATTGAAACCTTCAATTGATTTGAACATCTTTTTCTAAATATACGATTAGTTTGGTATTGTGGAGGATTATTAACTCATATTATTTGAGGGGTTGGCTCCAAGCCTTGCTGCTGGTAAAAGCAAGCCTTCTAGAGAATCTCTCTCTCTCTCTCTCGCATGATGTTTTGATGTTTGAGCTTGAACCTATGAAATTCTTCCACCGAAGTTTAATGAGGGTATTTCAGTTTCAACGGTGTAGAGATATTTCTCACTTTTCATGACTACAATTTGTACTAATAGTCCTTGAGTCGGGGATTAACCATGCACAATTGTATAAAGTACATGGACCAAAAAGTTCAAATCAACAGAAAAAGTTCAAATCAATAGTACATGACCAAAAAGCATGATGACACCATGACAGAGTCTACAATGCAAATATTACATTTGAGTAGACCCTTACATGCTTTTTGGGGATTTGTTTTGAATCTTGTATTTACAAATACAATTCCCTCAAATACACCAAATGAAACATATCTTATATGTTGATTTTATCAGGTCCATTTTGGATCTGGACCTGGCCAATAAAAATAAGGCTGTTCATCCAGAGGGAGTTATGCCATTTTATAATTTCTCCTGTCCTTATGAAAACCTAACTAAATGGGAATCTCTCTCGACTTTATTTCAGGATTTTGAGATTATCCTGTAGTAGCAACACAATCATCTGGATTGGGAATGCAGCTAAGCTGTTTGATACAATGCCTCTTTCCTATGAGTCTCTAAAACTCTAATTTCAGATTAGGCGATGATGAGTTATTTATCTCTGAGCCAAGCACACACACACCCATATTCTCTCTCTCTCATTGAACATTGTCGCCTCTTTGAATATTGACACACATAGGAAGGAAGAGAAAATGAGAGAAAGATGATAGTAAGTTCAGAGGAAAAAAAAACATTAAGCAAAGGAAAAGAGAGTGAAAAAGATATACATCGAGATGATTGTGTTGCTACTACAGGATAATCTCAAAATCCTAAAATAAAGTCAAGAGAGATTTCCCATTTAGATAGGTTTTCGTAAGGACAGGAGAAATTATAAGATGGCATAACTCCCTCTGTATGAACAGCCTTAATTTTATTGGCCAAATCCAGATCCAAAATGGACGATAAAAATCAACATTTAAGATATGTTTCATTTGGTGTATTTGAGGGAATTGTATTTGTAAATACAAGATTCAAAACAAATCCCCAAAAAGCATGCAAGGGTCGACTCAAATGTAATATTTGGATTGTAGACCTGTCATGGTGTCATCATGCTTTTTGGTCATGTACTATTGATTTGAACTTTTTCTATTTGATGTAAATCTCTTTGAATGATAACTCATGGGCAAACAATTGGCCTTTGTAGGTTTCGAACCTGCTACCATTTAGTTATTAGCGTGATACTCTAACTGACTGATCAGCAAATATGCCTTTGTTCATTTGGTTACTTATAGTAGTCCTATTCAGGCCTCTACTTTTTGATGGACTGCTGACTTTAAAAAAAAAAGAAAAAAAAAATGATTATTGCCTGAATGACTTGCTTTACATCAAGAGGTGTTTGAGAAGATGAAACATGTAAAATATCCTATATGATGCTCTCTCTTTATCTCTCTCAGTGGGCGTGTTGCTTGTGTATGCAAATGAAGTTTACTATTTTCTCTCAAGCTTTTTTTCAGATTAGGCGATGATGAGTTCTCATCTCTGAGCTAAAGTCTCTCTCTCTCTCTGAAATGATGTGAGGATTTTTTCTATGAAGGGCAACACGTTTATATATGAAATATTTGTCTTGACCCATTTTCACATGTTTTTTCATTGCTTAATGATTTTTTCGCTTAATATTGAAAGAGGCGACAATGATTTGTTGTTGTAACAGATTGTTGCTGCTGATTTGATTGTTGAGGATGCAACTAAGTTGTTTGATGAAATGCCTCTGGTATGTAACCCTAATTTGATATTATTTCCTATTTTGTATAGGGATATTTGATTACATGATATCAGATAATCTGTCCCTTATATAATGAGCCTGCGAGCGATGGTTTGCTCTAATATTAATGATTATTTAGTTGCACTAGTACACAAATTCTTGAATATTTGCCAATTCCTCGCATCATTATTTACTGAAATCTATGAGTCTCTAAAACTCTTTAGTTTTTTATTATGCGATGATGAGTTTTCATATCTGAGCCTCCCATACACTCACTTATATGGTGGTGTTATTAGTGAAGATATTGATAATATCTCCTGTTTTTTGGGGTTACATCAATAAAGGTTTTATGCATAATCATATCAGAACTACATCCCATTTAGAGGCAATTTATCAAATATCTTAGCTGCGTGCCCAATCCACTTCTCTATGCACAGAACCGATCGAAAGATGATTGGATTGATAGTACAACCAGCTCTATGAAGGAGAATCATCCTATAGAATCCTTCCAATAGAAATCTATAGAAATGTCTTGCCAGTCAAACAATCCTTTTGATTTTTTCTTGTGTTTGTTCCACGTTGCATCCTAATTTTTACTTTTTTTATGTCTGCCTGTGAGTTTCTGTATATATTGTTTGGGATGTAGCTTACTGCTTGATGTGATAGACTTTTGGATCCAGTACTAATTAAGAGGGAAGAATCTATAATATTGATCAACTGGAGAGGAGATATTGATAATATTTCCTACTTTTATTTGGATTGCAACTAAACAAGATATTATATGTTTTGTGGGTGTACATATAAAAATTATGCCATAAGTTTTAATGAGGGTATAGAGATATTTATCATTTTTAGGGGTCTACATGAATTAATATACTTTTTAGTGGTAAAATGTGTTTCTTGTTATCTTCTTTGGCAACATGTATATTCTTTTCCTTGAAATAAACAGGAAAAATTATTCTGCCAAGCCCTTAGTTTGTAATGCAAAATTCAAGTCTGTATGCTAATTAATATGTATCAATAACGAAGTTTATATACTAGTACTACGATAATTTATGTTATATAAATGGCAGCCTTAAGTTTGGTTACTGAATGGGTTTTTTGTTGGATCTGTCTCAAAATTGCTTTGCTACAGATAATGTTGGTTCGTTGAGGCATGATTGCAAATTGCCCCCACAAGGATGGATTGTGTGGTAGATCCAATTGTTAGTGTCTTGCATTAATGCCAGCCAGGTTCCGTACCAAGCTTACTTAGTTGCTTATTGTGATTGTGGAACCGTAGGGCTGTACTAGACGTGGATCCTTGTCAACAAAAAAATTATATGCTATATTTTGTTAGTTATAGAGAGTTGAATTATTAAAATACAATGTAGATTTGAAATGAAACCAGTATAGTACAGTACACAAACTTCTATTACACAAACACTAATTGAATACTGATACAATACAGTGGAACAGCCACCACTCTGCTCACACCATAAGCATCATAAGTTCATAACAGCATAAACAAACACAAAATACATTAATTTTATCCAACTATACAATAAATTTTTACTCCTTAAATTAGCATACACTTCCTTCAAGCATGCACTGGCTTTTCTACATCCTCAAGCGGGCGAAACCTCACCTTCTGATCCAACACCGACTCACCACTCACTGACTCATGGACCCCACTTGTCAGACCTGGCTCGTTACCTGAACCAATCGGTCCAAACACACCAGTGTGTGGGTTTGGTCCCCAGTAGGTCTCAGGTTGGGCTCCAATCACTTCCTCTGGAACCACATGCGGTTGCACTATCGCCTCATCGATGTTTTTGTCATATGCTGATGTGTGCACTCCCTTTCTGTAATTAATGAAAAAATTGATATGAATATTGGTTGATTTGTTGGTTGTTTTATTGATGTGATAGATTTCATAGAAGAAGTTAGAAAGATGGAGAATTGTTCATTTAATGATTTTAGTTATGTTTGATGAAGTTTAGTAGAATGAAATTAAGAGGTAGCTTGTATGTCGCTATCGTCTGAGTTGGTGCACCCACTGAAAGAAAATTAAAGACTCTTGACGCTTCTATACTTTATCAATTGGAAGATATGCTTAATTTACCATTGAATTTCTTCATTGTGTAAAATCCGATTAAAACATGATATATACTTCAATAACAAAAAAGGAGAATAAATCATTTGAAGGCCTATTTTAGTTGACTTCAATTCTGAAGAAATTAAGAAAGGGGATGGGGGAAATTGTTATGTATATATCACTTTTCCAGAATTCAATTAATTTCCTTAGTTTTCCTTTTATTCCCTCTTTTATGTAAAAATCGAAAATAGTAGCGAAATTGAGGAATTATAAAGATTAGATGAGAGAATTAGAGGTACGTTGAAATGGCGAACGATCGTATGAGAGAGAGGACTCGCTTCCCGTTCCCTCCACCTCCAATATCTAGCACCTTTGATCTGGCTGCCATGCACAGTCCTTTTTTACTTGAGAGAAATTAGGAAATGGTAGAGAGGGAGAGAGGATAGTTTTGAGTGAGAGATGGTGGTATGTACTATATATATATAGGCCTCTTGTTCCTCACTTAACTCATTATCCTCTCTCTCATCTATAATTCTCTTCTTTAGGCAAAATTTCATATATACCCTCAATAGTTAATTAATTATCAATTTTAGCCCTTTCAAAATTGTGAATTATCATTTTTTTTTGTTTGAATGTCTGTTCGAGGTGAACTATCAATTTTTTTAGTTTAAAGTGAACTATCAAATTTACCTTCTAGAACTCTAAATCTATCAAATCTGAGCGTTCAAGTTGTAGAGTAGATATCACATTTTTCTATTTTCAAATCCAATTTCTTTTTCAAACTTTATTAATTCAAAATTTGAATATTTAATTTTATAAATAGTTGTCTTTTATTATAGTTTAAAAGATATAGAACGGGTGGCACGAAACAAGCTATGTATAGGATAGTCATTACATCAATGACATAAGCAAGTTTCAATTTATATACTTTTTTCAACTATCTTGTATGATCTTTATATAATGTCTTTTTCGAAAGTTGATTTTTGACATTTCATTGGTCCAATTCTGCCAAACAGGTATTTCCAACCCAAAACATATTATATTATAAAATTTCATTTGCACCCTAGAAAACCTCAAATTATCACCTATAGCCCTTCAAAACACGAAAATTAAAGAAAAGTGTTCTGAATAAAAAAAATTCTCTAGTACTTAAGCAGTACAATTTGTTTACTTATTTATTAAAAAAAAATATTTGAAAAATATATTTCCATGAAGCTTCATTCATTTCACCCTTTTCCAGTTTTCACCTCCCCCAAAATTCACCCCCAAACTTTGACAATTAGATATGGATTTCACAAATTATTAAAAATAGTCATCCAAGTTCTAAATTATATTTTTATTTAAACATTTATTAGTTAACTAACGGAGTTAGAAGTTCTGGCTATAGTTAATCATCGTTAATTACATCACTATTAAAAGTAACAAATAATTTAATTTACGAGTCACTATCTAACATTGAACCGACAAATCAAAGCGGTTGGAAGAAAAAAAATCTCTGAAAATAATAGGAGATTTTTTAGATTTAATTTTCATATTTTATCAAAAAATAATCATAATTTTGTGCAATAAAATAGCACAAGAAGCACATTTTTAGTTAAATATTTAGGGCCAAATAATCATGGTTAATTTAATCACTAATAAAAGTAAACAAATAATTTATTCTATGAGTCACTATCTAACATTGAACCGACAATGCAATTTAAAAAAAAAACAAACATTGAACCGACAAATTGAAGTGATTTGACGATAAAATCTCCCAAAAAATGGGGGATTTACATTTAATTATCATATTTTATTGTGATATAAAAAATAACACATGAGGAATATTTTTTCTATATTTATTATTATTATTATTATTATTATTATTATTATTATTATTATTATTATTATTATTATTATTATTATTATTATTATTATTATTATTATTATTATTATTATTATTATTATTATTACTGTAATTTTCAAATTTATTGAAGGAAAGTCTTTATTCATGAATCTTGATAGAAATAACTTCCTTAAAAAAAATCATGATTTATTAAAGCTCACTGGGCTCATGCTGTCATGAAGCAGTGCCTTCAAATATTTATGTGAGAAATTTGCAAAATATCCTATGTTATCAGAAATTTGCAGGAAAGCCCTTCATTTTCATTCTTCTGAAGTTCCATATATTAGTCTATTAAATTCATCATTTTTTCTTTCTGACTAATTGTCACTATCAAAACTAGTCCACTAGTTCATATCCAACATAACAAGAACATGAGTTTACATAGTTTATATACCAATATTTGACACCTGACTAATTTAAGATCTGAATTATCAAGTGGATTAAGATCTAGGAATCTTTCATTTTTTTTGTACTTCTTAAAACGAAGAATCTTTTAATCTGTGGGCAGATTGAACCAAGTTCAGACAAGAAAGCAAATTACATGTGTGAAGTGTTTGCCCTATTTTTTTTCTTTATTTAAAACATGTGATTATTAACTGATATTCTTTGGGTTATGCAAACAGATTTGTTTCATAATCAAACCAAAAAATTTGATTATGAGATGGAAAAATTGATTAACTTTGTTACCAAGCAATTTTGATTTTGGCAATTGAAAAGGTTTCACTGGTTATATTGAAAAAAGCACAATTTACATAGACTTTATGACATGAAACGAGTGAATTACACTGAATAACAGAACTACATTTAATTGGTTTTTCGCATGAAACTCCTACAAAAAGGTGGTTCAAGTTGAAAAATATTTGTTTGTTTGTCTTGATGAGTGGAGTTATTGAATGGAAGTTTTTGTCATGACAGCAACAATTAATATTATATTTATTGCTTCATAAATGTAACAATGGTGGCTTATGTGGTTCAGCAATATTCGTACTAATAATGTGGCGGTCTTATGTAGTGCAGCTATTTCTCATGAGTCATGACATAATAAAGAATTTATAGGCGAAATTACAAACGCTAGTTTGGCAGCATGCTCATAATTCAGATCTTTTACTTTAGAAGTTATTTTTAAGATAATTTAGAACTTTAGAAGATAATTTAAGATATGGTTATGGTAGGATCTTACTTTAATTCGACAAGTATATATATGAAAACTCAAATTACAAAATGGATTTAGTTCAGACTTGAAAGCCGAGTTAAATCAGACCGGTCCAACAGGATTTTATTTAGTATAACATTGGGCCGATTTCAACTGACCGGCCCAATTTATTTTATGCATGTTTTTTCTTGCTTCTTTCTTCTTTGCAGTTGGTACAAATCAAACACCAACTCAAAGAAGGTGACATTATTATTATTTTACCAAAATAGAAACCTCCCAACAAGTAAAATGTATCAAGTAATTAAGCTCGACTGTCTGAGGAGAGAGAATAAAACTCGAGGGTCGGTGGATCGGAACCCTGAACAAGATCAGGATCCATACCAATAAAATAGACCACAACAAGGTCACTCTCAAGCGTGATTGTCAGTTTCGGTTTACCCACATAAGTAACTTTCGTTTCCCTGCCCGGGTTTACAATGCTAAGAGCGAACAATGCGAGTTCCGGGCCGTCAGAGTCTCTGGGAGGATATTTATATGGATCGTAATATCTATATCTGCTCCCCTTATAGGAGAGATGAGAAGCAGCAGCAGCGGCAACGACATAAAGAAAGATCTCATCATTCTTTAAGTTTAAAGATATGGAGATGTGATATATTTTTAGTGGTTCATAAGTAGGGTTATATAGCCATTTAACTGCGCGATTTAAAGTATAATAAAATAGTAATAAACAAATTGTGGATCTTTAGGCTTGCTTGCATTGTTTCTATTTTTTTGAGAAATTATTTGGACTGTCACCCGATGTAGATTTATTGTTCGAAAATCAAGGTGATTTTCGTTGCCTCAAGCTTGCATTAAAAAAAAAACAAGGTGATTTTCGTTGACTTTTCATGTTTGTATGTAGCGGCCCTTCCTGGTCGGTGCAGTGCATTATTTGTTAAGATACGTAGTTACTTTTTTTAAATCAATTGCTCAACATGCTTGCTTTCATTTCACTACCTAAGAGTTTACTTTACCAGATAAATGTTTAGAAGATTCAAATACATGGGCACACAAGATTAAAAGATAGTGTATTATCAAAAAAAAGAAAAAAAAGATGAAAAGATAGTGAGGACTGACGAAGCATATTAATAGAAAATATTAATTTTGTTATATATTATTAATCAAAGTAGTTAAAATAAGTTAAACTAATTGTAGCCTGTAGGAATAAATTTTGAATCTCTTAGAAAAAAAGGATTTTTTTTTGCGATCTTTTATAATGTATGTTTTTTTTTTTTTTGCAAATTTCCCTATTTTTCTCTGTTGGAAAGTACATAGTTAGTATGTGGATAAATTGTCATTGATTTAGTTATTATTTTTGCCAGAATGTTATTTATTTGAAGTTTAAACTTTGAAATATATGCATCCAGATTCTTAATTTGCTGAATTTTGAACCATCACAGACCATATGTGCGTGTGCCCGTGTTACGTTTGCTCCATCCAACTATGTACATAAGTGCATATAAAACAGACAGGAGACTAAAATTGAATACATAAAACATCGTCCAACAATCTATATTATAATTTATTTCATCAAAAACTACAAATGCATGGCCGGACAAATTAAACTTAACGCAAGATTACTGACCCCAAATAAAAACTTGGAAATAAACTGCAAACAAAGCAAAGCACCAACTTAGTTAAAGAAGATGACATTATTATTTTACCAAAATACAAACATCCCAACTAGAGATTAAATCAAGATACTTCAGAGATCTCCATGCATCAAGCAATTATTTCTTATTTTCTTTTTTATATATAAAATCCATCAAATAACTAGGTTTCTTCTTCTGACGAGAGAGAAGTGAATTGGAGGGTCGTTGGATTGGAACCTTGAACAAGCTGGAACGACGCGTGAAGCTGTGCTGTAGTACCATCAGGACCCATAGCCATAAAATAGACCACAACAAGACCGCTCTCAAGCGTGACTGTCGGTTTTGGTTCATTCACAAACGTAATATTCGCGTGTCCTGACTGGTTCACAACGTTTAAAGCAAACGTGGCGAGTTTTGGGCCATCAGCATTTGTGGCAGGATATCTATTCCTGATGAGATCTGCAGCTCTGATTGGAGAGATGAGAAGCAGCAGCAGCAGCAACAACAGAAAGAAGGATCTCGTCATTTTTTTGTAGTTGAAATATATGGAGATGTGATATATTTTTAATGGTTCATAGAATCATAAGTAGGGCATATATAGCCATTTAGAAAATATTACACGATTCAAAGTATAATAGAATAGTAATAAGTAAATAAATCTTGGATCTCTGGACTAGCTAGCCACTTTTCTTGGATTGTATTCCTCTCTTTCTTTCTTTTGAGAAAGGACTGTCACCCCATGTAGATTTATAGTTCGAAAAACAAGGTGATTTTCGTTGACTTTGCACTGATTTCTGTATGTAGCGACCCGTCCTGGTCGCCAGTTGGTGCAGTCCATTATTTGTTAAGATAATAGCTGCATATTTTAAATATATTTAATGGGTCAATATTCATACTTTCATTTCACTACTAGAGTTAACAGTAGACTTTAACAGCTAATGTTGAGAAGATCCAAATAAATGGGCGCACAAGATGGAAAGATACTGAGGAAGATTTAGAAAATATTAATTTTGTTAAAAAGTATGAATTAAAGTAATTAGAATAAGCTAACTGATAATAAGAATTACATTCTGGATTTATTAAGAATAGATGGGTTCTTTTGCAATCTTCGATAGCCCCTTTTTTTTTGCAAATTTCCCTATTCTTGTCTATTCGGATTGTAGGTAAGAAAGATGCTTAATTGGAAGATATAATATGGATAAATTGTCATAAAATTATTAATTATTTCTGCCACAATAGTATTTATTTGAAGTATAAAGTTTGAAATATATGCATACACAGATTCGCAATTTGCTAAATTTATGAAGATCAGTAAGTAAATCAAGTTAATACTACTACACAATTGTATCCTTAATATTTCTACTATGATAATTTCCTTTTTAATTTCTTATTCCGAGTATTTAGTCTGAAAAAAGAATTTTGATGCAGGTATCAGTGAGTCATGTGTGTTTCATGCTTCAACCAATTGAACATGAACATATATACAAATTATCTTATCATTTTTTTTGGAAACTGATGCATAGTAATAGTTCAAAAATTCTCTCAGTATTGCAAGCATTTGCTTTATTATTGATAAAAATCTTTCTCAAATTTTAAATTAAAATGAAGAAAATATTCATGTTAATTATGGAGAAAAGGCTTATGGTGATTACTACAATATACTCAATCAAAAAGAAAGAAAAAAAAGTAGAAAAAACGTTGAAATATTTATGCCAAAACCTCCATTTAAAATTTCATTTATACTAAAAGAAACATTGTTGCATTATTTATGCTAAATTTTTCAAATCCATTTGATAACGGTCTGAAATTATGCGCCCAAAACCTCCATTTCTAAACATTTCTTCAAACTCCTTTTCCATTCTTTCCTCTTCCACCAGCAAAATTCTCGCTCCCCTAACCATTTCTTCAATTTCTTCTCTCTCCTTTTCCATTTCTGTCAAACTTTTCTTCTGTTTTTTATTCTTTTTCGCGCAAATTGCACGTTTAATCAGTCTACATGGCAGTTTTACCGTTGTAAAAACTACTAAATTTACCACCACAAGCGGTAAACTAATAATTGCAATACAGGCTCCAACCGCAGAGCCTGCCGCCTCTTTTACAATCGCCTTTGCTCTCCCGATTTTTCTATTAAACAATTACTTTCTTACCAAATTATCAAGAACAAAATCTGATTGATTTTATCAAAAATAAATAAATAATAATAATAATAATTCTTTCTGGGTTTCTTTTGGAGAAAATAATATCAAATACTAGTGTGAAGTCAGAAGTGTGAGATATGTATTGTGTTAATGGATTAACAATTTGCACCCTTATTTATAGAAAATGAAAAGGATGCTGGTAGTTTTCTTTTTACTGTCAACCCAATGAATGCAACCATTCTTTTTTCTCTTTTGACGGAAAAAGAATGCAACCATTCATAATTTATCTTTGAATAAAGCAGCCATTCATGAAATTGTTACTGAGTAGTTTTTCTTACAACATTTGCATATAATTTTCTTTTTTTTGCATCATGCAACCTTCCACAAGTTATTTTTTTTTTTCAATGGCTACAATCCCAATTCATCTTCATTGGGCCATAATTACATAACTAACAATATCATCAGCCCAACTCAATCGCATTATATTCCAAGGTTTCGGTCTACTACGCCCTTCCAATGAAAACTCGCTACAATGACGTGTCCTGTTCCAAATGGCAGAGTCCACGATGAACCGATTTCACAACACATCTCTCCTCTCGCTCCTCACCTTTCAACTTACGACCGTCGATCACAAAACGCGGCCCTATCTCCGCCGTCCAATTTCAAAATTTCGAATGTCTCGACCGTTAGTCCGTATCTCTATATAAAATTCTAATATCTAATTCTCAGATCTAATTTCTCTATCTCTCGACACAATCTCTGTGTCCGAATCGAACAATTTGGAGCTATGGCTGCAAGAATAAAGAAAATCCCTCTCCAATCGAGCTCGCTCCACAACTCCTCAATTGACTCCGCCGATTCCGGATCTGTTTTTAAGAACAAAACAATCGAACAGATGTATCAAAAAAAGACCCAATTAGAGCATATTCTCCTGCGTCCCGACACTTACGTCGGGTCCGTCGAGAAGCACACGCAGATGCTCTGGGTTTATGAAAATAACGAGCTGGTTCACAGGCCGGTGAGTTACGTGCCGGGGTTGTACAAGATTTTTGATGAAATATTAGTGAATGCGGCGGATAATAAACAGAGGGATGTTTCGATGGATTTAGTTAAGGTGGAGATAGATCAGGAAGGGAATTTGATTAGTGTGTATAATAACGGGGACGGGATTCCGGTTGAGGTGCATGGGGAGGAAGGAGTTTATGTGCCGGAATTGATATTTGGACATTTGCTTACGAGCAGTAATTACGACGATAATGTGAAGAAGACGACTGGAGGGAGGAATGGATATGGAGCCAAACTGACGAATATTTTCTCGACGGAGTTTGTGATTGAGACCGCGGATGGGAAGAGGCAGAAGAAGTTCAAGCAGGTAATGGAAATATATGTTGTTTTATTTCTCTGAATTTGATTTTTGTTTCGAGATTATCTTGGATTAGGATTTCGGTTTGGAGTCGGATCTGGTGATTTTGTATTTTTTTTTTATGTTTTAAGGGAATTTATTGGTGGATCTGTGATTATCTTTCGATTTGTATCATATTTTTTGCGGAAATCAAGTCAAATCAGGTTAATCTGTAAGTATTGATGCAAAATCAGGTTAATCTATGTGTATTGATGCTTTTTGTTTGTTAATCAATTTTCTGAGAATTCAAATTTGGGGATTTCTGACTGTTACTGTCAGAACAAGTCAGATCTAAGAAAATCAACTCATTTTTTAGTAGAGGTTTCAGTTTTTTTACATAATCTATTATTTGATATTCAGATATGAGAATATACATGCTCTCTGAGGAATGAAAGTTGAGTCTTATCAAACAGTAGCTGATTTATTACAATCTTTTTTTATTTAATCAAGGAATCCTATTGAATTTCTCTTCTATTTCATCTTAATATGCGTTTCTGACTGAGGTTTAATCATCATGATTGCTTATTCTATTCCAATTTTCTTGATACTTATGAATTCAGTTAAATACCGAAATTTTCAATTTCTATTAATATGTGTCTCATAAAGAAAGTAAAATTAACTCAATATTTAATAATAGAAAATCGGCTTCAATCTTCGAACACGGTACCTTAATATGACACGCACTCAACCTGTTTGAACAAATACTTGCTTTATTCTTTATCTACTAATTCATTCCATTTTTCATCCAGATTTTCTCCCAAAACATAGTATATTTTTTACTATTATTAAATAATTTAATATATGTTTAATATTTTTATTATTATTTAAAAAATAATATTTATTTTTCAATTATTCATGCTTAATAATATTTTTTATTTATATTATTTAATATTTAATAGTGCAAATCTGCTTCAATCTTCAAATACTTGCTTTCATTCTTCATGCGCTAAATTGCTAACTCATCCATTCACTCCTTTTTCCATCCAGGTCTTCTCCCAAAACATGTCCACAAAATCCGCCCCGCTCATAACCACCTGCTCCAGATCCTCCAACTTCACAAAAATCACATTCAAACCCGACTTAGCCAAATTCAACATGACGCATTTAGAGGCTGACGTGGCGGCTTTGATGAGGAAGCGCGTGCTCGATCTCGCCGGCACGTTGAACGGGGTGAAAGTGGAGCTGGATGGAAAGAGGTTGGGCGTGAAAGGGTTTGCTGAGTATGTGGGGCTGTATTTGGAGGCGGGTTCTAAGAACAGGCCTGAGCCTCTTCCGAGGTATTAATTTAGTAATTAATAATTACAAGATTTAGGAATAGTTGTATATTAATTTAGTAATTAATAATTACAAGATTTTGGAATAGTTGTATATTAATTTAGTAATTAATAATTACAAGATTTAGGAATAGTTGTATATTAATTTAGTAATTAATAATTACAAGATTTAGGAATAGTTGTATTTATAATGTGCTGTTGGCGTTTTGTCGTGGATGATCAAATAGGTTTAGGATAGGGGTAATTAAAAGAAAGAGTTTTATTTTGGAATATTTATGTAGAAATTTTTGAATTTTGGAATATTTAAAAAAATCCCTAATTTTAACTTTGCATTTTTCAATACCACGAACTTATGGAGTATTAGAAAAAACTCCTTAACTTAAATTTTTTATTTTTGAAAAGGTAAATATTAGGGTTCACTTGTACTATTTTAAAAGCTAGGGGGCATTTGGAAAATAGAAAGTTTAAAGTAGGCGTTTTCTTAATATTTCTTTTTTTTTTTTGAGGGAGGCGTTTTCTTAATATTCAAAAAGATAGGGTGGTTTTATAAATACCAAAAATATAGGGTGTTTTTTGTAAAATTCCCCAACATGATACATTCTCTGTGCATTTCTTTTAATTTTTTATTCTTTCCGAGGTATTAATATAATGATTAATTATTAATATTATGATGTGATGCTGGCGTCTTGTTATGGATGATCAAATAGGAATGGGATAGGGATAGTTCCTGAATTTTGGAATATTCAGAAAAATCTCTAATTTTAACTTTTAATTTTCCAAAAAGGCCCTAAGTTTTAGAGTTATGGAAAAACTCTTTAACTTATTTTTTTTTTTTTTGAAAAAGTTAATATTAGGGTTTGCTTCTAGTATTCTTAAACTCAGGTTTTTTTTAAAGGTTTGTATTTATATTCAAAAAGATAGAAGGGATTTTATAAATAACAAAAGATATTGGGGTCTTTCGTAAATTTCCTCAGTAGGACGTATATATTCTCTGTGCATTTGTTATAATTTCTTTCTTTTTTTGGTTTAAATTTAAACAGGATTATTGAGAAAGTCAATGATCGATGGGAGGTTTGTGTCAGCCTTAGCGAAGGCCAGTTCCAACAGGTAAAACATAATTTCCCCTTTTTTATATAATACTTCTCCTAATATATTCTTAAACCAACATTCAATTTCCCTCAACTTTTACTTCAGGTCAGTTTTGTGAACGGGATCAGCACGATAAAAGGCGGGACCCACGTGGAGTACATAACAAACCAAATCACAAACCACTTAATAACCGTGGTAAACAAGAAGAACAAGAACGCGAATCTGAAGGCTCATAACGTGAGGGGCCACCTCTGGGTGTTTGTCAATGCCTTAGTTGATAATCCCGCTTTCGATTCGCAGACCAAGGAGACTCTGACGACTCGTCAGAGCAGCTTTGGGTCCAAGTGTGAGCTGTCCCAAGATTTTCTAAAGAAAGGTGGGTGGTTTATTTAATTAAGGATTGGTTATTTCAAGTATTATTATTGTTAGGAAAATTTGCAAAAAGTCTCTGCATTATTGGAAATTGCAGAGAAACCTATATTTTTGCCGAAATTTGAAAAAAGACCCATATTGTTATTTCAAATAATTTAGGGTTTTTTTCATTTTTTTGCTTATTATAATAATAATAATAATAATAATAATAATTGTTATGATGCGGCGTAAAGCATCATTTAAGCCTTAATTCAGCCTTCATTGATGTGTAAACAATCATTAAAAAATCATGCGCCAAATTACTTGCTGTCTTACTCAAATGCTGCTGGTACTGGATCTGTCCAGTTCAGCCAAGTATTAAAATACTGATAAATTTTATTTTTTGTGTATTTTTTTTCTGACAGTGGCAAAGTCGGCAATAGTGAACAATTTGCTCTCCTGGGCGGATTTTAAGCAGAGCAGGGAATTAAAAAAGACAGATGGCGTAAAGAGACAAAGAATCACTGGAATTCCCAAACTTGAGGACGCGAATGACGCTGGAGGCAGAAATTCCGAGAAATGCACATTGATTTTGACTGAAGGAGACTCAGCCAAAGCACTCGCTGTGAGTATTAAATAATAATTGCACTCTAGATGGGCAGAATTTCATTAAAAAGCTCACGTAAACTAATAATATCGAATTTAACCTTCCAAAATTGCAAATGTTTAATCTAGCCTTCTAAAACTCATAATGTATGAAACCAAGTCAGAAGGTTTTAAATAATAAATAGCACACTAGACCGAAAATACATCAAATATCTTAGAGAGGTTAATTATTTAAGATACATCCTCCCAATATCTGAAATATCAAATCTACCATTGTAAGATTGATACAGGCAAATTTTGAGAGGATCAATATCATATTCTACATTTTTGGAAATCCCCCTCATATTTATTTTTGAACTTGTAGATGTTCAACAGTTTATATGAAATTCCACTAAAATTAAAGAAATGCATAAATCAAATTCATTTTTCCAATTATCTCATATACTTTAATATTTAATATTTAACATTTAATATTTATTTTTTTAATTTGCAGATGGCTGGTATATCTGTAGTAGGCCGCAACTACTACGGAGTATTCCCACTAAGAGGAAAGCTTTTGAATGTGCGAGACGCTAATCATAAACAAATAATGGATAATGCAGAAATTCAAAATATTAAACAAATTTTAGGGTTACAACATGGAAAAGATTATGACAGTGCAAAAGGGTTGCGGTACGGCCATCTCATGATCATGACCGATCAGGTAAAAAATAATAGAAGAATACTTAATTTAATTTTAGTTTTAATTTATGTTGGAAAATTTGCAAAAGAGCCCCTGCATTATGATAAAATTGCAAAAAAAAAAAACCTCTTTTTTTAAGCATAATGTGGAGGCTTTTTTGCAAATTGATATTGTTATTAGAGACTCTCTTTTCATAACATCTTTTTTTATAATTAGAGACTTTCAATCAGCAATATATTTTGTTATTTAAATCTTATAGGATCATGATGGGTCTCATATTAAAGGATTGCTTATTAATTTCATTCACTCTTTCTGGCCGTCTCTGCTTAAAATTCCTTCTTTCATGGTGGAATTCATCACTCCAATTGTAAAGGTACACAAAGCAAAAAACTTCAAAATCAATTCGAATTTCAAATTTCAAATTTTTAATTCTTAAATTAAGTGCTAAATCATTTAAATTTTTGTGCAGGCGACTCATAACAAGAACAAAAACGTGCTTTCGTTTTATTCAATGCCTGAATATGAAGCTTGGAAAGAGAATCTTGGCGGAAGCACTACTACTGGTTGGTCAATTAAATACTACAAGGTTTGTTTTAATAGAATTATTTAATTGAAAATTATTATAGACTGAAAGTTTAGAAACATGTCTTAGTGTTTATATGCTTTGAAAATGTTAGGTTTGTTTTGTATAAATCATTAAAAACAGATGACAGATTGA
The DNA here is from genome assembly GCA_024447665.1 of Juncus inflexus. Lineage (NCBI taxonomy): Eukaryota > Viridiplantae > Streptophyta > Magnoliopsida > Poales > Juncaceae > Juncus > Juncus inflexus. Next base: position 9,776,583 of record JAJHPC010000003.1, read on the forward strand.
AAGTTTAGAGATGTCTTAGTATTTATACGGTCTGCAATTTATAGTTTGGTATGCATAAATCATTATAAACACATGATAGATTGAGAGTTTAGATATTTATATTTTCTGAAATTTAGGTTTATTTTGCTTAAATCATTTAAAAATACATCATACCGAAATTTTTTATAAATCTTTATATTAGAACTTACATGATCTGAAAATTTAGGGTTTGGGCACAAGCACATCGAAAGAAGGCAAGGAATATTTCCAAGACATAGACAAACACAAAAAGGACTTCATTTGGGCCGACGAACAAGATGGAGATTGTATTGAGCTGGCTTTCAGCAAGAAGAAAATCGATGCGAGAAAAAGCTGGCTTAGACAGTTTGAGGTACACTCTACTTAAGTTCATTTTCGCCCCTCAAAATTTGATTTATAAGATTTTTGTTCTGTCTATTTATAATTTTCAAGAAATTACAAAATGGAAAAAAACCATGTTTTGACAGAAAAAACTGTAGGTAAAACAAGCCATGGCCTTATATTAGCAAACATAAAGCTGGTAGGATTTGGACTTTTTTTTCAAAACAGCTTTTCTTATTGTAGTTTCATTTTGAATTTTGTATACAGATGGTGATGTCCCGTTATTATATGTTAATTTTGTGTCTTGTAACTAATTATTTTCGTTTGATTTTTATTTTTATGCAGCCTGGTACTTATTTGGATCAGAGAGAGAAACAGATAAAGTACAGCGATTTTGTCAACAAAGAGTTGATTCAATTCTCCATGGCCGATTTGCAAAGGTCAATTCCGTCAATGGTCGACGGATTAAAGCCGGGCCAGAGAAAGATTTTGTTCTGCTCTTTCAAGAGAAATTTTGTCAAAGAAGCCAAGGCAAGTTTGTTATTCCTGCACTGTTTATTTGTTTATTTCTTTTAAGAAATATTTTTAATTGGGAAATTTACAAAAAATTGCCCCTGTGCAAAAAGAGAACATCTGTTCTTTAGGGTCATTTTGATCATTCTAATATTGTTTGAACAAAATTAATTGTATTTACTCGCTCCTTGTCCCCGTATGCAAAGCTCCTAAAAATGTCGATTTTGAATAAAATTAATATTTTTGTAATAAAATTAATTTTTTGCAATTTCCTAAATAAAAACCCAATTTTTATTAAGCACCCGTTATTTAACTCATCTTAGTCATTCTAACTAATATTTTTTAATAAAATTAATTTTATTTACTCGCTTCTTCTCTCTTGTACGTAGAGCTTGTAAAATATTACCAAAAAAAGACATTTTCATTAATTTTGAACAAAACTAAGCGCAATGTAAGCACAATCCAGGGGCTTTTGTTCAAAATCTCCCTTCTACTATATCTTACCTTTTATTTATTTATTTTATTTATTTACAATACAGGTGGCTCAATTTTCTGGTTATGTATCCGAGCACTCGGCCTACCACCACGGAGAGCAGAGTTTGGCCAGCACCATAATCGGCATGGCTCAGGATTTCGTGGGGAGCAACAATATTAATCTCTTACAGCCAAACGGACAGTTCGGTACCAGACATCAAGTGAGAAAGTTATTCAAATTATTAATTCAATATGTTTTTTTTTTCTTGCATTTGTTGGCGCATTTTTTGAATATATTATTATTGTTGTTGGAAAAATATATATCTTTTGCTACTACGTATATAATTTTTATCAAGATTTCTTAAATATTGTTTATGGTTAGGTACTGGACACAAAGTAAGAAAACTATTTCAAAATTATTGGTGGATTTTTCCAATATAATATTATTATTATTATTTTGACTTTACATATCATTATTATTGAAATAATATATTTTTGTAAATAAATTTAATTTCATTGAAAAACTATATCTTTTTACATATTATTGGTGAATTTTTCTAATATGTTATTATTTTATTCATTTTATATTTAGGGCGGTAAAGATCATGCGAGTGCTAGGTATATATACACGCGCCTTTCGCCATTGACCAGATTCTTATTTCCGAAAGACGACGATATTCTACTTGAATATCAGAACGAAGATGGCCAGTCAATCGAACCCACTTGGTATATTCTCTTTATATTTCATTTTTAAGGAAATTTGCAAAAAAAAAAAAAAAAATTGTGCCATAAATTGCAAAACAGCCCCTTCCTTATTAGAAATTTGCAAAAGAAAAAGCCTTCATTCTTGATAAACTCATATTTCTAAATATAGCAGGGGCTTTTTTGCAATTTAAGGATAATGCAGGGACTTCCTTGCAAATCTCTTTTCGTTTTATTACTTCTATTTCTTTACGTCTATATACTATTATTATTATTATTATCAATATTATTATTTTTATGTTATTATTATTATTATCAATATTATTATTTTTATGTTATTATTATTTATTATTATTACTATTATTATTATTTTTTATATTGTTATTTTTTTCTAATTAAGGTATATGCCAATAATACCGATGGTATTAATCAACGGGAGCGAGGGGATCGGTACGGGGTGGAGCTCGTACGTTCCGAATTACAACCCAAGAGACGTAATTTCCAATGTGAAGAGGTTGTTGAATGACGAGATGATGGAGCCCATGGAGCCTTGGTACAAGGGCTTTAAGGTAATAAAATTAAATGAGCATAATTAAGCAATTGAGTGGTGAAAAGAAGGATGGTTTTTTAGAGGTGGGTTATAGTAATTCAGTGGTGGTGAAAAGATGAGAGGGATTAAGAGAGATTGAGGAGTTAAATATTAGTGCAGGACTGTTGGTTTAGGGGAAATTGAAGCAAGTAAATAATAAAACAAAAAGAAAATAAGAGGCAACTTAGAGAGATTAAGGCATTAGATATTAGTACATGACTGATACTTTAAGGTAAATTAATGCAATAAAATGAAAAATAGAAAAAATAAAAAATGAGATAATAAATGGATTAAGGTACTAAATAGTAAAATATTAATACATGTGTGATAAAAAGGTAAATGAAAGCAAGGAAAATAATAAAAAGAATAAAAAAATGACAAACTAAAGAGCCTAGTACACGGCTGATACTCTTAACGTAAATCAAACCAATTTTAAAAACAAAACAAAATTAGATGATAAATAGCTCAAGGCACTAAATACTAAAACACCAACACATGACTAATATTTTATCAACAGGGTTCAATCGAAAAATCTGCCACAAAGGAAGCAGTAGCCACATACACGATAACCGGAACCGTAGATCAAATCGACGAGAAGATGCTGAGGGTGACGGAGCTGCCGATCCGCAGGTGGACGCAGGATTACAAGGAGTTTCTCGAGTCGCTGATGACCGGCACCGACAAGATCAAAGAACCCTTCATCAAGGTAGAAATAATTTTATAATAATAATAATAATAATAATATATTTTGAAGGTTTTAAGTTGAATTGTTAAGTTTGTTGGGGGGGGAATGTGGGTTAAGTACTTGTTTGAGTGAGAGCAGTTTATGTTTTTTGTCTGGAAATGTTGTATTATTTTTAGTATATTTAAAATTTGAGTTGAGCAATTAAGGTTGTTATATCTGAAAAATATGAATTATTTCTTCTTTTTTTATAGATCAAAGAACCCTTCATCAAGGTGCGTAAAACCCTAAAGTTTCATTTTAGAGGTTTCTATTGAGTAGTTGATTGAGGTATCTTGGAGGTTTTGATTGGGGTTGGGTGAAAAGTTCTAATGTCTTGAAATTAAATAATTCAGTTTGTTATATCTGAAAAGTGAAAAATGAATTACATACCTTTTTTTTGTTGAAAAAACGGAATTTTCTACTTGTCTTATTGTAGGGTTTTAGGAAATTCCATGAACTGATATGAAATCTGAACTACATACTCTTTTTTATTGAATAGATATCTGAAATCTGAATAATTACATACTTTTTTTTTTTTGAAAAATTGAATTGATACTTGTCGAAACAGTAGGGTTTTAGGGTTTAGGGCATAAAGAAAAGTCTATAATCCTATCTCTTTCGGTTCAGCGATTAAGTTTCTTATGTCTGAATCTGAATTGCATACTTTTGCATTGAATAAAAATCTGAATTGTTTATTTTTCTAATAAACAGGATTATAGGGAGCATAACGATGATGTGACAGTTCATTTCGACGTGTTTTTGACTGAAGAGAATATGAAAATCGCGATTCAAGAAGGTTTAGAGAAGAAATTCAAGCTTACCACCACAATCAGTACTACAAACATGCATTTGTTCGATTCTAAGGGCGTAATAAAGAAATACGACACTCCTGAACAAAGTAGGTTTTAATTAAATTTTTTATTTTATTTTATTTCTCTTTTTATTTTTCTGAAAATTGTGTTTTATTGTATAGTTAGTTGTTAATCACTTTCTGTTAATTGTCTCTTTCCAGTTCTTGAAGAATTCTTCGAAATGAGACTCAGCTTCTACGCCAAACGAAAGGTACACTCCATTACATCTTAAAATTCCTTAACAGTTATATATACATTAATAAAACAACACAAAACAAATCAACAATTTAATTTTCCAAATAAAATACACACAACAGAACCCTAAATTAATGCTTCAATTCTGACACATAAGTTCTCAAACAACATATAACAACCAACAATTCATTTCGAACAGAGAGCACTTTTGGACAACCTAGAACTCGACCTGTTAAAACTGGACAACAAAGTGCGATTCATACTCGGCGTAGTAAACGGCGAAATAAAAGTGAACAACAGAAAGCGAGCGGATTTATTGTTCGAATTAAAACAAAAGGGATTCACGCCTTTTACGAAGAAGACGAAGGCGATGATGGTCGGCGTCTCGACCGGAGAAGAAAATGGAGAGGATAATAACGACGACAATTCCCCTGAAGCGGTATTGTTATATTATTAATTTATCTTATTACCATTAGTTTTATATTTTACATGACATATTATGGGATATAATGTTAAGGTTTATTACTTTTGCATTACTTTGATAGTTAGGATCCGACTAAATTACAAGAAAAAAGAAAGTGTTAATGAACTATAAAGATAACCGAAGCAATAATCAGAACTACAATTCAGAATAATTAAATAATCAAAAAATTTATGAGAAACATAATTTAAACAAATACATATAACTGTAAACTGTATATACTTTTGTTGTCTTGTATCTTTCTAATCAAATTCGAAACCTAGATTAACGATCTGCTGAGATAATATATCAGTTATAAAGTTAAATCGGCCATTTATAATATACCAGTTAATTATTAGCATTTAATGATTTAATCAGGTTCATGGGGGAGTTATAAGGGCGGGGGATTACGAGTACTTGCTTTCCATGCCGATCGGGTCTCTCACCATGGAAAAAGTCAACGAGCTTTGTCAGGAGAGAGACAGGCTCGAAGGCCAGGTCGACGAGCTGAGAAAGGCCTCGCCTAAGTCTCTGTGGTGTAAAGATCTTGAAGCGCTCGAAAAAGAACTCGATGTGAGTGATATGTAGAATTTTTTATAAATATTTTTAATTTTTATTATTTTGATGGATGTTTTGTGAATTGATGGATCTCGAGGCACTCGAAAAAGAACTCGCTGTGAGTGATATGTAGAATTTTTTATATATATTTTTTATTTTTATTATTTTGATGGATGTTTTGTGAATTAGTGGGAAGGAATTTTTTGCAATTTTCGTAAGAATGGAAGTTTTTTTTTTTTTTTTTTTTTGCGTTGCTCAATAATGCAGGGGCTTTTTTGCAATTTTCCTTTTTAAGTTTTTGATGGAGATTTTGTTAAGCCCCTGCATTGTGCTTAAATTGCGAAAGAGACCCTCTGTTATTGGAGATTGCAACAAAAAGAACCTCAATTCTTTACGGAATTACCAAAAAAGGTCCCACTCTAAAAGATATTCTGTTGAATAAAACTAATTTTGATGGAAATTTTGCAATTTAAGCATAGTAAATGCAATTGCGTTTTTGCGAATTTCCTTTGTTATATATAATAGAAATTTTCTTACGTAAAATTACTAGTATTTAAATTTATTGAATATGTTTGATTTGGAAAAATAGGAGCAAGATAAAAAGGACGATGAAGCAGAAGTTGTGAGGAAAGCAGTGAGAGCCAAAGCTTTCGCTAATGGCGGTACGGCCATGAAATCCGCACGGAAACCGAGGAAAAATAATAATGCGGAATTAGACGACACGGGTATAATTAATTATTTTTTTGGTTTAATTTTCGAGTCTAATTATTTATATTCATTATTTATTTATTTGTTTTTGTTATTTGTTTGTTTAGATTATCTTCCTGCCTCATCAAAACCAAGGGCCAAAAGTGCAGCACAAAAGAAGAGTGCTGCTGCAGTTAAGAAGGTACATCTTTTTTTATTTCCTTTGTATAGAAACTGTATAGCAAAAATCAAGAGTACATTGTGCCCGTTTAAATAACAAAAACAGTCGAAATTTGGCTAGGTGCAGTAACTATATCATTATTAGAACAGCATTCAAAAGGTATCATTTTTTATTCTATATAAAAAAAAAAACTAAAGCGAATTTGTTTGTATGATAATTTAGGCTAAGGCAGTTGAGAGTGAAAATGATGAAGAACTATCAGATCTGAAAGAACGCTTGGCTGCTAATAATATTCCATCCTCATCAAAACCAAATTCTAAAGGTGCAGCAGCTGAGAAGGTATTTACTATTTAGCTTTCTTTCTTTTTCTTAAGAATCAATGCAGTAAAAATGATTGTAAAATGATAGAATAAAATAAATAAATGACTAAAGCAAGCTTGTTTGTATGATATATTCAGTCCAAGACAGTTGAAAGTGAAGATGAGCATTTTGATGAATTAACGGCGCTGAAAGAACGCTTGGCCGCTTATAAACTCAACTTTTCGCCCGACAAAACAGGTGCCTCACAAAATTAAAAGAACAAAACGAAATAATATTTTTATGTTGTTTATTTTTGCAAACAAAACATGTACTTATTTCATAATCTTTTCACTGAGTGAGACTATAGATATTTAATTTCCTATTGATTAATTTTTCAGAGCCACCGGCCAATAATGTTGTTTCCACCAGCTCATCAGCCTTGTTAGCATTCAACAAAACAGGTACTTCACAAACTAAAATAAAAAATAAAATAATATTTTTATTTTATTTTAAGCATCACGTTCTTTTCAACTGTAGATACTTAATTTTTCTGTTGATTAATTTTCCAGAAATGGATATAGACAAAGAACCAACAACTAAAAAAGCACCACCAGCGGAGAAAGCTTCCGCCAGCTCATCAGCCATGTCAGCATTTAACTTCTCCGATTCAGAAGGAAAAGAAAACGAAATTCCAATAGAAGAAATACCGCCAGCTCAGCAGCCTGAGCAAAAAACTAAAAGGGGAAGAAAAGCTGCGGCCAATCCTAAGCCGCCAACTGGCGGCAGGAGGACAAGATCAGCCTTGTCACAGTTTAACTTCTCTGATTCTGAAGGAAAAGAAAATGAAATGCCGGTAGAAGAAATACCAATACCGCCAGCTCAGCAGCCTGAAGAGAAAAATAAAAGGGGAAGAAAAACTGCGGCCAATCCTAAGCCGCCAGCTGGCGGTGAGAGAAAAAGAGGGCTTCCTGCTGCCAGCTCATCAGTCTCGCCACAATTTAACTTCTCTGATTCTGAAGGAAAAGAAAACGAAATGCCAACGGAAGAAATACCACCAGCTCAGCAGCCTAAAGAAAAAAATAAAAGGGGAAGAAAAGTTGCGGCCAATCCTAAGCCGCCAGCTGGCGGCGGGAGGAAAAGAGGGCCCACAAGTCAGAAATCAACTGATGATTTAAAGGTGAGTGATGAGCCGAAAAGGAAGGTGAGAAGGACGAGCAGTAAGAGTGAAGATGCTGACGTGGCGGTTGTTGAGAAGGCTGCTGTGGTTGAGAGGAGAGAGAGGCCGAAGAGAGGGGCTGTGAAGAAGGCGGTTTATGTGGAGAGTGAAGAAGAGAAAGAGGTGAGTGATGATATCAGTAATGATTCTGATTTTGAATAGATTTGTTTTTGTTTTTGTGAGAAGTGTTTTTTATCATGATTTTTGTGATGGTACAGTTTTGGTGATGGGGGCAGTTGTAAAGAAATAAAACAGCTTGTTTTTGTGATTAATCAGTATTCAGTAGTGTTTGTTTGTTTGTCCCTTTTCTTTTTTGTTTATATATCTGATTCAAAATATCAAAATTACCATATCCTTAGAACTCAAATATTCCAAATCGCGGCTTAGAACTCAAATAATTGATACATTTAAGTTTTAAAATTTGAATAATATTACTTTTAAACAAAATAATACACATCAGACACTTGTTAATTAATAGAATCGACATCAAGATGGAGAGTACAAGAAAAGAAAATAACAAAATAACTCGCAGAAATTATCGAAAATATTAAAAAGAGACGAAGACATAAACATGCATACACACGCACAAGTACGATCACATGCATGAACGATAGTCGAGAGAATAACAACACATTTTAAAAGCATCAAGATTCTTTTTAAACAACCACACAAGAGCATCAACACTTCCATCCCCTAATTCAGATGGAAGAAGAAATAACACCCCTTCAACCGCGAAATATGAAGGCATGTAATAATACTGTTTACCCATGCCGAAATCTACGCCGTACAAAGGAAAGGTTAACCAACTATCCATCTCCAAATCGTGGCTTAGAACAGTTTTGTTCATAAGTGCAGTACTCACTAGACCCTCTTTACCAATGGATTCTGAGCTCGCAAAATCTATAAATGACTTGAAATAGTCGTCGTTTATCTTTGCCACCTCTGAACGAATAAGTTCAGCTGCGTATTGTTACGGATTATTAACTAGGTCTTTTACCTTGGATTGAGGAAATGCCCATAAAACTAAGTTACCTATATACTCATTCGGTATCTTTGGATTCATGCGTGTGCGACCATTAACTGATATACGTATTTGAGTTGTCTCGTTACCACCAAGTCCACGAGCCTTAGTCATCACTTTCCATGGATGAGCTAAAATGGTCTCAAATCTACTATAGGGTTTAGAAATACCGACGAAGGCATTAGCCTTAAGTTTATTAATGAAATCTTTGGCAAAGTGCACCTTATGGATAATTATTTCTTCTTCTTTGTCCTTTGCTTCGTGATCAACTTCCATCTTTGTATTAAGCATATCTTTAGTGAACTCAACCCCACGGTGTTCATGTTGTATAAGAGGTGGATCACGAGGCTTAAATAGAGTCCCACAAGTGTGCAAAGGGATTGGGTCAACAGCGAGTCCTCTAGTTGCGAGACCCCATGCGACTACGAAATTGTTGGTTGTGTGGCCATCTGCTACCATGTGGTGGATCGTGATGCCCACGGCAAGAGACCCACAAGTAAAACGTGTTAATTGCACCTGCAACAACTCCGGTACATTGTAGGTGGTTGGGTGCAAGCTTAAGAGATCTTTGGTTGGTTTTGAACGGAGGACGTTTTGAACCGGGGTGTCTACTACAGAAGCTTCGACAAACCGAACACCTTGATCATTGAGTAAAATGACCAAATTACCCTTGTCATCCTCACCAAGTCTTCCGGCCCATTCACGGTACTCCGAAAGGACTTTTGAAAGGCCCTTTTCTATGGCAATGTTGGAAGGGCTTGGAGGTTTAAATGCATAAATTGAAGCAAAATGAGTGTTGTATGCGAACTTCTCCAATACGCTTAATGGAATTTGAAGGTTGGTGCTTGGTGATTTGCCATTGTAGGATGGCTTGACTATTCTAGAGCTCTCAATGGTGATCTTCATGTTTTTTGTTGTTACTTGGTTAGGTTAGGTTTGGTTTATGCTTATGGATTTGGCGCATGATTTGGGCGTTAATATATAGGCATCAAATGGATAAGGAGGTTAAGTGTGTTATACCCCATAAATTTTGCAATAATAAAAAAATGTATAATAGGCTAAAATGCAAATATAAAAATTTTGAGGAACTTTTCTGCATAATTTTCTCATTAATTACTGAGTAATTCCCTTGCTTAGTGGTCCATGTTGAGTTAAAAGTTGAAACCGTTTTGAATATTTCTATCATAACAACCGAAACTATTTAGAGTCCTTTTTGCAAATTTAATTCATTAATTTTCTTGTGTAACCGATTCTGAAATTTATTCCTCTTTGATGAATATTGTATAACTTAATTTCTATTTAATATAAAGGGTTACAAAAAATAAATATCCGACCTTTAGGGTCCTGTCTGCAAATGCCTCCATTTAATTCCTCATTGTAGCGTACTGATTCCCACTATCTCTCATTCGATGTTTAGAAAATGAACCATCATTATTACTCGTAATTTTAATAAATTGAAGGGTCCATTTGTAAAATTTCCATCACTATAAATACTCCCTGACAGCGCAGCCTACAGTGCCTCATTTTTCCATTTGTCTCTTTCCATTTTATTAAGGAATAAAGATCAGTGTGTACCTTATTTCTGTTAAAAAAATGATTCCTATTTTATCATATCATTGGAGTAGATGAGATGATTGACATTTCTTAATGTGTCCATTTAGAGTCAAGTAATCCGATCAATTCTTATCATAAGGTGACTGGACTTCTATATATACTAAATTGTTTTTATTATGATTATGAAATATTTATAAAATTTGTGAGTCGTAAAATGGTTGCACATGGAATTGCGAAATCGTGACTACCTAGCTGCACACGGGATAGCGAAATCATGACCGCTTGATAATAAAAACATAGGCGCATGTAGGATAGCGAAATCACGGCCGCTTAATAAGAATATTTTTAATACTTATACTATTATATTATATTTTTTTTTTATAAAATGTTGGTCATATAGAAGCTATGTCGTAACCAAACCAGTTACTTAGCTAAATTTATTAGCTAATATTTTCTACTTTTTTTTGAGAAAATTTGGAGGGGGCTTAATTATCCCCCTTCCAAATGTGTATATATATATATATATATATATATATATATATATATATATATATATATATATATATATATATATATATTTTTTTTTTTATAAATTTTACAGAGTTTCTCACATCCCTTTTTATGAACAGCATAAAAAAAAGGAAAAGATAAGACAAAAGTGAAAAGCCTTGGGCTATTTAAACCTAATCAGACTCAGCCCAACCCAGTAAAAATAAAGAATTAAAACCCGGGATTACAAAGCCTGATTATTCTAAATTCTAACTTCTAAAGAAACTCAGAATAATTATTCAGCTCTTCTAGAAGCCTCCTTTTAAGGCCATTCCATCTCATTTCCTACGACTCAGGCGCCTCCCTTTCTCTTTCATTTGTCTTGGTCTTATCTCCTGCCGGCCATCAATCCTTCTCACAATCTCCACCATCTCTCTATCATCGTAAGTATCTTGACGTAATATCCTCCTATTTTGGGCACCATTATACATTACGATTCAATTCCAACTCAAAACTAGCAACACATTATTGTTTCAATCCAATTTAATCTCGGCTGCTCAAATGAGGCTTTAAATCCTCCATATTCAAACGAAAATGGATCAAAGACTCAAAAGAATAATGAAATTACCAGAGTGCGAGCTAGTTAATAACTACCTCAGAATGACTTGAAATGGACGGGCGATTACAGTTCTGAGGTAGTTATTAACTTATTAGACAGGTAATATAATGGGCTTGATTTCAGCCTATAATAAATCCAATTTAAACCCTAAACCCTAAACCCTAAATAAATCTCAGGTATATGGCCCAGTTCTAATTCGATTTCTTTTCGACTCGCAAACTCGTAAGTAAAACCCTCAGAACAAAAACCTCGATTCAGTCCATCTCCGCCGTGTAAAGAGAGCTCGCACTCTGGTAATTTCTTTATTCTTTTGAGTCTTTGATCCATTTTAGTTTGAATATGGAGGATTTAAAGCCTCATTTGAGCAGCTGAGATTAAATTGACTTGAAACAATAATGTGTTGCTAGTTTTGAGTTGGAATTGAATCGTAATGTATAATGGTGTCCAAAATAGGAGGATATTCCTGACATTTAGGCCGCAAATTAATGTTTGAAGATCAATTAAAAAGGGAATAAAATAGTTGGGTTTTCATTTTCTGATTCAATTATGATATAATATTCTTTTTTGTTGACAAATAGGATTTTTTAGAGAGAGAAAATGCCTCTAGGGTTAATTACAGCAATTGGCAGGGCGATGCGAAGGAAAAGAACTTCCACTCTTAGTATATTATCTTCAAAAAGAGGGCCAAGAGATTATTACAAGGGCAAAAACTGCAAACCTACTGGTTTCCACACTCGTAAAGGTAAAACATTAATCTTTACTTTAGGCTCGTAAAATAGTTATGATAATTTCGGACTATAACTGTAAATTAATGATTTAATGAATAGTTTGTACTTCGAATTTCATGAATTAATTGAGCATTATTTGAAAACTGACAAGTCTAGACAGAAGCAGAATAATAGTAAATTGATACTGAGATGAAAGAGTTTGTAATTTCTATGACCATACTTACTGTCAATTAAAATTCCTTTATTTTATAATGAAGTATTTTTGGATAATTATTTGTGTAAGTGAAAGGATTTTTATGACGAATTTGGTGAATTTAATAATTTATGATGATTAATAGGTGGATATGTTGTGTTGGATGAGAAATTGCCACGCTATGTCGTACCCGATTTGACTGATTTTAAGGTACTATTTTGAATATTCTATACTATTAGTTTTCGTATAATTATTTTTATTTATTTTAATTTTTTATTATTTTCCCTGTTATATTGCAGTTGAAAGCATATGTAACTCAGTGTGCTAGAGATCTTACTGCCTCTACAGCTTCAACTTCTTCTGAATCTGCTAGTGCAACCAAATAAACAAGATTTTTATTTATGAATTTTCTTTTATTTTTGTGTTAGCTATGTTTCAGATTAAGAAAACTTCAATAAGAGGGATTATTTCTTACTAGATGCTATATCATTAAGTTTCAACTTCCAGCTTGTAATGTTGTTTAGAAATAATGAACTGTGATGTTTTGTCTTTATTCTGAAATATTTGGAAGTTCATACATATCTCTTTTTATTTATCAGACAGTTATCCTGGAATTATCATTTTTTTATTTTATACGAATAATGAGAACTCCATGCATGTCTTTTTATTATCCAAACCCTAAACATCAATCCGGAAGTAAATTATCATTTTTTATTCACACATGAATAAAGTGAAATTATACGACTGTTTTATACAAGCAGGGCCTTTTAACACAGTGTATAAACAAAAGCCCAGCCCATCAAAACACGGAAATCAGTTCCCGGTTTCACAAACCGGGAAACAGAATCCCGCCTCTCCAACGCTTAACCCACAATTTACACCATAGACCAGGACCATTACGCCGCATTCCAACAATATTTCCTACATTTCAAATCGCCTTATCGGTCTACAAAAAAACCAGGCCCAGGTAATGAATTTATCCATACTATAAATAGGTTCTAACCAATGTGCGTATTCTTGTTTCAAATCCCGCCTTTTCCTCTTTCGGGCAGGTCTCAAAATGTCGCGCCGCCACCATCAATCCGCCGACCAAGGTGGCTCGCCGCCCTCCGCCTCCGCCGGAGCTCCCGCGCCCGCCGTAACTCCCGCTTCATTGGCGGAAGGTATTTTAGCGCACTTATCTCAAAACCTCCCTTTTAACCTTCTCCAGTTCCCGTTCCAAAACCCTAACCCTAACTTCGGCTTCCCTCCCAATCCCGCCTCATTCTTGTTCCAAAACCCTAATTTCCTCCAAAACGCTAACCCTAACCCTAGACCCGCTCCCCTCCCTGTTCCACACCTCATCACCAACCCTAATCCAACTGTTTCTCACCCTAACCCTAATCCAAACTCTAATCCTGGTGCGAGCACTCAACAACGTAATGCTTCTTCGCAGTCGCAGCAATGGCTGCTCAAGAAGGCGATCAACTTGGCCAGTAAGGCTCATGAGGATCTGTTATCGAAAGGAGAGGGTGTTTCTGGATATAAAGTGGCTCGATCCGTTCTTTCGGATCTTGATGCGGATTCATGGGTGTCTTTAGGGATTCAGATGAAAGATGTCAAGCCTCTCCAGCAAATTTTCCAAATTGAGGGCAGAGTAAGTCCTCTCTTTCTCTCTCTCCTGTTTCATTTTAATCTCCATTTATATGTTTTTTTTTTATTTTGTCTTTTTCCAAACTATTCACCTCTGAATTTCAAATCTACCTGCACGGTAAAATTCTTATATATTAATAATAATTTAAGAAATTATCAGAATAATTATTCATTTCCTAAATATTTATTTCTGAATTTTGAATCTACCTACAAGGTAAAATCATTATATGTATAATGACTTAGAAGCACTCTAATTATCCTTTTTCCAAAATATTTACCTCTGAAATGTGGAATCTACATGTATGGTAAAATTGCTACATATCAATCATGATTTTTATGCATTATTTTTTAGGTCAACGATTTTGTAAACTGCTACGTCTTATCCCGCAACATCCAATCTCTCCACGACTTAGAATCCTCACTCTGCAAATCAGAAGGCGTGTCCAACTTTCAAGACCTCAGACTCGGCCCGTTCCTCAAACAGCCAATCATAGCGCGCCACTTCAGCTTCCCTTTGACCCTTCAGAAAGCCGTTAAGATCACAACAGAGGAGATTGTGAGGTCGTTTGTGGAGTTGAAGGAGGAGAGGGGGAGAGATAAGGTGTTGCCGAGTCAGCTTGTTGAGTTTATTGCCAAGAAGTGGGATGTGGCTGAGTCTGACAGGCTTGGCGTCAAAATGAAGAATTTAGGGTACGTTTGTTTCAAAATATTAAATAACAATTTCTCCCTATTATTTATATATATATTTTTTTCATACATACCTTAGATCTTTCATACGGATACCAAGCTTGTCAACATTGGCTATAGTAACTAATTGGTTGAATTATGCTTAAATATAAAAAAAGTGGCTCTAATTATTAAAATTTGCATATAACCCCCTACCAATTTTGGGGCATTTCTGCAGTTTCTCCCTAATATATTATATTATATTTTTTTTCACACATACCCTGAATCCTTCATTCTGACACCAAGCCTGTCAGACTGAGCCACATCCCACTTCTTGGCAATAAACTCCATCAGCTGACGTGGCGACACCTTACAATTCCAGCCAATCGTGGCTCGCCACATCAGCTTCCCTTCTGACCTTCATAAAGCCGTTAAGATTATTGCCAAGAAATGGGATGTGGCTGAGTCTGACAGGCTTGGCGTCAGAATGAAGAATTTGGGGTACGTTTGTTTCAAAATATTATGTAATGTAAAGTAAATATTGATTAGAATGACCTAATGGAAACAAAGACTTAATATGGAGTTTTTTTCAATAAATATTAATTAGAATGATTGAAGTGAGTTTAATTGATGGTATTAGATCTTAACGATTGGCTGGGGATTTTTTTGCAATTTCTAATAATGGATGGGCTTTTTGGCAATTCAAGAATAATGCCGGCGTCTTTTTTTGGATTTCTGTATAAATTAATACGGAGAAATTGCAAAAATATCCCAACATTATGCCTAATTGCAAAATTGACCTAATAGGTACTTTTTTTTTTTGCAATTTTTAAAAACTTAGAACTCTTTTTTGACAATGTTGTGTTCTCTACAGATCTCTTGCAAGATATGTAAACCAAGCGAAGGATGGAGAGCAAGAGGCTCTTAAAGAAGCATCTAAAAAACTTGAGAATATAATTGAAGAGAGAGAAAAGTATAAAAGGCCATCTAAGAAAGAGAGAACCCTTTTGAAGCTTCTTAAAAACAGTGAAGGAGAAACGAGCTCGCATAAAAAGCCTTCAAAGAGAGGGAAAGAACTTGCAAAGTTTCTAGACAGAGAAATGCCCTCTCATGAAAGACCTGGCAAGAGAGAGAGAGAATCTTTAAAGGAAAAAAATAATAATAATGAAGGGTCGTCGAAAGGAAAATTCGATTCGGAAAAGAAAGAGCTTGATAGTAAATTTGATAATTTAACTCAGAAAATGGAGGAATTTTCTTCTTCTTTTAGTGGCTTTAAAGGGAAGCATATCCGTTTCGTTTCTTCAGATGAAGGAACTGATTCTAGCGATAATGAAAATAACAATAATAATACTAGTAATAATAAGAGTAAATGTCCTTATCCTTCAAGTACTGAAGAGCTGGCGAGGCTAAAGTTGAATTCTAATAACAATTCAAACAGTAAAGAAAGATCAGGTTCAAGACAAACCAAAAGAAGAATCGCTCAGAGAGAGAGAAAAAGAAAGCTTAAACAAATTGAACCGAGTCCTGTTTTGAATGTGAAAAAGAAAAAGAGGAAAATTGAAACTGGTTCTGTGAGTGTAAATGGGGAGGAAATGGAGAGGTTTGTGTTGAGCAAAGAGGATTTGGAGAAATTTATCGCCACTTGGAAGGAATCTTGCAAAACTCAATCCATTTTTGAGGTATTTTTGTGTCTTAGTTTTACTTCTTTTGTTGATTAAATAGAAAATTAACGTCCTTCTAATTGTTGATTTAGATATGACTAATTTTTTCTTTTTTCTAATTATTAGGGAATTTAACACCCTTTTAATTAATTGTTGATTGATATATAACTAATTGTTACTTTTTTTTAAATTAACTGGAAAATTAACACCCTTTTAGTTGTTAATTTATGGGGTATATATGACTTTTTTTACATTTTTATTAAATGGATTAAATTAACGCTTTTCTAATTTTTGATTTTGGGCCCAAATCAGCTTGTTGCTACTATGGCGGATTTCTACAAACTTAGCAAGAAAGATACTGGAAGGATGAAACGCCTTTTCAAATGTTTTCCTCTGATTGGCTTGTTAAATGTTGCGGTCAGTCTCTCTCTCTCTCTCTCGCTTAATTAATTAATAATTAATATTTTTTTATTTTTGTATTTATTTTGGTATATCTAGAATAAATTGTTTTCAACTGTTTTATCTTTTAATCAAAACTTCAGTGATCTATTTTGTCTTCATTGTGTTTTAGACTCTTAGTTGCTGTTGTTTTTTGCGTTAATTGTGTCTTCGTATTGTCTTTTTGTGTTTAATATTTTATGTTTTGAGCGATATGCCTTTATTAATTCGTTTTTGACATATTTTTTTTTTCTCTCTTTTTCATCCAATTTTCTAAAATTGATATAAAACAATCTCTTCATTTCTATAAAATGACATAAAAATATTTAATTACAAATGCATGTTAAATCAATGGCAAATAGATTTTCAGATGCTTTTTGTCCTTTTGTGTTTGATTTTTAATGTTATAGTTTCTGTTTCTTTTCTTGTTTATTGTCTTTCTGTGTTTGATTTTATCCGTCATGCGGTTTTCCTTAACTAATTAATTTTTCACACATCTTTTTACTGAATCTCTTCATAATTTCTTCGTAATTGCAATAAATTGGCATGAAATTAATTTATGCAGGTTAAATCGATGGCAAATGGATTTTCGGACAGTTTGTATGAAACTATGCAAGCACTCGATCAGAACGGAGCCGTCTCTGTGAGTTCTGATTGTGTTGAGATTTTGGAAATTCCGCCTTCAAAGAAAGAAGAAGATCAAAATGGTGTTGTTGATTCAAAAAACAAAACAAAATCAGACTGTAATTCTTTTTTTTTTTATATTCAATTTTTATTTCTCATAGATAGGAGTAAAATCTTGTAATGATTGTTCTCTTTTTGTAAAATTTCAAGTGCAATAAAGAAATATTTGATTTTTACCAAAAAGTCCAATATTTTTTTCGCTTGAAATTTTACAAAAAGGAAGGAATTATGAAGCAAATTCTACTTGGAAGGTCTTTCGAAGTATAATATTTATCAATTTTATAGTAGGCCTAATGAAAACAATCAGTATATATCCCATTATGATAGTTAAAATTGCAGAGTGAAAAGTTTTACACTTAATGAATTTTATAGTAGGTATAATAGTAACGAATCAGCATACATTTCATTTTGATTGTTTATCTTATTTATGAATTTCAAACTTTTTACAGCGGATACGTCAAAAACTGGCGCTAGAACAGAGGAAATAATAAAGAAAATCACCGAATATTTCAAGTCAAACGACCTGTTCTTAGTAAACGGAGCTCTGTACTTACAAAGCCTACACGATTGCTCAACTTGGGTCTCAAGTCAACTCTCCGTTGACCACTTTCTCACTCTAGGCCACGGCCATTTCATCCCTTTCTTGCAGAGACACGTCTCTCTCCTCCCTCTCTCTCTCCAAAACTTGGTCAACGGAGAAATTTCTGACCCTAATTCACTCGTTTCGATCCACCAGCGCCAGCTCAGCATCCTTCTCTCTCTAGCCGAGCCGGTGCAGAACAAAACCGACTTTCTCTCTCTACTCGAAAAACAATTCCCCACTTTAAGCTTCCATATTTCTGGAAACTTTCTTGACGGCTCCAAACCGAGTGAGAATAATCCAACTGGCGTTTTATTTTCCCATACTTTATTATCATCAGAAAATGATAATAATAATAATGTCCAAACATGTGTGAAATCATCACGCGAGGCATTTGAGTGCTTAATCAAGGCTCCAATGCTTTCTGATTTAATATCTTTTTCTCACTGGGAAGTTGTGTTTGCTCCCTCTTTAGGTTCGTTTTTCGATTGGATTCTCTCTCTAGGCCAAAATGCTGAGCTGGCGTGTGTGGCCACAAGAGACGGCCGATTTATTAGGGTTGAAAATTCAGCAAATGTTGACCAATTTTTAGAGTCCTTCATGAATCTCTCTTCTTATTGGGCAGCAGTAAAGCTACTCTCTTTATTATTCCAAAACAGAGGCTCAAAAAACACTCCTGTTTCTCTTCTTAAACTCTATTCAGAAAGAGCAACGACTCTTTTAATCAAAAACTGCTCTGAATCTATCATTGTGAAGTTCATTCTTGACTGTCTTGGTCAAATTCCGTCAGAATTCTGGCCTTTTGCAATGGATATTTTACTGGCAGGCCTTAAATCCGTAACTAAAAATGTTTATTCAGTCGTATTAAATGAATGTGGTGGGACCCGCGAGAGATTCATGCTTCATGATATTGGTCTTTCGCTCGGTATAATCGAGTGGATTTCGGATTATAATCAGTTTGTTACATCAGGCAATATTAATATCAATCCTCTAAATCAAAACCCTAATTCTAATTCTGCTGATAAAACAACCCTAATTACATCCACAACCCCTAAAATTGGAAATATTACTTCACATAATGAGAATAATGATGAAGAGATGAGCATTTCAGACCCTCTTATTAGTTCAAGCGATAATAATATTTTAACGGAAAGTGGGACTAATGAGTTTATTTATTTGGGCGATGATAATAATGTAAAGGAAGCGTGTAAGTTAATTGAGAAAATAAGATGTGATGAATTCGGTTTGGATCCGAATTTGAGTGAGAATGAGAGTTCATTGTTGCAAAAACAGCATGCGAGACTTGGGAGAGCTTTGCATTGTTTGTCTCAAGAGCTTTACTCGCAAGATTCACATCTCCTTCTTGAACTCGTAAGTATATTATTATGCTTGTTTACATAGTTTGCAGTTTTTTTTCTTTTTGATTTTATTTGTTCGTTTTTTGTTTGTTGAGTACTCCTCGAGCTTGTAAGTATATCTAATTCTTCATTTGTCGTGCCTTTTTTCTTCTGCTTTTTGTTTTTATAATACTCTTTTTTACTTTTATTTGTTGTGATTTCGCTTTTTGATTTTTGAATACTCCTTTGTGCTGTTAAGTACATACTTATTCGTATAATTTGCTGTTCAGTGGCTATGCTTTTTCTCTCTTTTTTTTTTTTTTTGAATACTTGTGTATTTTTTTGTGGCGGCTGTATTCACATTGTGCTGAAATCCATGGAAATGGCTCTGAAATGCCCACACAATGAAGAGTTAATCATGGTGAAAGCAAAATTGACATATCATTATTACTATAAAAGAATTAAGGCTGCCTCTTATGTACCTTTTTTTTTCTATCTTGATCTCTTGCTCCTTTTTAATTTTTTTTTGGAGTTTTCTCAGTCTTTATTTTTCTTTTCCTTTTTTATTCTGTTGCTCTTTCCTTGTATGTTTACACAATTTTTAAACGCATTTATCCTTCATAACTGATTTTCCATCCAATTCTATTGTTTCTCTAGTTGGAGAGAGAACGTATTCAAACGCCTTATATCGCCACGATTTTCAATCTCGCAATGCTTTCATTATCTTAAAAACTAAATAAACATCATATTGCCTTTTGATTCTCCTTTCCTATTCCCCAACCAGGTCCAAAACGCAGACGACAACATCTACCCTCAAAACGCAGAGCCCACTCTTTGCTTCATCCTCCAAAAAAGTGGAATTGTTGTATTAAACAACGAGCGAGGTTTCACTGCTAAAAATATAAGGGCTCTTTGCGACATTGGAAATTCGACCAAGAAAGGATCTGGCGGCGGGTATATCGGGAATAAAGGCATTGGGTTCAAGTCCGTTTTTAGGGTATACATTTCTCTCTTTTCTCTTGTCCTGTTATTTCCACAGATATTATGTAGAGTATCTTGTTATTTTCTTTGTATAGTTTTTTATTATTTAGTAGTAATATTTTATGTTTAAAGCTGATAAAAACATATATATAATATTGTCTGTGTCAATTATTTTTATTCATAATTTATTCATACATATAGAAGTACTTTATTATATTATTATTATATTTCATAATTTTAGTAATAATAATTGATATTTTAAGCTGACAGAAACATCTGTGGTTTATAATATTTTACATACCAAATATATTTATTCACTAAGTGTGTCTAGTTTCTTATCCATGAAGTATTTAGAAAATATGTGTTTTTTTATGGAAATGAAATATTCAAATATGTCATAACATATCCTTTATGTTATTGTATTATTCCAAAATTATCTTATTCATCTAAGTACTTAAAAATTTGCTCCTTATTTCCTTAAATAATTTTTTTACTTGTTTTATTTCCCTTATTCAGGTCACAGATTCTCCTGAAATCCACTCAAATGGGTTCCACATAAAGTTCGACATAAGCAAGGGCCAGATTGGCTTCGTTCTGCCCACTCTGATCCCGCCTTGTGACATCAGCAAACTCGGCCACTTACTCCCTGCTGACATCATCACGACTGGGTCCCACAACCCCGCCAGCTGGCGCACCTGCATTTCCCTCCCCTTCAAAACAAATTCTGAATTAGTTCACGTTCAGTCCTTATTCCAAGACCTCCATCCTTCTTTACTTTTGTTTTTAAACAAGCTCAAGTGCATTAAATTCACGAGCGAATTTGACGGAACATGTAAAATAATGAAGAAAGAGAATCTTGGTAATGGGATAATTAGGGTTTCTGACGGAAATAATACTATGAACTGGCTGGTCGTGAGGAAAAAACTATCTGGCGGAATTATAATTCGGCCTGAGGTTCAAACAACAGAAATTGCAATGGCTTTTACACTTGAGGAGTCTCAAAACTCAGAAGAATCAACAGAATTCAAACCCTATTTGACTCATCAACCTGTTTTTGCGTTTTTACCGTTGAGAAATTACGGTCTTAAATTCATTTTACAGGCTGATTTTATCCTTCCCACTTCTAGAGAAGAAGTTGACAGTAACAGCGCGTGGAATCAGTGGCTTTTGTCAGAATTTCCTGATTTATTCATTTCAGCCTTAGATTCATTTTGCAAGCTTCCTTATTTCGAAAAGAATATTGGAAAAGGCATAAGTGCTTATATGAGTTTCGTGCCTCTTTTAGGAGAAGTACACGGTTTCTTTTCAGGCCTTCCAAATTTGATAATTAGTAAATTGAGGGCTAATTCTTGCTTGATTTTGGATGGATTGGATTTAAAATGGGTAAAACCGTGCAGCGCTTTAAGAGGCTGGAACGATCAGTTTAGGCAATTAATTTCTGACGAGTTGCTTGAAGAGTCTTTGGGTTTAGGGTTTATGTCTAGAGATATTATTTTGCCCGATTCTTTAGCCAAATCTCTCAATATTTGTGAATTCGGCCCAAGAGTTTTATATGACGCCACATCAGCGTTGTTTAAGAACGATGAGTTTGTTAAAGGGTTAACAATGGATTGGCTTTCAGGTTGGTTAATTATGCTTCATAATTCATTGTTGGTTCATTCCTCTAAATTCCGTTTTGAGGATCCGGGTTTGGAAAGCGAGATTTTGAATGGTTTGAGGAAAATTCCGTTTATACCCTTGTCAGATGGTTCTTACAGCTCGGTTTCTGAAGGCCATATTTGGCTGCCTTGTGATTTTTCCGAGGGTAAATACGGAATAAAAGATTTCCCGCTTCTCTATTCCAATTTACGCACTGTAAACGCTCAGCTTCTTTATGCATTAAATTCTTCCGATGAGTTGACCGAAATTCTGGTCAAAATCGGAGTCCGTAAACTTTCTGCTCATGAGATTATTACGTCTCATGTACTTAATTCTTTATCTAAATCTACAATTGAATCTGGACTGAGTAATGAGTTAATGGTTGAGTATTTAGCTTTTATTCTACTTCATTTCCAGTCGCCTTGTTTGAGCTGTCAGTCCGAAAAGGAAAGTATAATGCAAGAATTACGTAACAAGCATGTGATTCTCACAAATCAGGGTTTCTTTCTGCCAGCTGGCAAGCCGATCCATTTCGGTACTCAATACGGAAATGCTGTGGATATAAACAGATTAATCGACCAAAAAGAGTATAAATGGTATAATGTTGATGAGTCGTATATAAACCATTCGAGCTCTAGGTTTTTACCGAATAAATTACGCGCGTGGCGTGAATTTTTGAAGGAATTGGGTGTAACGGACTTTATTCAAGTTATTTCCGTTCAAAGAGATTCGCCTAGTAATAATAATAATTCCGTAATTAACGACTGGGTTTCGCCTGAATTAATCGGCATGTTATACACCCTTTCTGTTAAAAAGAATAGACAGAGCTCTATTTACATGCTCGAGATATTAGATAAGCTTTGGGATGAATATTACAGTGATAAAGCTTTGATTGGAGAAGAGAGTGTGAGTGTTCAATCGGCTTTTGTGAAGAGTTTGCACGGATTTAAATGGGTTGCTTGTAATTATGGCGATGAGCTGTACAATCCAAGCGATTTGTTCTATGATTGCGCGGATATTAAAGCACTTTTTGGCGATAATGTGCCTTATGCTGCCCCTCAGGTTAGTAATTTACTTTTTCTTTATGTTTTTTTTGTATTTTTTGGTGATAATTGTTTTGAACAGTTCATGTTCTTTTTTTTTATTTAACAAGTTTTTTTGTTTTTTAGTTTTAGTTTTTAATTATTATTTTAAACATTTTAGTTTTTTCCTAATATTTAAAAACATTAGAGGAGTTCATTAAAATTAGAGTTAGAAAGAAGAGGAGTTTATTGAGGTGGGGTAAAAAAAAAATTCAATCAACTTAAAATACGAGCTTTTTAAGGAACCTAAAAAGCAAGGGTGTTTTTTTTGAAATATTCAGAAAAGTTAGGGGTTTTTATGAAATTTCCCCTTTTTCATTTTATTGCGCAAGGTTACAAGCAAGCTTCTATTGAAAGAGATCGGATTCAAAACAGCTGTAACGCCAAATGAAGCTTTGAAGATCCTCTCATTATGGGCCAAATATAAGATTTCATTTAAAGCGAGGTATTTTACATTTGACCTTAAAAATATATATATTCTTAAATTTACTCTACTTATTAATTTCCATTTTCAATATTTTTTTTGTTTCTTTATTACAGTGTGGATCAAATGTCGAGACTCTACACTTACATCTCAGTCTCCATCTCCAACTCAACCCTAACCCTAAATCAAGAATTCCTCAAATCTCCATTCATTTTCGCCCCAATCCAATCTTTTCTCTCCTCCCAAACAGTACGAGGTGAGTTTCTCTCTCCTAAAGATGTCTACTGGCTCGACCCAACAGGCTGTTTTGACAAAACAAAAGAGTTAATTATATCCAAAAAGAGAAAGCCAATTCAGTGTAAAATGCTGGCTTGTGTTTATCCAGGCCTCCATGAGTTTTTTGTGAGTAAATGTGGTGTGAGTGAGTTTCCGAGTTTTGGAATGTATGTTGATTTGTTGCTGGATTTGTCGAAGGTCGCTTCTCCTTCTGAAGCCTCGAATTTGGTAATGATTCTCTCTCTCTTTTTATTTATTTATGGAAATTCGCAAAAAAACCCCTGCAATATCACAAATTGCAAAAATGGAACCTTAGCTGGTGTTGGGAAAAAAAGAAGTTAATCTAGCATTATTATGTTAAGATATATGGAATTATTGTGTGTTAATGAAAATAAGATGAAAAGAAGAAAACTAATAATGTGATTATCATGTGTTTTGAAAGTTAATATAACACCAATTGATCGATTTCAATATTAAATAAGATTAATCTATGTATTGAGTTGGTTAAATTTAAGCTAACACTTTTAGTCAAATTAACGTTTTGAAGAATGGAGTTTTTTTTTGCATTTTCCAATATTTTTTTTTTGCACTTTGCACATAATGCAGGGGCTTGCTCGCAAATTTCCCTTCTATTTATCAATTTGCAAGATTTCAGGTCGTTATTTTACCAAGCAGAATAATTATATTTTCCCTTCCCTCCTTTTATTTTTGTGCAGTTTTCCAGTGTAATAATTCGATGGGTGAAGGACATAGACTCAGGCTTAGCAAAATACGAAAACATTTCCCAACTGAAACAATCCCTCAACAAAACCGAGAACAAAATTCTTCCCACAATTCAAGGCAAGTGGGTCTCGCTTCACTCCTCGTGCGGCCTGACGTGCTGGGTTGATGACCAAATGCTGACTCAGCATTTTGAGAATTACGATGGAGTTAATTTCTTGGTTATGAAGGAAGTTGAAGGGGAGTTTAAAGGGAAGGTTGCGAGTTTGATGCAAGGTTTGGGAATCCCTGCTCTCTCGAAGGTAAGAACTAAGAAAGAATGAATTAAGTTAAAACTGAATACTGAATATATTAATTAATATTGATATGCATAATCTGAAAATTAAGTTTATGTTGTTATAAATAGGAGTGTATACTATCATTCGGTCGGGTCAGTCTAATCAGTTTTTTGTTTATGCTAACATATAATTACGCAGGTAGAATCTCTGAAGTTTATTGACTTCATATTGAAATCTTGAAGAGACATGCTTCTCTCATATATATGAGAGCATATTGACACAAGTTTATTATAACATTATATGATTAAACTATCTGTTTTTTTTCCTAATCTTTGTATGCAGGTAGTCAGTCACTCCTGAAGTATATTGGCTTCATATCAATTCTTGAAGAGACACGCATCTCTCATATATTGATATAACTTTCTTTTGCATTCCATTATTAAATTATTTCTCGTTTTTTTCTCTGTTTTTTACGCAGATAATAACTCGTGAGGTAATTCACCACGGCACTTTGAACGACGTGCAAAAAGCAGGGTTGATAAACTGGGCATTGAAATACGCGCAAAGGTACATTTGCAAAACGCACCCTCTTTTGTACGTCAGCTTTAAGGAGCTCGAGCAGGACAAGCTCAACAGTCTAAAGATCGTCGTGGCGGGAAAATTGTATTATAAATACTCTATTAAGGGGATCAGCGCGCCAGCTGGCGGTTCGCAGAATTTGTTTGAAGCTTCATCTCTCTTAAAGGTTTGTTTCTTCTTTTATATGTAGTCTTTGTTTGATGCATTGTTTTCCAATTTTCATTGTTTGATTTATAAGTCTTGTTTTCCGAATGCTGTCCGATGGTTCTTAATATTTTTGGGCTCGCGTCAGGTTTGCTGCTGTCGTCTTTTTGTTGGGTTTTTTTGCTTATAATGCAGGAGGCTTCAAGCCATTTGATCTTTTGCATTTATGTGGGAAAATATACTGTGTTTTCGATGGACGGTTTTATGTTTTTTATAGTCGTGATTTTCTCTTTTTTGAGGTGAAGAGAGAAGGCAAACATCTCTTCTTAAATCCTCACAATTCTTTTTTTCTTAATTTCTTTAAAATGTTCAAGCGTGTTCTCATTTTTATTACTTTAACACGTATTTTTGCTACTACATTGTCTCAAGCGTGTTCTCATTTTACAAGCAAATTTGCGCCAAAAGTTGCCATCAGGTAAAGTACCTTTTTCTCTCTCAAGTTATCCAATTTCTCTCACAGCTTCAAGTGCCTAATAAAGAGAAGGCAGATAAACAATTCTCACCTACACAAACTCTCTCCATGAATCTTTTCACAAACCACACTTTAACTAACATTGCAGGTTTCCAAACTACATCTCTTCACCCCTTCTCTCTTACATGTATACTATAATTTTCTTAATTTTTTTTTGCCAACCCTTGCTATCTCAAGCGGTCATGACTCACGCCACCCTCAAACTTTGGCCCGAACCCCAAGTTCGAATCCCAGCAAATGCATTCATTCACCATCTCTATGCTGGATTCAAATCTCAAAAAAACCCTAAACCCTAATTTCCATTTCTCTCTCTTTCACAGGACACCACCCTGTACGTAACCCCTTCAACCGACACCCACACCCTCTACCTCGAACTCTCCCGCCTCTTCTTCGACGGCTCTCCCGACCTCCCATTCGCCAACTTTCTCCACATGCTCACCACCATGCTCGACTCCGGGGCCTCCGCCCGCCAGCTCGACTTCTTCCTCTTAAACAACCAAAACATCCCTCAAATCCCAAATTCCGATCCCGTCTGGTCCCTCTGTCCAAAACTCAACCCGCTGTTAAAACCTGTACCCTTGTTTTACAATAATAATAATGGTAATGGTAATGGTGATGTGATGCAAGTTTTTGGGTTGAATCAGACGGAGGAAGGATTTGGCGGGGAGGGAAGGAAGGAGTGGATGCCGGTGCCGATAGAGATCGAGGCGGATTTTATAACGGAAGAGGATAATTTGGAGAATTCGGTTAAGTCGCCGTGTGGGTTAGAAGATTCTGTTAAGTCAGCGACCAATTTAGAGAATTCTGTTAAGGTTTCCCGTTGGGATAGTTCTGTTAAGTCGCCGCCAAGATTGAGTGAATCCGATGTGCAAATTACGAGTCCTAGAAACGATTTACCGAATCCTTTAAATACTGCTGGTGCGAGTACCAGTGCTACAACAAATGGAGTTAATGCGACAAATACGAACCAAGTTGTCATACCGAATAGAAATTTCGGTCGGTACAATAGAAGGAGAGACCAAGACAACGTGGCAAACCAACGGACCGGCCGGATCGGCGAAATGGTGGCTTACAAATACTTTTCCGACCAAATGGGGTCCAAAAAAGTCCGGTGGGTCAATGAGTTGACCGAGACCGGTTTGCCTTATGATTTGGTAATTGAAAATGGGGAGGAGAGAGAGTTTGTGGAGGTGAAAGCCACGGTTTATGCGAGTAAGGATTGGTTTGAGATTACGTTGAGAGAGTGGCAGTTTGCGTGTGAGAGAGGCGAGTTGTTTACTATTGCGCATGTGATTTTGATGGGGAACGGAAAAGCGAGTATTATTGTGTTGAAGAATTTGTATCGGCTTTGTATGGAGCATACTTTGAGATTGGCTGTGTTTATGTCGGGGCTTCATAGGGATGGTTTGGCTGAAAGCAGTAGTAATACTACTACTACTAATAATAATAATAATCAGGGTTGATTAGATGAGATGGGTTTGTGAAGGTTTTGATGCGGGAATTAGTTGATGTGTACAGTTAGTAAATTAGAAAGAGGGGTTGAAGGATGGATGACTTGTATGAATTGAATTGTACGATTTTGGGTTTTATTGTTTGTTAATTTGTTCTTGTTAGTTGTAATGCAGAAAAAACTTATAATTATTTATATGTTTATTTGGATTGCATCAAATAAGGTACTGGAGCCACATCAACTGTAAAATTTACAAATTTGACTAGATTCAACAAAATTTTCATTATAGAAACTTACAAAAGCACTCGTCAGAACTTCAATAGAATTATAGCTAAAAACAAAAAGAATAAATTAAAGACGATCAAATATGCAAGAAAAAATATCACCATTCAGACATTATCACCTCGTCATCAATCTCCACATTCTTAACGTGCGTGATCTTGATTCGGTCTGGTCCGCCGACCTGACATCGACGCGTCAATGATGGACATCTCTTCACGTACAAGTCATTGAGCTCTCTTGGTAGCCCTTCTTCTGGGAAGCACATTATATCAGGACAGTTGCTCACAATCAGAGTTTTGAGTGAAGATACTCGAAAAAGATATGGCGGAAATGATTGGAGATCCTCACAATCTGATATCTCTAAAAATGAAAGTGTAAGAGGTAGCGGATCCGGTGGGAACTCGTCTACGTCAGGGCAATCAGCTATTTCAAAATGCTGGAGATGAGCGAGGTGTTTGAGTCCATTTAGGACCAATTTTGCGAAATGGGGGCATGAATTTAGGCGAACATCTTCCAATAAACTCGGAAGAAGACCTCCTTCGATTGTTGTCCATGGCACAAGATAGGGACAATTATATATGTGAAGGATTCTGAGTGAGGTTAAATGGCGGAAGCACTCCTTTGGTAATGACACAAGCTCTTCACAATTGGCCATGGTCAGGCACGTGAGAAATGTGAGATCATGCTCTAGCAACCCTTTACGTAAAGACCTTAATTTTGGGCAATCATTTATGTATAAAGAAGTGAGAGATGAGGGATTAGAAGGATTCTGAAGCTTTGGAAGAGAGGTTAATCCTGTTTCAGATATTCTCAACCTTGTTAGTGTTCGAGGGAGGGGAGGTAATTCTTTCAATTGTGGACAGTTGATGATGACAAGGTCGATTAGTTGGGGAAACATATTAGTGTCATGTTCAAAGGTCCATTCTACAAGCTTTGGCATGTCTTCGAGTAATAACTCCATTAGTGAGGGAAATCCACTAATTTCACATGTGCCTGAGAATTCAGGCCCAAGTCGAGCCACTTCCTTTGTCCCTCCTATGTCAAGGAATTGAAGGAAGGGTAGTTGTCCCAATGAAGGTAACTCATTGCTCATGCAATTAGATATGCGAACGGACTGCAAGTCCGAGAAAGATGAACTCCCAATCCATGTAGGGAAATTTTTACTAGCGTATCCTTTGATCATGAGCTTCTTTAGCTCAGTATGGGGTTTCATGTTTTCAAGAACTTTGTCGTCCGTTATAATACCATTCCTGTTTTCTTCCCATATGAGGTGTAGAACACGTAGGTTTTCTTTTGCACACAACCTAGCTTCATTGGCTTCAGCAGCATCGGCTACATTCTCAAGGCCTCTAATGCAAAGATGCCCACGAAGGACGTTCAAGTTTTTAAGCTCTATGATCTTGTATCCGGTATACTTGGAAACACTAAATTCCTTTAACTCCTGGAGGTTCACTAGTGTTCCAATTCCAGCAATTCTGGATACGAGATTCACACCTGCCTCAAGATGGCGGAGTTTAATGAGATTCGTAATGCCATCTGGTAGTTCTTTTAATTGGTTGCAATCCTGCAATCTCAGTGTTTGCAAGTTGAGTAGCTTGGTAATTGAATTTGGCAATGCTCTAATAAGAGTGTTGGTTATATCTAAGAATCGAAGTTGTAGTAAATTTCCAATAGAATCAGGGATCTCTTTGATTCTTCTACGATGCAAATCTAATACTCGTAGGGTCTTCAGCTTTAGAAACAAGGCATTAGGCAATCGAGTTAGATTAGACCCATATCCATGCATCACTAGAAGTGTTCTTAGGCCCTTAAAAC
Organism: Juncus inflexus; assembly: GCA_024447665.1. Taxonomy (NCBI): domain Eukaryota; kingdom Viridiplantae; phylum Streptophyta; class Magnoliopsida; order Poales; family Juncaceae; genus Juncus; species Juncus inflexus. The sequence goes on from JAJHPC010000003.1 coordinate 9,806,175, forward strand.
CATATAATTGCTCGAATTGAGCTTCACTCGGTTGTTCATAGGAAAATGACAAATGACGGACCTTTTTCCTGTTGTCATGCCTCATGTGATCCTCCAATTGGCCGCAATCATCCAGGGAAATGGATTTCGCAAGATCATGCATTGCATCATGCATAACATAGCTTTTCTCGTAAGGCTGGAAGAATGATCTGCTCAATAGCTCGTTAAAATAAGAATTACCTATATCTTCCAATCTTTTATTGCCTTGCGGTCTAATAAATCCTTCCGCAACCCATATTTGTACTAATTTATCTCTCTCAAAAATATAATCTCTGTGGAAAATGGAACAGAATGCAAAACATTGTTTTAAGTGTGGCGGCAAATGCTTATAACTCAATGTTAGAGCTGGCAATATGTGGTTCTTATCCTCGGGCAATTCCCAAATCTCACTTCTTAATATTTCTTTCCATTCGTCTTCATCTGCTTTGCAATACAACAATATCCCAAGAGCTTTTGATGCAAGAGGCAATCCTTTCAACTTCTTAATCATTTCTTTACCGATCCCCTCTAATTTGGGTTGTGCACTACAATCACCATCCGAAAAAGCACATCTCTTAAACAACTCCCAGCAATCATCATCTGATAATTGCTGGAGCTTGTAAGGCGCGACTCCCTCCATAATTCTACCGACATTTTCATTCCGGGTTGTAACAATTATCTTGCTCCCTTTCCTCCCAGAAACTAAAGCAGATCTTGCCATTTTTCATGATCCTCATTCCATACATCATCTAAAACTAACAAGTATCTTTTCCCTCTTAACATCCCGGATAGATTTTCCTGAAGTAAATTCATATTTGTGGTGACAAATGACTGATCACATTCACAAACAACTGCCTCGAGTGTCTCTTTCGTTAGCCTGAGCTCGTCGAAATTCTCCGATACATAAATCCACATGGTTATTTCAAAATACTCTTTCACCATTTTGTCATGATAGACCATTTGAACTAGAGTCGTCTTCCCAATCCCTCCCATCCCCACAACGGGAACTACAGAAATATTTGAACCATTATCCGACAACAATAGTTTGACAATCTCATTTCGGTCATTCTCTCGACCAAACACCATTGAGCTATCTACCAAAGAACTAGAAGGTGGCAATTGTGTAATAATTTCTGGCCTTCTCATGCCACTTAATATCTGCAAACCGAGAACTTCCCGTTCCCTCGCAATCTTATGCAATCTCTCCTGGATGGAGCATATTTTGTGCTCCATGCTATAACCGTACACATAATTATGCCACAAACGGCTAGGGGAACCAACATGAATTTTATCCCAAAATTTATTCGACGACACCTGGCCTTTGGATTTAGATTGTAAGGATCGGGTATAGCAATCATCAAGCAAGTCGTCCACATCGTAAAATACATTCTTGAGCTTGGCTAGCCAGTCTTTGATCGAAGTGTCTTGGAGATGCTTTGCCTCTGCATCCTCAAGAAATGCATTCAAGATTGTGAGGGTCCCATTGAGGTTGTCTAACTGGTTATGCACGTTAGGAGGCGGTTTGAGCTGATCAATTAGTGTGGCTGAGAGCTTCTTCAAAATGATCTGCATGAAAGCAGATGCAACCGCATCTGCCATGGTTAACTTAATCCTTCTTTTTTGTTTGGCTTGTGTTGTTCTGTCAAGAAATTAAAAGAAAAGGGAAGAAGGTGGGTAGAATATGGCTTCGACTTGGATGTCCAAGTCTCTATCTTTTCTACACGCTTTACTTCTCAGTAGCTGGGAGCAAGTGGAGATATTTTCTTTTTTCTTTTTTAGGAAGAGGTGGAAAATATTTCGGAGTTTTGGATTCAGTCAAAAAAGATGTTTGGCTTAAGTCACATCATTCTGTAGAAAATAATTCTGTCTCTATCGGAAAGTCTCAATTACATAAAACAATAAATACTCAATACAAATAACTAAAGAAAAATTGATTTATAACAAAAGCAAAACATATTATAAAATTTAGTAGGCTATCAATTGCTAAACATCGTTACATGATCTAAATCTAATGCAAATCTCTCTAGAAAAAAGTTCAGAAGCTATTCAAAACAATAACAGAAGAGAATTTCAGAAACTATAATCTCTCTCTATTTAAAGTCATAATTCAAATCAAATCAATGGTTTCTGATTTGACGATCTGACTGAAACAAAAATTAAAAAAAAGAATTGAAATGGTAATACAAAGGAATGATAAAGAGTAGTTCTGTGACCAATAATTGACCCATGAAGATCATTATACAAAGCATATGAAGAAAAAATAGTAAAATGTTGATACAATATCAATTGAATGAATGAACGTTCCAACAAAACTCAAAACAAAAACTCCAATATTAGTACGTGCGTAATTTCTTAACTATATTCATGTATTCACCTCTCAATTAGTGACACAGATTCACTATCTCCTCTTGTTAAATCTTCTATATTTCCATTCATCACACCAATATTACCATAATTATGATCTCTAAAATCATTGGATACAAGTTCGACATCATTATTAATAATACCATTTCCCACAAGAAAAGCCTCAGGAAGAATAACATCATTTTGAGAACTTTCAGGGACCAAAAACAAAAACGCCAACGGCACCAACCGCAACAAATTCCGTACCAAAACAGCAATCCACAAATTACCAAACTCATCTCTCGTTACATTCAAAAAATGAAGCAAAATACTCCCAATCCAAGAAGAGCTCAACAAACCCGCATTATCAATCGACATAAGTAAAGCATAAAATGTTCCCTCAATTCCATTAGGGCAAAGTTTGGAGCTAAGGACCAAAAGAGGCATCCATTTTAAGTTTCCCACCAATTTTGACGTGCAAATGTCTATTACCGCGAAGAAATGGTCGGGTATGTGTAGAATTAGGTTCAAACGGAGTATGAATATCAAATCAAGCATGCCTGATAGACAAGAGAGAAGCTGGGCCCAAAAAAGGATGTTTCTAAATGGGTGGTCTTTTAGCTTGGTTTGATATAGTAACACCCCTAAGAGAGATCCCACCGAGCCTATTGAGTAGATAAAGCCAATGAAGCCCTAAAATGTAAAGCAAATTAATTAATTTTGGGTGGCACTATTTTTTAGGGTTATATTTGCTTCATCAAGAGCAATTTAATTTTTTTTATCTAATGTCGATTTTACCCTCATTCCTTTTCCTTATTCCAAATTTATCTGCTCTAATAATTAAATCTCCATCGACCAAAATTGGAAACTAATAAAACTATCTCTAAAATCCATTAATATAATAAGCACATTACTTTCTAAATTGGAATAAAGGAGTTATACTTATGTTCATAATAAATAAGATAAAATTTGCATTAAATAAAAAAAATTTAAGTTGCACTTAACAAAGCAAATATAGCTCTCGAAATAGCGTTGCCCCTTATTTATATGGTTTAAAAGGAAAAAAAAGGAAGAAAAAGGAAATTTGAAAAAAGATTTTACCTCAGAAAAATTGGGTCCCACAGTTGGGTCGGTGTACCAATAAAACATACCGACAGAAATATCCAAACTTAGGGTTATAGATAAATACATATATACACACGGCCTCCAAATTTGGGGGCATTTTAGTGCACTCCACATACTTTTCCCAGCTTGCAAGAACTTCTCACTAACCTAGTTACAATATAAATATTTATTTAGATCATAAGAAATCACGAGAAATTTAAATTTTTTGAAAAATAACATATAGAAAAAAATTAGGAGGTGATATACATGATATTTTTGAGGTTTTATTTCATATGATACATATGCAATTCTAATAACAATAAAATGACGGTAAGTAAATAAATAAATAATTATACTTAAGAATAACCTGATTGTAAGAGATATTTGGCACTTTGGTCTCTTTCAGCAGCATTCCAACTGAAAAGATGAGGGCAAAAGGAATGCATAACAATCCAATAACCCCCTTTTTCATTTTATCAAATCACTCAAATTTCTCAAAACTAAACCTATAAAACCACACTAAACAAACAAACGAACAATAAAAATAATAAAAAAAATTCACAATTTCTAACAAACCTGAGGGCCCATTGCATGAACGAGAAGCCCACTAATAGAAAACCCTAAAAGGCCGCCAATAGAAGCGCTAAAACCGCACAGACTCTGCATGTCGGCCGCCAGAGCAGGATAAGCTACGCTGTTCCGCGCGACCATCGCATCAATTGTTACATCTGATATTGCCACCCCCCAACTTTGAAAGGTTAACATTACGACGGCGAGTTTTACGGGGAGTTTATTGTGGAAAGAGAGCGTGAGGGTGGAAATTACGCCTAAAACAGCTGTGATATATCAAAAGAGTTGTTTTTACGTTATGAGATTAAATTTAGGAAATTTGCAAAAAGCCCCTGCATTATTCCTAAATTGCATAAAAAAACTATTATTTAGAAGTTCAGAAAATATCCGCTACTGTTAAATCTCCTTAACGGTGTATTAATGCGTTTCCCCAAAAAAATGAAATTGACAATATAAGCTATGAGAGCTAGTTCAAAATAAGTAAGTTATAAGTACAATACAATTAATAAGTTTAATTGTGATAATCGAAACTCAATGGATTGATTTAAATAGTAAAAGAATAATTCAAATATTTAGTTGTATTGCACCGTTAGAGAGAAGTTAACAATTAAGAATAATTTTGCAATTAGCCATAATGTAATGATTTTTTTTGCAATTCAGTCATTATTCCGGGACTTTTTTTTTACATTTCCCTTAAATTAAACCAAATTCTCACTCTATTAAACTTTTTTAATTCATTTCTCACCTGAAATGACAAAGTAAGGCCGCCTCCTAAACCCTAACACAGGCACAAGATCAGTCAAAAGGCCCCAAACAGGCTTAACCATCCAAGGAACATTCGTAATCCCATCATAAAACTGCGCTGAAGAAGGCTGAAGCAACTGCACGTCTTTCCAGTAGAAATCCGTCGCTACGCCCCCTAAACCGCCGCCAAAACCCTGGCAAATCCCGTATGTTATTATCACGCCGTATATGAAAGACCAATGTAATTCATTTGAAAGAGTTTTGATCCAGGTGAATGGAAGCTTGATTTTATCAAGCATTGTTATGGGTTTTTAAGAGGTTTTTTAGTGAGTGATTGTGATTGAATTCCACATTTGAGCAAATCAGATGGCAAATCTGAAAGGAATGGATACTGAAGCGGTCTTAAAAGAGGAATTTAATTGATTTTTTTTTATATATACCATTCTGATAAAAAATAATTTAGCAAATGACATTCATTTCAAACTAATATAGTATGTATTATTTTCGACACTTCAAAATAATATAGTATCTATCATTTCCATCACGGGTGGGTGAACAGATGTTGTTCTTCGTGTAGATTTTTAGTATTTTTAAAAATTTCTCATTTGACTGACTAAACAAGATTAATTAGTGTAAAAAAATACTGTTCTGCAGCGGAACATAAAAAAAATTAATTTTTTTGCATTTTTTTTCTGAGAAAAAATTAATTTTTTTCTTATTTCGCCAGTGGCAATAGTCTATTTTTGAAAAATTATAAAATCCACATATTCTGAAACAACATCTATTCCGCCGCTGTCCTATTATTTTGAAATTAGTGATATTTGTTGATTTATTTTTTGATACAGGGGTAGAAATTTTTTTTTGTTAATTTGTGGTATGAAATATCCAGAACCAAAAGCCTATTTAAAAAACATTGAATATATACGGCCTATCATATGAAATATAAATATTGATAATACTTATTCCCCGGCCCATACGAAAACATTTATTATATTTATATACGTATCAATTTCCTTCTTCCCCAATTCTCTCTCGATTATCTGTATTATAGATCTGTATTGTACAGTGTTCTTCGGCGGTTCAACGACGATGGGTAAATTAATTCCTAAAATCTCTTGTTATTTTTCTGATTTCAGTAAGTTACGGATATGATTTTCTGTTTTTGTAATCCATTAATTTCATTAGGTTATGGATATGATTCTCAGGCCGGATCGAGGAATAATTCAACCGATCTGATGCTTTCAGCACTCTTTTTACGTGATCTGATGTTAATTTGGGCGTGAGATTGAGCTGATTCGTGCCATCTGATGGTTATCTCGCTGGATCTATCTCTTGAGATGTTGAAATAACCTTAATTAGGTTTACTTAGACATGAGAATTGATGCGGTGGATTGATTGATGTATTGTCTAGATGGCATGGTAAGCTTGTAAATGCAGCGTGAATTGATGATGCAGTGGATTGATGTGTCTTGAACTCGACCTTTGCCATGTCGGGTGCGCTCGCATGGCAGGTCACCGGTTAATAAAAATACATTTTTGGTGTTTTGGGGGAAGATCGCACGGGACTTTGTTTTTTGGTTCTTCCCCCTTTTGCGTGTGCTTGTCTTTATTTTCAGAAGTTTCTGTACTGCAATTCCATACCTGCAAAATCATATACTGTCTTAATGGAGCAAATCTAGCTTATGATGCCAACCAACAGTGAACTACGTGAGGTATAAACCAAATTGAATTTACATTTACATGATTTAAGAAGTTAAAATATCGTCTTAATTTCAAATTCTTGAAATATGATTATTGTTAGTACTATTATCGTCACCTAATTCAGATTCCAAGCTAGACAGCCTTAAAGAACTGAAAAAATTGAGCAAGTACTCGTTTGAACTAATAGATGACTTAAACAACGAAATAAATGACCAGGAGCTTTTTTGAATTAGTTGCGCTATTGATTAATTAAAAAATTCTGTATCTTCATTGTAGTGATTTGCCTTAATTGGAAAATGATCATTTCAGCACTTTCAACACAGTAATTGTCCTTAATAGAATTACTATCGCTTCCAATCTTATTTTATCTTTTGTTTCTCAAGAATATATTCCTTCAAATTATTCATTGAGATTAATTTTATTTTCATTTATGAGCATCAAATTTCATGTTGGAACTCTTGCATTTTATATATATATTAATGGATATATCTTTAATGAATTAACAAAAAAAATATTAGAATTCTTGCATCCAACTTTAATACATTTAAAATTTGTTCTGATGAGTTGCTTTTGCTTCAAACTTCCAGTGATGAATATCTAATTTTGTAGCTGATGATACAGTAAGTGAAAAAAAAACTGTAATGATTTGGCCTGAATCAGAATTCGAGATTGTTGTCTGTAAGCCTATGCTGGAGTTTCAAATGGTGAATGGTTCATCTCCTTTCTGTAACATTTCTGCCCCCTTTCTTTATTTCTTTATTTTTTATTATGTTCAAATTGCAGGATGTTTTAATATTATGGTCAGATTTTTTTTATAACATTTTATGTTTTGCTGGATCATATTTAGTATTTTTTATTTCATCTGTTTTGATCTGCACCTATATTAGATTTGTGCATTGAACATTATAAGATTATCTAAATAGTTTCTCTTAATTTTAATCTCAGATTATATTTTGAAGTTCTATAATTGGTTTATTTAAGCTTAACTCCGCCTGTGTTACATGTGTAACATTGCCGGTCCCAAGCCCGGACAAAGGAGGAGGGTTGCTTAATTGTTTTTTTGGTTTTAGTTGAGTTTCCTTCTCTCCCTGTTTTTTATGTTTTTAAGGTTTTAATTTTCTCTCTCGCTCTCTCTCTCTATCTCTCTCTCTCTCTCTCTCATTTGGATCTGTGATGATCTAATGTACATGTCAAAAGATTTTTGAGAAGTGAGTACTGAGTTATGATACATATGCAATTAAAAGCCAAATAGAAACCAATGAATATTTGTATGGCTGGTTTGCACCGTAAAACAAAATTCTTAATTATTTTTTGTTTTAATTGAGTTTCCTTCTCTCCTTTTTTAAAGCTTTTAACTCTCTCTCTCTAGAGCTCTCTGTGTGTGTGTGTGTGTGTGATGGTTAAAAGAACCATGTCAGAAAAAAAACTCATTTGGAACAGAGTTTACTGATTTGTGATATGTGATATACAATTAAAAACCAATGGATATATCTATGTTTGGTGGTTCAAGTGAGGACTATTTTGGCCGTTCTCTCTCTCTCTCATGAAACTGAGAACTGATTTGGTAGCACAGTTTTAGTTTTGTAAAGTTGCAGGAAGCTGAGAAATGAACCTTAGGAAGCTATGAGTGCAGGAAGCTACAAAAAACTTTATAAAAGAATGAAAAATCTCATTCACAACAGAATGACTACTGATTTGTGTTATGAGTTCTAATTAATAGAATTAAAAAACAATGAATTTCACATCTTAGTTCTCATTGAGACCTAGATATCTAGGTTTATTTCCTTGGCTGGTATGTTAAAGCAAAGTCTTTGCCTATTGCTTTTTTTTGGTTTTAATTGAGTCTTTTCTCCCTCTATTTGTAAGTATTTAGGAAAATATGATTGAGATAATTTTATATAGGGATTTTGAGACTTTTTTTTTGAAATGGACAAAAAAAAAAAATTAATTAAGTGAATGACCAAGTTTTAAAAATATTTGCAAAAGTAGCCATTTCGCCCAGCTACCGGGCGAAACACAAGTAGTTTCGCCCAGCAACGGGGCGAAACAGAGCCAATCACGATCTGCTTAATTAACCCTGTTTCGCCCAGCCGTCGGGCGAAACACGTTTTAGTATCGGTTTTCCTAAATAACCGTTACAAAATATGGACTTTAGTATCAGTTTTATAAATTAACCGTTACAAAATAATGACATTTAGTATCAGTTTTTACAAATAACCGTTACAGAATAAAGACGTTTAATATTGGTGTTTACGAATTTTTAGTATCGGTTTTCCTAAATAACCGTTACAAAATGTGGATTTTAGTTTCGGTTTTATAAAATAACCGTTACAGAATAATGACATTTAGTATCGGTTTTTACAGATAACCGTTACAGACTGAAGACTTTTAGTATCGGTTTTTTACAAATAACCGTTACGAGAAGGCTCTTTCGCCTCGCTCATTTGGGCGAAACATCTCGTATAATTCCAACCCACTTGCCTTTAGTTTCGAGTGTTTTTCAAAAAATTTCGAAACAGCAAAAAAAAGGGCGACGCAGAGGCGAAAAAAGAGGCGAAAAAAACAGGTATGTTGATTTCATTGGCTTTAGATTTAGTTAATTTTGGTTATTTGATTAAAATTAGTTTCAAATTAGGTTTATTTGCTCAAAATTAGTTTCAAATTAGGTTTATTTGCTCAAAATTAGTTTCAAATTAGGTTTATTTGCTCAAAATTAGTTTCAAATTAGGTTTATTTGCTCAAAATTAGTTTTCCATTTGTGTGGTTGATTTGAAATTAGATTTATTATTTGGTTGATTTTGTTGATATTATTTGGTTGATTTGAAATATTATTTGTAATATTTTTTCTAGTTTAGGTACATATTTATTTTTGAAATTATTTATTTTTGAAATTAATTTTTGTAGTTTAGGTAATGTATATATTTATTTTATAAATTATTTTTCTTGTTTAGGATTATTATTTATATTTTTTTTGTTATAGATATATTTTTTAGTATATTATTTATAGTTTTATTTTTTAAAAGTTTAAAAAATCAAATTTATGCTATGCATTTATTTATTTATTTATGTATGTTTATTTATTTATTTATGTATGTTTATGTATGTTTATGTTTATGTTTATGTATTTATTTATTATTAGTTTTTATTTATTTATGTTTTTAAAAATCAAATGTTTAAAAAATCAAATGTATGTTTATGTATGTATGTTTATTATTAGTTTTTATTAGTAGTTTTTATTTATTTATTAATATTATTTTATTTAATAATATTATTTTATTTATTTATTTATATTACTTTATTTTTTAAATAAAGATGTCATCTCGACGTGGGACCTAGTCGGCCAAATTATGCGCTTCAGTCACAACAACACATGCATCGGGCGAACGAATTTGGCAACACTGAAGATGTAACTATCAAACCCATGCGTTACCGACAACATGAAGTTCCGGTAATTTTTTTTTTAATATATTAATTAGAAATTTTTTTAGAAAGTAAAAAAAAATCATATGTATGTTATTTATTTATTTATTTTATTTATTTATGTTTCTGCAGGTTCCATGGGACGATCGGTATGCCCCTTTTTTGAAGAAAGCAACCTTACTACAAACTGTCAGGATGGGTTGGCTGGATTACGACAGCAGACTGATAAGCGCTCTGCGGGAACATTGGAGACCGGAAACACACACGTTTCATCCGCTTGTTGGTGAGATGACCATAACGCTAGATGACGTTTCGTGTTTGTTGGGAATGCGGACGGACGGTGAGGCAATGTGTTTAAATAATAAAGATGTTGATTGGAAGGGAAAGGTCACGCAACTACTCGGGAAAGAAATCCCGGAATTGGAGTTTAAGGGAAAGGGGAGAAGCAAAATTTTATTGAAAAGAACATGGTTGAAAAATAATTTTTCCGATTTGGAAATTGATGCTCCGGAACGTAAAGTCGAGCAAGTATTGTAGAGCCTACATGCTTGCATTATGTGGGGATGTATTATTTACGGAAGCTTCGGGAGATTGTGTTTCAAAGACCGCCTCTCGCTTTTATTAGAGGACATGTCGGTTTTAGATAGATGGGCATGGGGTAGTGGAGTTCTTGCGTACCTTTACAGGGGATTGTGTAAAGGTACGCATAAGAAACGAAAGAATATGGGAGGGTGTATCATGTTGCTGCAACTGTGGGCATGGGAACATATCACTGTCGGACGACCCGTTCCTAAAGATGTACGCAAGGAACTGCAGGATATGGCGAATGATGGTGATGAAGATGAGAGACCAACGGTTGGTTTTTTGTGGAAAGATTGTACTCAATACGCGGATATAACACCTCATCGGCATTTGCCGACACATCGCGATCAGTTCGACAGTTTGGTCGACACTCAGGTGGTTTGGACACCTTATGACGCATTCCGTCATATACTCCCGCCGATAGTTGAGCACGAAAAAACTATGGGGCTTCTTACAGTGCCATTGATGTATTTTTGGATTGTCGAGATGCATCGTCCGGAGCGGGTGTTGCGTCAGTTCGGGTATGCGATGGAAGTACCCCCAAATTGCGAGTACGACAAACGATTGCACGATATCGCAAATTACCGTGGAAATGATTGGCCTACCGTACATTCAGCTTATCTGGCTGAGTGGGAAGAGAAACGCTTGGGACGTGAAATAAATATTCCTTCATGGCAGCCGTACGACCCTAGCCAGTATGATGCATACTGGAATTGGTATAGAATGGCAACCGATCCTTATGTGCAGTCCGATATCCCGCATGCTACGGTATCGTATCATCCGATGGTTCCGCAAAAAAGGAAAGCGGTAATGAAAACAATTGACTATTATTCATATTATTATTTATTCATATTATTTTAGTTTTTTAACATTACTCAAATATTATTTTTTAGCATGCATTTCTTTTGGAGGCCTGCAAACATGGGTTCGAAGCGCTAAAAGCCGAGTGCCAGGATGTACCAGAGAAATTGAAAAAATTGTTAGGGTGCATACGGAGCAGCATAAAGGAAAGTAATGAATATGAGGGCGACTTCGATTGGGGTTCGATCATCGAACAGGTTGGAGACGAAGGAGGAGACGAAGGAGTTAGTCAGATTACTCAGGTTCAGCCTCAGGCGCAGCCAGGACGCGGAGCAGGACGCGGAGGAGTACCACGCGGAGGAGTACCACGCGGAGGAGGGGGGGGGGGGAGAGGAAGACACGGAGGACGCGGGGGAACACGAGGAGGAGGAGGAGGCCGCTGGCATTACTGACTATGTTTACTTTTTGGACTATGTTTTGTTAATTTAGATTGATATTTAAACTATTTTAGAGAGCTCACTATGTGTCTTTAATTTACAAATCAAAATACATAAACATAGAATACAATCTATAAAATATTACAAATTAAAATACATAAACATAAAATACAGTACATAAAACATAGAATACAATTCATAAAACATTACAACCCACAATAAATAAACATAAACTACCATACATAAAACACTACAACCTTCTCGGACATTTTGTTTTCGTGTGCCCTGCTACTCCGCAAATACTGCAATGTTTTCTACGATCTGCGTTGTCCATGACGTCCATACTATTATGAAAGCGTTTCTCCCTGTCTTCTTCCACGCTTGTTGGTTCCACGGACATTTTTTCTCATAAGTTTCTCAGGAGGAACCAACGTACCAATAAAAACTTTTTCACGTTCAACCCACTGTTCTCTATCCTTTATCGGATAAAAACTTCCTTCATATGTATGTTTAAGGTGATCCAGCGAAAAATGTTGATGTATAAAATACTCGGGACTAACACCTCTGCGTATGCAAACTGCTATCAGATGCGAACAAGGATAGTGATATAGCATCGGTTTCTGACAACTGCATTTGCCTTCATTGAAATTCACATGGAAGCTTTTTCCCCCTGCCTTAGAACCACTAGATCCTGTTATCACCTCATAAACACCGTTTTCGACATTGAAGGTAGTGACTCGATGCGCACGCGCCTTAACTGTTTTATTCTCCATTTTTTCCATCACATCCTTTCCCCACATTATATTATTCATTTCCACATTTGAAGCTATCTCGCGCTTGTTGACAAAATAACTATTCAGCTTGTAGAATGTCTCCATCACAATAGCCGTAACGGGAAGCTTCCTCATACCCTTGAAAACATAATTCATCACTTCTGCATGATTACTAGTAGGAATACCCCACCGGCGACCTTCTGTATCATACGCGAACGCCCATTTTGATTTATCTTTTTTATTTAACCATTCCCACGCCTCATTATTTTTATCCTTTAATATTTTATATAGCTTCTTAAATTTAAATTTGGTGGGCGCCTTAACTAGTGGTACAATCAATTTAACCAATGTTTTGTACGATACGGCGCTATCGAAATTTGCTTCTAAATGCCGCATGCAATAACGATGATAGCTGTTAGGTTCCTTCCATTTCAATTTGTCATCATTCATTGCACGAATTATTCCGGCATGCCTATCCGAAATCACACATAAACCTTTGCGATGGCCGATCAAAGTACCCAAACACCCAAAAAACCAACCCCACGTTTCTACCCTCTCCTTATCAACTAAAGCAAAAGCTAAGGGAAATAATTGACCATTTGCATCGCTAGCGACTGCCATCAATAAGCATCCTTGATATTTTCCGGTTAGAAATGTTCCATCTACTGTTATGACAGGCTTGCAAAACTCAAATCCTTTAATTGATGGACCAAATGCCCAAAAAAGACCTTCGAACTCCTCCTCACCAGCACGGTTTTTGGGACCTCTCCAAAATGCATATTCAGTAGTAGGATTTGCTGAATATATTGCTGCCATCAATTCAGGAAGCAAATTATATGCCCCCTTCCAATCGCCAAACAAGAATCTAAGCGCGTGTTGCTTGGCGTGCCAAGCCTTCCAATATGATATGGTATATTCAAATTTTAATTTGACGGTTTCCACTAGGGTTACTGGTTTAATTGCTAAATCTGCTCTAACGACATCTAGAATTAGCCCCGCAATAAATGCACTTGTTAATTGTTTGTGGTCGTTGTTAGGTTGTTGATTAACACATACGTGTGGTTGGGTCAATTTTTTAATCTCAAACTCATGTTGTTTATTTTTGCATGCATACAGCCTCCAATCACAGCCAGCGCGGTCATCTTGTAGCTTGCAGACTACAGTGTAGAGCATTTTGTTCGATTTGGAGACTACAAATTCTCGGTGATGCATGACGCTGTATAATTTTACGGCCGATTGTAGCTCTGCTTTCGTGTCGAACGTCTGTCCCTCATACAAACTATTATCGCTACTCACATGCATGCTCTTACCATACAAGATATCGATTTTCGCTTCTTCCCACATAGTAGTATCTTCAAACTCTTTCGCCGGAGGATTACCGAAAGTTCCTACACTAACCATCTCACCCACTTCCGTATAATTGTTCATAACATCTATTTTCGGTTCGTCGCCTTCTTCCATTTTCGGCACTTCATCTTCATCATATTCGTCCTCTTCAACATTTTCAAACTCATCTTGGTCGCCTTCTTCCATTTCGGCACTTCATCTTCATCACGATTTATTACGGGTTCTAACCTCTCAAGCTCGTCATCATTAAAAGGTACATTTGATCTACTACTAGTTCCTACATTGGATTCTCTACTTTGGATGCGTTCAACGTATATTTCTAATTCAGGCCAACCGTGTTCACCATATTTGATGTACCGAGCAAAACTAGCTAACCGTGAATCATTCGAAATTTTGACTATCTTAAAATACAAACAATCATTCATACGGTAAGGAAACCTACCACTAATTTTAAGATCGTCACTATTAGGCCAACCGGTGGTAGCATGAATTTCTAAACACAATCTATAATAATTTCTATTTCTACTACGCGGGAGAAAAACACCTTCTTGTGGAGAGTAATTGTATCCGCTCGAATCTTCAACAATTTGACCATTGTAATATAGAAATATTTCGGAATTTTGTGGCATTTTCTTGATAAGGAGAAAGATATAAAGAGAAGAAGTTTGCAAGAGAGACTTATGAGATTTAATTTTTTGATGAATAAGAGGACTCTTTAAATAGAAATCTAAATCATATACCTAAAAATCCTAAGATTCCTCCTATATTCTAGCATGTTAAATCAATGTTACCCACTAAATAAAAAGCTAAATTGTCATTTCAATATGAAAAAGTAAATATTCTCTAGTACCCTATATCTGAACCCTAAACACCTAAAAATCCTGAGATTCCTCCTATATTCTAGCATGTTAAATCAATGTTACCCACTAAATAAAAAGCTAAATTGTCATTTCAATATGAAAAAGTAAATATTCTCTAGTAATATCTGAACCCTAAACACCTAAAAATCCTGAGATTCCTCCTATATTCTAGCATGTTAAATCAATGTTACCCACTAAATAAAAAGCTAAATTGTCATTTCAATATGAAAAAGTAAATATTCTCTAGTACCCTATATCTGAACCCTAAACACCTAAAAATCCTGAGATTCCTCCTATATTCTAGCATGTTAAATCAATGTTACCCACTAAATAAAAATCAATGTTACCCACTAAATAAAGATCTTTTATACAGATTTATTTTATTTATTTTTTCCATGTAAAAAAGCTAAAAAATCTGTTTTTAATTTTTTCCCTCAGCTGTTTCGCCCAGTGAACTGGCGAAACAGAGCTGTTTCGCCCAACAACCTGGCGAAAGAACCTTCTGTAACGGTTATTTATAAAAACCGATACTAAAGGTTTTATTCTGTAACGGTTATTTGTAAAAACCGATACTAAAGGTCTTTATTCTGTAACGGTTATTTTTAAAAACCGATATTAAAGGTCTTTATTCTGTAACGGTTATTTGTAAAAACCGATACTAAAAGTCTTTATTCTGTAACGGTTATTTTAAAAAACCGTTACTAAAATCTATATTCTGTAACGGTTATTAATAAGAACCGATACTGAAAACAGCTCTGTTTCGCCGACTTCTGTAACGGTTATTTGTAAAAAACCGATACTAAAAGTCTTCAGTCTGTAACGGTTATCTGTAAAAACCGATACTAAATGTCATTAGACTGTAACGGTTATTTTATAAAACCGATACTAAAATCAACATTTTGTAACGGTTATTTAGGAAAACCGGTACTAAAAACAGCTTTGTTTTGCCGACTTCTGTAACAGTTATTCGTAAACACCGATATTAAACGTCTTTATTCTGTAACGGTTATTTGTAAAAACCGATACTAAATGTCATTATTTTGTAACGGTTAATTTATAAAACTGATACTAAAGTCCATATTTTGTAACGGTTATTTAGGAAAACCGATACTAAAACGTGTTTCGCCCGACGGCTGGGCGAAACAGCTCTGTTTCGCCCCGTTGCTGGGCGAAACTACTTGTGTTTCGCCCGGTAGCTGGGCGAAATGGCTACTTTTGCAAATATTTTTAAAACTTGGCCATTCACTTAATTAATTTTTTTTTTTTTGTCCATTTCAAAAAAAAAGTCGGATTTTGATTTATCCCACTTTGTCAATCCATTTTAGAATGGTGTTGGGTAAGATGATAGAGATAAAAGTTTGGATAGAGTTGAATTTGAAAAGTAAATGGTTTATAATGACCAAAATGCCCTTTTCCTAGAATTAGTTTACATGGTGTTTTCTAATTTGCTTGGCTTGTTCCATATTGGACCTGTCACCTAATAATCTCTCTCTCTCACAGTGTACGCTAGGTGAAAGCAATGATGATATGATATGATTTTATTTTTCTGAGATTTCAATAAGGTTATGAAGGTACTGGGTTCGGGTCGGGTCCAAGTAATATCCAAATCCAATCAATTAAAGCTCTATTGGTTACACTTGTAAATTAAACTTTTACACACTGTTTGGAAGGCAATGATCCATTTTCTCTATATTTTGGCTCTTCTCAGTCTCATCTAGGAGTTATATGGAAATTCAGGATTTCAATTCTCGGTGATATATGGCAATCCGAATTATTTAGTTCTTGGTTATATATATATAAACCAGAACTTTTGTTTTGTTAATTTAAGAAGGGAATAAGGTTTGCATAAGTTGAGTTTCTTCTCAGATTTTTCCATCCCAACCTATAATGTTACATTTGTGAATTCCGTTTATTACAAGGTTGTTTCGAAAAACAACAGTGTGGCTTTGGAGTGGAGAAGTAATGATATTTTTTTGAGCTTATGCTCTGTTTGGGCATTATTATTCGGGGTGCCATATATTTTTTTTAAATGATATATTTGTTGAACTGCTATTTGTGTTGCACCATAGAGCAGAATGTAAAAGCAGATTTCTCTGAGCTTTCTGACCATTGACTTTGCCTATTCGTGTTATATAGCTTATGCATTACCCATTGTGTTATATTCGGTCCATTTGATATGGAAGCTTTGATGGATATGTCGGGATATCTTGTGAAAATGAGATGATGGTAGAAGTGAATGATATATTTATGTTTATCTTTTCCTTGTTTCCGTCTTGAATTAACTCCCACAACTTTTGTGTTTTATGTTTTACTCTCTCTCTCTCTCTCTCTAAAGTGGAATTGTGAAAGGTTCACTTTACATGCCTGCCAAAGTAACTTGCTGGCTAGGTTGATGAGAATAATGCTCGTCTGGTAGAAGGGTTAAAAGTGTCACAAGGATCTTGTTATATTTTCACTCTCCCTCTCCTACTTTCCCCTCCTCTTTCCCTCTCCCTTTACTCTATCCGTGTGATCTATTCTCTGAGAGTATCTGTGTGCTATATGCTTTGAGAGCAACAATGGGATTATAATTAACACAGAAATGTGTTGATGGGTTTCGAATCCACAATCTCTATCTGTGTGTGTATTTTTTGCCCTCTAAATAAATGCTTTTGTGAAGGACAGAAAGCAAGCAGTGATGACTTTTTTTTAAACTAGCACTATTTTGAAAAATAATTACGAAAATGGGGATGGTTTGAGATTGAAGCTGCGTAAAACTGTATGAAAGTATGAAAAAGAGGTGTGTTTGATCAAATCATAGAAAGCTATGAATATTAATGGTGGCATGAAATGTTTACTTGGTTATTTGATGACAAATGACATCAATTTCTCTTAACTCCCTCTCCTTGTTGTGTGGAATGTGAAAGTGATGATGATTTTTCTGAGCTTTATGACCCTTGCCTTTGAATCTTTCGGTCGGCTAACGTTGTATAGTTAGTAAGGATGTGTTTTGTATGCGTTGTTGGATATTGTATGATATTAGTTGGAAAGTGGAAGTTTCTGTTTGATGCAAAAGATAATTGATAGAACAATGCTGAATTTATTTATTAAGGAATTAAATATGAATTCTGAAAACAATAGTGTTAAATTTATTTATTTCCAGCTGATTGCCAACTAAGGTTTTTAGCATACAAGAATGTACAATCAACAAAAAAAATGCCACATAGATTTCTTAATTTCAAGATCTTAAAAATATTTACATTAGCGATAGCTGATACTAATAATAAGTAATTAGGGGCATAAAATCTCAAATAACCATCCTATGTGTCTTACACCACAATTTTCACTCCAACCACATAATTAAATACCACCACAAATATAAAATCCAAAACAGCGAGGGTCATTTCCGCATAAATAACCACAACAAAACTACATCTCTTTCCTAACTTCATAAGAATGAAGAATCCTCAAAGGAGTTTCTTTCGAAACGGGCCTCTCTTCAGACCAAAGCTCCAAATTCACAACACAAGGCCCCCAACAAATCATGCATTTATTCACCTGATTCAAGTCAAACCTGTTGACCAGGCTCAAACCTGCGCACTTATCCACAAGCCTCCACTCTCCTAAAAAATTAAGAAAAGTTCAGCTTGTTAAAAAGATCTTTTAGGGGTGAATGTGATATTTTAGGATTTGGGAGGGGTGTGAAGGGAAAATTACCGTTGGGACGGAGATTTCCTTCGAAGGATTGAGTGTCGGAATCATCAGAATTTGGAGAAATTTCGTGAGTCGATCCGTCGATTGATTTGAAAATTATTACGACTTCAGTTGGGTGTAAGAGTGTAAAAGTTGGATGGACTCTCAAGCATACCAACCTTCCAAAAAATAAACAAACAATATAAATATATAAGTTTTATGAGTATAAATTTCATATTTGCACCATTGGAAGGGTATTTACTATTTATGAAGTTCTGCATAAAAGATAATTTTTTCGGGAAATTTGCAAAAAACAAAAACCTGCTTTATACTTTCTAAGCAAACAAAATACCTCCCATATCGGAAATTACAAAAAAAAACCTCCATCAACAGAAGCTCTTTTGCAATTTAAGCAAACGCAGGGGCCTTTTCGCAAATTTCCTTTATATTTTTTGATACCTGGAAAAACCGCCAGAGCCGGCGCCAACGCTCCTTGCGACAATGCTGGATTCAAATTGGAGAATTTTCTGATTATTTTTTAGAATGGAAATATTTCGTTGGAGGATTAAACCGCCACCTATGTTTCCTTCCATGCAGATGGATTCTTCCTCTCCTGACTGCTCCACGTCCCTCCTGTGTTACAAAAAAAGATAATAATAATAATAATAATAAAATAATAAAAATAAAATAGTAATACTAAATGTGTTCCTGCAGGGAAATCTAAGCACAATTTTTTATTTATTTAACAAAACAGAAATATAATAATAAATTATGAAGTATCTAGTCTAGACAAAGAATACACTAATGAGTTTTTATTTCATATCATCCAATTTCAAATTATGAATAAGAGCTATCACCATGATCTAAAATAATATTATGTCATTTAATGAAAATAATAATTACTATTATTATTATTTATTACCTTATGACTTCATATTCTTCAGTGCATCCAGCTGAACGGTACTCTGTACCGGCATATTCTTCATATCCGCCACTCTCCACTCGACTTTGCAGCCATTGAGTATCTTACAAATTCAAACATCAATCCAATATTAAAATTATTAAAATTATACAGAACAATAAATTACCACCATTAAAATTTAAAGATAAAGAGCGTGGTGCAAAATGAGGAGAGAGTAAGAGAGACAGTCATTAAGAAAAAAAACAAGGTTAATTTTGTAAAACATGTTAAATACAATGATTAAATGTAGATCAAAATTCTAAATCCTTAACGGTGTTAACTATCATCAAATGGCGTGTCTAAATTTTGAATGTACATAGAATAAAGGGCATTTTTTGCGATTTAGCCATAATACAGGGTTCTTTTTGCAAATTTCTCTGTGAGTAAACAAGTACCAGTGGGGAGATGAGTGATGGAAATAACACGGCCACCAATCCAGGGCACCAATTTGAGCGACCAATCAGAGCTCTTCAAATCGACAGCTGTCTTTGAGAGCTCGCTCCCCTTTTGACCTTTTTCTTTTTCTATATCTGGTATCGCCTTAGCTGTCTCTGGATAATAAAAAATATATATATTTTAATAAAGAATTTAGCAGATAGTTTTACATAAATAATATATATTATTAAGATATTTTATGACCTAGACGAGTCTTGTATTGAGTTTCGCTTGCTGATATTAATTTACTAATTTCAGAAGCAGGAGGCATTGTGATGTGTATTTCCTCTCCATCAATACCGTAAGCACTTATCTGAAAATATCATAAATAAAAATAAAACTTAAGTTAGCCTTTTTTTAGGGAAATTTGAAAAAAGGTCTTGTATTATGTGTAAACTGCAAATATGCCCCTCAATTATTGAAAATTGCAAATAAGCTCTATTTTTAGGAAATTGATAAAAACCTCAGAGATTGTAAAGATCGCATGTTGTCAGTGCACTTTTCTTAAGAACAGAAGGGCCTTATTGCAAATTTCCCTTATATTTTAATATTATATTATATTATATTATATTATATTATATTTTGTAGAGAGGAACTAACCATAGAATATCCTCCAAGTAAGAGATGTACATGAAGATTTCTTTTTGGCCTTTCCCACAAACCTTCAGTTTTTGAGACCTTAACTGTAACAATTGAATTATGCATTTCTGCTGAATAATATGTTAAAATATATTCGCCATTAATATATCCATATCCGTCTCCTTCATCTTCAAATAGTAAACCTTCAGCTCTGCCTAAATAATACAAAAAATAAAATAATTGTTGTGAACTTAGCATTTTTTACATTAATTAATGAATATTAATTTGCAATTAATTACCATTTTTGTCTAAAGCGATAATTAGGGTTAAATCATCGTCTTGTTTGGCTTCACTGACATGTTTGTCAGGGAGACCTACTGGAAGTATTTTGCCGCCTTGTAAGTATAAAATAGGCAGATCCTGATTAAAAATAAAAAGTATTAAACTATATTTTACTTTTTTGAAATAATAAAATTTAAAACATGATTTGAATTAAATTTACAGGATGTGAGTCTCCAAAGTCGAAAGGTAGCCATGTGCCGCTCGGCATAACATGTGCTAATTCGTGTGAACTTTTGTCAGATAACGTACTGAAAAAAATTGAATTTATTATTCATGTAAATATTTATTTATACAAAGAAGTAATTTTTCAAATGTGTAACTAAAATGTTACTTTAAGAAAGAATATTACCTGGAGCAAACGAGGAGTGGACCCAACAAAAATGCATTTTCAACAGTCCGTAACTTATTATCTTGTGGATCTACAAAATAATAATAATAATTTAGAATATGAAAATAGTTCATACAAGGTACTAGAAATAAAAACTTGAACTTAAAAAATAGTACCGTTAAAAAAGAGAGGAGTTGCAACAGGTGAGCCATTTATATGAGCCAAGTAAAAAAGTGTATATAAATGTGGAATTAACCGAGATCTCCTTAGCAATGCAAGGCGGCACACTTCTTCACACTAAATGAAAAAGGAATTAAGAAATAATAGCAGCATAAAATGAATTAAAAAAACAGAGGATTCAATCGAATACATTACATTTGCATGTATAAAAATTAAACTTAATAATAACAAGTTAGTTGAAAGTTGAAATGTCTTTACTCTTTAGAATATTCAGTATTGAAATGGTGTGTTTAGATTTGATGCATTAGGACTTAGGAATAGACACAATAGTAAATATAGTTAGTGTTAAAAAAAGAAAGTATTTCGCAAAAAATTAAATAGAATCTCAAAACTCAAATGTATATAGAGATTAGTTTACATGGAGGCAAGGGTAGTTTAAACAGTTTACCAAGCCAATAACAAAACAAAAATGGACACATTTTCTAATGGTAATCATCACATTTTTGTACCAATATACCATTTTTAGTATCAATATACCGTTTTTTTGTTATTATCATTCAATTTACCTCTTTGCCAAAAGACCAAGGCTCATGAGCAATAGTCCCTTTTTCCGAATGGCCTCTTGAGAAAGGGAACAAGGATCCGATCCCCATCCATCTTCCAAAAAGTTTTGGAGTCGCGTCTCCCGCGAACCCACCTATGTCCGGCCCTGATAACGGCTGCCCGCTCAAACCCTACTTAAAAAATAGAAATTTGTTAAAGTCTAGTAAAAAAAATATATATATATTTGTATCATATGAAAGAAACCTGCGATAGATATATTGCAAAAAATAACTGCTCCGTTCTGGGAAATTGCGAAAAGAGTACCATACTATTTGTTAAGATCTAAAGAAAATTGTACGTTAAACCCTGATAAAGTGCCAATGTAAGTATCGAAAGATGTTCAATTAGGGTCTTTTTAGGGGATTTTTTCAAAAACCCTAATAAAGTGCCGTCTGAAAGATGTTCCAAGTTTTTTTTAAACAGAAGTAAAAATTAGGGGGTTTTGAAACTTCTCCATTTCTTGTAACTTACCAACTGAAGAACCATAGACAAGCTCATATGCAAATGCTCCCAATTCGACAGATTATCGCCCGTCCAGGTGGCGGCGTACCGTTGGCTGCCGACAAACCCGGCTCTCGTGAGAACAAAAGGCCTTTTGGTTGAATCTCCCATTTTCATTCCTTCTTGTGTCGATCTGGCCATTAACATTCCATACACCTGTGTTGAGAAAATTGATATAGTTAGTGGTAAGTAAAGAAATGTAAAATGTATGTAGTCAGTGATAGGTGAAGAATCAGAGTTTTGGTGAGTAAGGAAATGTGAAATATATATAGTCGAGTAATAAGTAAAGAATCAACATTTTAATGAGTAAAGAATTATAAAATGTAAATAAGATATAAAAGGGATGGTTTTGCTTCCCTTCCCGCCAAGAATATATAAATGCGAAGAATAATATGCGAATAGAAAATATAATAAGTAAAGATTTATATTACATTGTGATAAAAGGGATAATAAGCAACATAATAAGTAAAATTTGATTCAAAAAATATTATATAAAATACAAAAAACGAAGAATTATAGATAAAATAAGTAAAGAAATGAAATATTATTACATTGTGATAAAACGGATGGTTTTGCTTCCCGCCAAGATTTGTATCTCCTCTATGGATATTGCCATCTGGCATAGTTTTTGTCACCGTCTGTAAATCAACAACAAAATTTTAATGGGAAATTTGCAAAAAAGTCCCTGCATTATTGAAAATTGCAAAAAAGACCCTCTATTTTCTATAAACTTGCAAAAAAAAAAAAAAAACTACAGTTTATTAAGGTCTAGCACCATTAGTTTAATCATCTTAGTCACTCTAATTATTGGAGGACTTATTTTTTGCTTTTTTTGCATATTTCTCTTTTTTAATTAATCATGAAAATAATAATAATTATTATTATAATAAGTTAATATACTTTGAAAACGGCTGGTTCATTCATATCGTTCCAAATTCCATCAACACCATTAGACATAAAGTCTCTGACGAGCTGGGCCCACCAAGACCTTGTTTTCTCTTGTGTATAATCAGGAAAAACACAAGGGCCTGGCCAAACTTCACCTGAAATAGAAAAATATAAATAAATGTTGACCTAAAATGTTAAATTGGCTCTGAAAATACATATTAATAATGTAAAGTATATATAAACGAAGATGCATTACATTGAAACTGATATATTGTTGAATGTTAATAGACAAAGATGTGTCGTGCTAGAATAACTGACATGAAAATTTATTATTAATTTTAAAGATAGAAACACTTATTTTGAAAAAAAACTAAAAAACAGAAACCTATTTTTTGTTTCTAAAAGACTAAAAAATAGAAAAATGAAAATGATGCCAAATGAGCTCTAACATATTTACAACTTGATCCTTGAAAAATATGAGATTTGCAAGCAAACTGAGACATTGTTAAATATTAATAGGCGAAAATGTGTCATACTAGAATAACTAACATAAAAATTATTATCAATTTTAAAAATAAACAGCTATTTTAAAAATAAAAATCACAAAACAGAACAATGATAAAATGCAAACGAGCCCTAACTAAATTATTTAAAGCTTGACCCTTGAAAAATATGAGATTTGCAACAAACAATAATCTAACATACTTACACTTTGATCCTTACAAAAAACGAAATTACAAAACTAACCAACATAAGGAGTTCCGTCTGATTTTTGCACCCAAACATCAGATTCTGAACCGCTATCATATACAAAATATCCCTCTTCTTTTTTAATTCCTGGATCGAGCATCCAAATCGCTTTGAATCCATTCATATGTAATTTATCCACCATTGATTTTGGATCAGGAAATGTCTCCTGTAATTATTCAAATTATATATGTTAATATGATCAAAATTTTCATAATTAAAAATTTGTGAATGGAAAAAGAAAAAGGAAAATAACTGACTTTGTCGAAAGTGAAGCATTTAAATCCGTCCATGTAATCAATGTCCATCCATATTACATCACACGGTATACCTTTCTTCCTAAATGTTTCAGCCACCTATATAAAATATTCAAAAAAATAAAATAAATAATAATAAATAAATATAATTAAACATTTATAAGATAAGTAACTTCTATCAAGATCAAAAGTAACTCGAATCACTTAAGTTGATTTTAAAAAACCCCACAAACTTTTCAAAATACCCTCTTAACCTTTCTGAATATTTAAAAAAAAACCACTAACTTTTTATGTTCCTTCTTCTATTCCCACTAAAATGTACTGATTCCCCCCAAATGGATTTTTCAAAGAGAGAATCTGAAAAGTTAGGGTTTTTTCCTAAAATATACAGAAAATTTAGGGGTTCTTTAAAAAATTCCTTAGTAATAATTATAATATAATTAAATCTAAGTTGTATGATACCTCAATTACTATTTCGGCTGAGTCGTAACTCCACCTGCATTGCTGGTAACCCAAAGACCATTTTGGAGGCATAAACACAGTACCTAAATTAAAAAATATATAAACATAATTCAGCATAAAATAAAATATTATCCATTGCAACAAAAAGAAGAAAATAATTTGACACAAAAAACTAACCAATAGCGCGTGAAAGAGACATGAGAACTTCATTTGGAGACCCAAATGGCCCAAACGTAATTACAGGGTAACTCGCTGCAGAAATAATTCGCACAACACATTCTTCTCTTAAATCCACCTGTCAAATAAAAAACAAAACAAATTATGTTAATTTAGTAATAAAACATGAACAGAGTCATTTTTTTTTTGATAAATTGTGTTAATATGGCAATAAAATATCTAATTTAGTGATGATATAAAATATTATACTTCACAACGCCTAGTTGTATCAGCAAGAATTCCGACCGATTTTCCGTCTGGCAATACAGCTAAAACCCAAGGGTGTGATTGGTATAAAGACGTGGTTCCAGGCCCAAAACCCCATGCGTCAGTATTCCATGTAAAAATCTGATCAAAAAAATGTTGCAATAATTATAATAATTAACTAACGTAATTGAAAAGAGAAATAAAACCGTGGAATAAAATACGTAGCGACGTGTTTTGTTGGGAAATTAGGTAGTTAACTAAATGGTCAGATAAGTATTGATTAAACTATACAGGAGATAATGGAGAAATTAGGTTAATTAATAGATAAACACGGTTTAATTAGGTTAAATAAATTGATTAAATACCCTTTTTCCAGTTCGTTCAAGAGGGCCGCTCGCTTCGCCAGTTCCATAAAAAGAAGTCCCAGCAGGAAACTACAAAATCAAAAATCACAAAACTCAATTCAAATTCCACCTAATCAACCAAAATTATACTACTAAAACAACAAACAATCAGATCATATTACGCAAAATCAAAGATCAATATGATAATCAACCACCTTGATCTCTACTTTCTGTTGACCATACGCACACTCACAACCCGGCAAGAACGAAGGAGAACCACCCTCCGTCTCGATCGGAGTCTCCCTGACCGTCGGATCAGCGAAGGAAATACTCGAATACGCCTCCTTCCGCTGCTCCTCGGAGCAATCGAACCGGAACACTCCCTCCTCCAAAATCGGGCAGAAAACCATGCCGCTGTCGTTACACTCACAAGCTGACATCGCAGCCGGGGATCCTCCGCCGTTAGAAGTAGATTTTGATCGGAGGGAGGCGGGGAACAGAGGTTTTGGTGGGAAGATGAGCAATGGCGATGGAAGAGAAGGAGAGGAGAAAGAAGAGAGTGATGATGAGAGTGGGAGAGTGTTCAATGAAGAGACACAAAGCATGGTTTGTTAATATAGTTTATTTATTATGTATTTTTGGTTGGGAAAGCTGACTCCACATTTGAGAGGATTCGTTTCGAAGATGAAACCTGTGGGGTAAACAAATGTATTATATAATAGAATAATAAAATTATTAGGAGTGTCCGAAGAAACGTGGATCATACAATTTTAGTTATATATATATATATATGATTGGATATATATTTTGTGTTTATAAATATACATTTTTATAATTTTACTGTACATTTTGTGTTTACAAAAATATTTTTTTGCAATTTTATCATACATTTTGTAATCGAACGGTGCTGGACACTTCAAAATGCTGGCACTCTATATATGACTATATAATAATGTAGGTAGAGGGGGGCTGGTACTGCGCGATGGGTATTGTAGTGATCATGTAGTGACGGTATATTAAAACTGAAAAAAATATATATAAATTGAAAACAAACAGTATATAAAAAATTTATTTGGTAAAATAGTATATATTTTAAAAAATAAAAATAATATATAAAAATATATAAACTGAAAACAAACAGTATATAAATATTCATTCGGTAAACAGTATATATTTTAAAAAATGAAAACAGTATATAGCGTATATAAAAACGTGAGAAAATAATATATAATTTCAATCCGTCGCTAAATGATCAATTTAGTATTATGTCGTGATTTCTCATTTTCTATGTAAGAAGGCATTGGACTCGTTATATATTTGGAATAAGAGTCATTACATAATATGCAGAGATTTTACAAGGCACACAGAAGATTATGTAACTCGTTGTTTTAACAAAGAGAAAGCACGAAGTATCGAGAAACTGCACTTTTGTGTACAGGTCCTCGAGATTATTGTAAAGAGATATTTTCCAAAAACGCCCTGTATTTTAGGAATGTTTTAGAAAATCATCCCACTTTCAGAATTTCATTAGAACTTTTATGAAGTGTTGCTTTTTTGCTTTTATCTTTGATTTTAAAGTTCAGTTAACAAGAATGTAGTATTTACTTTATAATTTTATATTTCATAAGTTTTTCTTTCGGTCTTATGTAAATGTTATTTTATTTTTAAAAAATATTATATATATTATTTATCTTTTTAGGATTTTATCTACATTTTGGTTTTTCTTTATTTATACTTTCCCTTGTTGAAATATTATTTTTTTCTTGTTAATTTTCTTGAACAAAATAAAAATAAAAATAATATGATGAAGTTTCTTGCATAAACAGATTAATTGGATAAAGTATTTAAAATTAACCTTTGCATGAGTGTAAAAATAATTCATTTTATATGGATTAAAAAAGACAACAAAGAATATAGGTTGTTTTTTATTTTAATTTTCAGAAAAAGGAGGTTTTGAAAAATAATCCTTTCACATACTAGTGAAATCATTGAATTTTTTATTTTAAAAAAATACCAAGTGTTTTCCAGTTGAAGATCTGACAATGAAAAATGAAATTAATCTCTTGAATTATTTAGAGAGGATCCGTGAGGTTTAACAAATTTGTTTCTTTCTTCCTTTCATTTTTCTTTACATAAAATTTTGACGCAACCAAATTGGTACAAAATAGCAGAGTCGATGCATTAAGATAGGAAAGAAAACGTAACCAAGAAAATAAATACAAAAATGTTTTAATCACTAACAACAATAGAAATAATATATAACAATAGAAAGAAAGATGATGTGATCATTAGCCATCTAGTTTTCTCCCCTTTCAGGTGTTCAATTTCCTCCTGGTTTCTATTACCCTTTGCATGTCTCTCTTTGGTGGTGTGATTTTCTCCAATATTTCACACTGTGAGAAAAACAATGAATAATAACTTCTTCTCATATGCCTGAAAAAGCCTATATGCTTCATTGAAGAAAATGCATTTTCTCATATCATATGAATTTCTTACCCATTATTATATAGAAAATGTCAACAGTATTTTGTCATTCTTTTTACATTTTTTTCTCATGAGTTCCGCATGAATAGTTTTAGTTGAGTAGGTTAGAAACTAAGTTCAAACACACAAGATATAAGAAATCATGCTATTTAACACTATCTTAAAGTGTATAAACGCAGAAAGTAACATTATTTTGCAAACTGAAAAAATGAACATATCAATACTCCCACTAGGTCAACGACTCAACAGAAAAAACTAGAAGTGCATATCTGGAAGCAGAACACTTGCACAAGACATAAAAGACTACACACAGAAGATCACTCAAAATTCAAGTTCGATCAAATAAGTCTTGTGGTTGCCATGTATTAACCACTTTGATTTGCTCTAGACAAAAAAAAAACGTGTCGAAAACACTAACTGATACATTATCATTGTCTAAAACCCCTTAACCCTTATTTATATAAGAATTCTTAATAATATTACATCACTTTCTATTTTTGTATTTAATTTGTTTCTCATGAATTCCATAAATCATATGACTAGAATATAGCTTTCACAAGCAGTCAAACATGAGTCCGCATCAATTTATTAGATTAAAAACATATCTTCTGGATCTAAGAATTTGTAATTTTACATGTATTAGTACAAAAAAAACACAATCAGAAACAATTAGAACCTAACCAACTGGCTCAAATAAGCGTCCCCAAAACCTAGAATATAATGGTAATTATGCTAGGTTCATCGATTATTATCGTCTTTTTGTAACAAAATATTTGATGTAACTTAACCACGCGAAGAATAATTAGTTTGTTTCAATCACATTTGAATTGTACAAAATTTAATTTTCTTCAATATCTCATATTCTAAGAAAGCTAGAGTGATAATATATTTTCTTTAGAGATTATCCATAGACTTACAAACACATACACGCACATGCTGATTTTCTTAGATTTTCATATCCTTGTAAGAATTGATCTAAGACCTTGCTTTCCTAATAATTAATCTATTTCATATCATATAAACCTTTGTTTATATAGAATACGTTATGTAGCACTTTCCACAACAATATCATTCTTTTTTCATTTTTGTTCCTCATGCATTGCACATGACTAGAATATTTTTTATGCCTTCACAAATTGTTTTAAGCATGATTCTGACAAACGAGCATTTTATTAAATTTAAAATATGCTTACAGATAATAATAATAATAATAATAATAATAATAATAATAATAATAATAATAATAATAATAATAATAATAATAATTTTGTGAAGTAATAAAAAAAATAATCAATAAAACTAGTATAATTTTAGTGCTACACAAGGATTTGAACTGGAAATTCTTGACTTAAGAAATATCATAAAGGGGAAGAATAAAACCCTCTAAATCCACCAGAGAGCTGAGATTATATATGTTTGTCAGATCCTGTCAGCCGTCATGTTCGAGCCCTTGACCTTTAGAAAGGTAATAGTATAATTTGTACAACTCAACTGATAGTAACCTATATCACAATCGTTTTAATCTGTGCTAGTTTCTTAGGCCTTATTGGTTTTGGGGTAAACTAGGGGAAGGAATGTAAGGAGAATAGAGGAGGAAAATTAAGAAGATTCTCTTTCACCTTTCTTGGCTTGGATGAAAGATAACTGAGGATCAATAAAAAAAAACTATTTTAGAATAAAAGAAGCATATAGTTTCTCATTAGTAGAATAAAAGAAGTATATGATTTGAAAGCAAATATATATTTATCTCCATTTTTTTTATTACTTAACATCTCCGTTACAAGATACTTTGCTTCGGCTAGCTTATCCCCAAATCAAACATAGATTATATTTTACCTTTACTTTTCTTTCCCTAATTTAACACCTCAAACCAAGCAAGACCTTGGACGATCATACTGGTTGATTAATGCATACTCCCCTACTTACTTCCCTTTGAAGTATCCTTAGCAATAATGGCTTTTTTTCTTTTAAAACTACAACCATCATAAAATAAACAACAAGAAAATAAATGCAACAAAATGATCTAATTAACAATAATAACAATAACAACAGTACATAACTAAATTACAGAAGCAAAGAGATCAACTAACCCAACAACATTCCACTACAAGTTTCTACTCAACACGAACCCTTAACTTCTTCCGAATAAAACACAGGAACTAACAACCAACCAACCCAATCTATCCATCACTGTTCTTTCCAAATCCTACCGGTAACTCTCAACTTCAACTCCTGCCGATTCCCGCCCGAAAAGAAAAGCGCCATCTTACGATGGATGATCAAACCATCATGACTATCTCTAACTTTTCTATGGCCATCTCTGATACTTCTTGGCACGCCCTGCCAGATTAATTTACGACCGTTGCCACCGACTTCGAGACTGTATCCGTATCCCTTCGCCTCCTCGTCTTCGCCCATGAATCGGAGAAAGGCCATGTACACAGGAGCGATTCCTAGAAGGAAGGCTTCGAAGTGGAGGCAGAAGTGCTGGCCGAAACAGTTGAACACCTAAATTTTGCAAATTTTAATATATAGTTTTTTTGTTAAAGAGTTAAAAAAAGATCAACAATAATAGAAAAATAATAAAATGATGCAGATGCAGGATTCAAGGGTAGAATCCACTGTAGAGAAGTTTATATGGCAATTAGGCCTAGTAATGTTTCTTGTTTTTAAAAAATAAATATTTTATCTTCGTTACTTAACAAGATAGTGATTCTTAATTAGTTATTCTATTTATCTTATTAAAACATTCATAAATATACTATGTAAAAGAGTATATAAGAAACAATTTTATAAGAGATATATATAAAAGGATGCATATTTACATTATTAGACTTACATAACATTTAAAACATAACAATTACAGCGTAGTGCGGATCTTTTTCTAATAAAATAAATGTTTAATATAATTTATCGATATAAATAACCAAAATCTTGAACGACACAAATATTACAAAGTGAAGTTAGAACAAATTGCAAGTTATCATCAATTGGAGCCGAAACTCCAGCTCTTTTTTATCGCCAGCATAATTGATGTTGATAATAACAATTATAAAGTTTATTCTCGAATCAGTCTATTTTAATCAGATTTAAATTGGATTTATGTATTTTGATTTTCATCAGTATCTTACATTAAAAATACAATGAATACTACATACATTTTCATATCATCTAAACTCCTTAACCTTTATTTATATAGAATACTTTATAATATCATACTTTTTGAATTTTGTTTCTCATAAATTCCGCATGAAAACAGAATATCATTCTTTTTGCATTTTGTTTCTCATAAATTCCGCATGAATAGAATATTATAACTTCCACACAAGTTTTAAGAAAGCAATTTATTAAATTAAAAACATATTTTTTAGACAATAACAATAAGAAGTAATTCCCATCAAATTTTAACTCATAGTTTTAATCGGTTTTTATTAGATATTTTATTAGATATCAAAAAAACGGTTTTTATTAGAAGTAATTCCCATGTACACAGGCCATATTTTAACTCACAAGTACTACTACCACCTATATTTCTAAATTCATTTTTACAACCGGATACCAAGCCCCTAACATTGTTGATAAATATTACTATACGAATATTTTATTGGATGCTTCACTAACTTATATATAACCTCGAGAACATAACAAACCTTCTAGTAAAGCCTTCAATACAAAATATAAAATACCAATACATAAACAACACCAATAAACAAATAAATAACCAAAAAGTACCAATAAATAAATACATAAATAAATAAAGAATACTACCTACAAATATACCAATAGAACAAACAAATAAATAACGTACCGTGAGCATCCAAGTAGCATTCTCAACCTCATGTGGGTTCGACTTGACATACCGATGGTTGAAAGTGCACCCATCATGCATGTCCACTTTATGATCGTCTTTCAAGTGATTCAATATACTCTCCACGTCTCCGGTAACCAAACACTCCGCCCCGGCATACGGACAGCTGTACGGCCGACACCTAAATATACAGAAATAATAAATTATTATTATTTGGTAACACAGGTTTAAAATTTTAATTAAATCCCAAATACAAGATCAACTTGTTTCTATTTTGATTTTTGATAGGGTTTCATTATTTTATAATAGAGAAAATTTGCAAAGAAGTCCGTGTATTACACCGAAATTGCAAAAAAAAACTTGCATTATTGGAAATCACAAAAAAGCCCCTACCTTATTGTCAAAATTGCAAAAAAAAAAACTAACGTTGGTCACAAACGGTAGTATTCATACTTATTCATACTAAATTACAAACGCTAGGGGCTTTTTTGCAATTATGGCAATAACGTAGGGCTTTTTCGTAATTTCAGTAATACAGGGGTGCTCTCACAATTTCGGCGTAATACACAAGGCTTTTTTTTTTTTTGCAAATTCCCCAACATGAAAATATATCAAATGGCCCACGAAATTGATAAATTTTTACGAGCCATTTCAGAATCTTTCCAACCCGCAGAAAAATTATTATGTGCCGCATGTTTAAGTCCTAAATGCACGATCAACTTTTTTCTATTACGATCGGTTTATCGCTATTTTAAAATGATAAAGCTTTAAAATCTATCAAAAGAGCCACCAAAATTTTTTATAGCCAGGCAGGGCATTAAAAATTTACCTACAGAGTTGCTCGTGCTTGAGTTTGCCGTAGTAAGGAAAGATGTCGGGGCAGCCGAGATTCTGATAGCGGCAGGGCAGCTCGAGGGACTCGGCGACTTTTTCTAAAGCGAGGCAGCGGATGTTGCCCAGCTCGTGCCGGCACGTCGGGCAGTGGTTGTGCACTCTGGCTTTGCAGTTCGAGCACAGCGTGTGCCCGTTCGGACACTGCAAGGGAAAGTTGAGAAGATTGTGAGTAGTAAAATTAATTAATTTCGTAAAAAAAAATAAAATTAATATAATGGTTTCGTATTCAAGGGTATTTGGTAATTTTGTGGAAATTTCAGAAGTAGTAGGTTTAAAGTAAACACGTGTGGCCGTTCGGACACTTGAAGAAAAATAAAAAGATTAAAAAAATTAAGTTTGATTGAAAAATTAGAAAATATTTGAGTTTGATTATATAGGGGATATAATGTTATATTAAGTTTGAAGTGGTTGTGGACCCGGGCCTTGAAGTTTGAGCAGAGCGTGTGCCCATTTGGACACTGGAAGGGAAAGTTGAGAAGATTGTGAGTAATAAAATAAATTAATTTCGTTAAAAAGAATAAAAATAATATTCTTTTGTAGAATAAAATTTTGTAGAATAAAATTAATATTCAAGGGTATTTGGTAATTTTATGGAAATTTCAGAAGTAGTAGGTTTAAACATGCATGGCCGTTCGGACACCGGAAGAAAAATAAAAAAAATTAGGTTTGATTGAAAAATTAGAAAATTAAAAGAAGTGAGTTTGATTAAAAAATTAGAAAATATTTGAGTTTGATTATATAGGAGATATGATGTTATATTAAGTTTGAAGTGGTTGGGGGCCGGGCCTTGAAGTTCGAGCAGAGCATGTGCCCGTTTGGACACTGGAAGGAAAAAAAGAGATTTAGTTTGGATATTCAAATGTTGTAAGATTATGTTTGGAGATTGAAGTGGTTGTGGGCTGAGTAAAATTCGGTAGTATTCATGCTTCTGAAATTCGAAAATTCGGTAAAATTAACAAAAGGCCCTTGAATTTGCAGTTTGAGCATAATGCGTGTACGTATTGACATGGTGAAAAAAGAAAATATTAAAAAGAAAAATATTGAGTTTGAAGATTAAATGTTGGTTACATTATAAAAGGGGAGATTTTGAGTATACCATTAGGAAAAGTCAAAAGTATTTTACCCTTCTAAAATTTAAATATATCAAACTTCAAACCTTGATTGTACAATGAAAACGATAGATATAAAAAGAGAAAACTAATTCGAAGATTCCATGTTGCTTATATAGCCGAATTTTTTTTTATGTATACCACTACAAAAAAGTCAAAAATACCAAGTTTACTGTTTCAAAACTCCAAATATCAAATTTAGCCTCAAAATAGTTAAATGCTAATAATTGTCCAAACTTCAGTTAAAGAAGAATATAATGCCTCTATTAAAATCCAAGTCAAACATTCTCTGATTATTCCTCATTGATTACAAAAAAAAAGAATAAGCACGTTACTACTCATGATTTCTTTTCTTCCATGTGCAGCGAAACAAGAAATAAAAACCAACAAAAAAAATAAAAAGCAATTAAAATACCTGGTAAATTTGAGGGTACATAGTTATAACAAAAAGAAAATAAAACATGTTCCAAGTCATATTTTCTTTTCTTCCATGTGCAAACAAACAAGCAATAGAAACCAACAAAAAATAACCAAAAAAAAAAAGAAAAATACAACAAAAAACAACTAAATAAATACCTGGTGAATTGGGGGGTACATAGAATTGGCGCAAACAGGACATTCTAGAAGCTCATGCACGGAATTCGATGAACCAACACCCGATTTACTAACAATGGAGTTTATGGACCAAGTCCGGCCAAGATTTAGTTTTCTTATCTCACCGCTTCCGCTCGCCGCTAAGTTAGTTATCTCCACCGATTCTGTTTCCGGAATATCTTCCGTCATTATTCCGGAATTAGCTGACATTTTATTCCGATTCCGATTTCGTTTTTGGTGATTTGGTTTGTTTTTTGTGGATTTTTAGCTCATGGGTTTAGTGCTGCGTAGAAATAGAACATGAATTGGTTACTTTAGGAGGATTATTTTTTTGAGAGAGGATTAATTGGAGTTTAAAGAGAAAATCTTTGGAATTATTCCATAATTAGCCGACATTTTATTCTAATTTCTGTTTGGTAATTTGGTTTATTTGTAGATTTTTAGCTAATAGATTTAGTACAGTATAACATGGAAATAAAAGAGTAATTAATTATGAGAGGAAGATTAATTGGAGTTTAAAGACAAAAATCTGAGAAAAAAGAGGAAGTGTCAGGCCATTAATAGCCCCCGATTTCAAGGGACAGTAAATGGAATTTAATGCTTGGTCTTAATTTGTGCAAAAAACTTAAGAAAATACAAAAAATGTAAGAAAAAACATTAGATTTTTTATACTGTTGGAGAAAATTTGAAGTCCCAGCTTCAGATCCAGTGTAAACTCGCAAGCAGAGATTTGAAAGGGGGTTTCATCTTTCAGATTATTAGAAAAACACTGAAAATTTTGAAACTCAAATTGGGATTAATCAACTTTACAGAACGGAAAAACTACAAATTTCCCAAATTCATGATTTGAACAAACCCTCGCCTCACTCAGCACCTCCAATCAATTAAAACTGATTGCACAAATCCCAGATAATGCAAAGAAAAACACAAAAACCCAAAACTAAATTTCAAAAAAAAAAAAAAAAAAATTAAATCTAGAAAAAAAAAATAGTTTGTACCTCAGAAATCAAACCTGTAGAAGAAGAAGATCCGAGGAATCAATCTAGAGAGAAAACAAGAAGACCCAACAACTCCCTATTGAAAGAGAGCAAACGAGAGAGAGAGATGAGAGAGTTTCTCTGTTTGTCTGTTGCTACTGTATATCAAGTGTATGTGAAAATTCTCTTTTGAAATAATTGTTACCTGATTGATGATATATAAATATACTGTTTTATTTATCTGATGATAAAGAAGGGTGATTAAGTGGTTGACTTGAGTTTTGAAAGTTTGAAATTGGAAATTGAAAATTGAAAACCGGAGTTACTGTTCTGTGACATTAATTAATAATGCTTACAAGTTACAACCACTTTTTTTGGAATGTTGTCTCTTATTATGAGTAAAAAACTCTGAAATTATGGAACAGAGAATAATCACCTATTTTATCAACAACAAAAAAGAATAATCACCTATTTTATTTTAATTCAAAGTTATTTAGGAAAATTAATTAATAGAATAGTAAATAGTGAGATAAATTAATTTTCTGTTATTAGCAAAGAAGGATATACAAATAAATACTTGGGTTCATTTCAATTTGTACAATTATTCTATCTTGGAAATGAATGAGATAATATATACGCCCAACTTGTATTCGTGTTAGCAAAATATCAATATTCGTATTCAAATAGACATATGTGCGTTAATCCGTCCGATTTGTATTCATATTCAAATTTTTATCCACTAATATTATTATCCATATTTTAGGAAACAAAAGTCAAAAGAACATTAAGTAAAATAGGAAAAAGATTTAGATTTCTCATTTTATTTAGCTCATATTGCCTCCTAATAAGATGAAAACTCAAATTTGGAGCCGGCTCATACACTTGAATATTGCTCCAAAGTTTTATAGTTTTATTTTGATTTCTATGTATACTTTTGTATTTACAATAATATACCTTAGATTATAAACATTATACGTTTATATTCCCAACAATATACTTTACATTATAAACATTATACCTTTATTATATTTACTGCAATATGCCTTACATTTTAAACAAGAGAAAATAAACGTTAAAATAATTGAATATACAAGTCTCATCATACTGATTTAGAAGATGAGATTAATGATCCGATCTCTCAGACAACAAGAGATAATATACTTTTGTATCATAATAATATACCTTATACTATGAACATTATATTTTTATATTCCTAACAATATACTTTTTATGATAAATACAATGAGAGTCAGAAGGAGCTACTAAACAAAATAATTAGAGATTAAATTTCGTAGGAATTACTTTGGAGCTTCTAGTCTTGTCAGCAAGATATGGGAGCTCGGGAGCGCACGAGAGATTTCAACTGACTCTCCCAATTTTGTGTACGCATGACGACTTCTCTTTGAAAGAGAGCCGGGGAGGCACAATTTATGGGAGATAATTAGGTGGTCTCAATTTCTATAAAATGGAATATTCAGCACTTTTCTAAATAAAAAATTTGGTAAATGGTGTAGTTAGTTATCTAATAAATGATTGCATGGCCGTGTCAATTATCATGGTCCCAAATTTGGATTATTAAAAGACTGTCAGTGGGTCCACAATATCACCCAATAACAACACGCCACGTCAACAACAAAATGTACCATTGGCTGGTCCACAGTGAACCAACTCCACCTGACTTTTTCCACTGCCTAATTAATAATTGTACAAGAGGCCCATACTGTATGCAAGATTGAATACAAACTTATCAAAATCAGGACACTTTCTAATTTTTAAAGTGAGTTGAGTTGTTTGTCGCCTCAATTACTTCTAGATTTTTAAAATCCAGAAATGCAAGTTGACATAATATTTTCCAATTCAATTGTCCTTTTTTCTTATTTTTATTCACAATATATAATGTAAATCTCAAACTAATTATTCTGAAAAATAAAATATTATT
Organism: Juncus inflexus; assembly: GCA_024447665.1. Classification (NCBI taxonomy): domain Eukaryota; kingdom Viridiplantae; phylum Streptophyta; class Magnoliopsida; order Poales; family Juncaceae; genus Juncus; species Juncus inflexus. Next base: position 9,843,402 of record JAJHPC010000003.1, read on the forward strand.
AAGTCTAGCTGTTTCAATCATGGAAAAATGTCAATTATATAGTTAGCCATTTACCAAGGCCAATTACATTACACACTTATGTGGTTTAAGTTTTAGGGACTGGAATAAGACATATTTTACATAAAAAAGAAAAGAAAAGTATACAACAAGATCTACAAATAAATAAATACTGTTAATTAATTAACATTAGATAAACTAACATATAATTAAGTTTAAATTTCGCCTTATTGAAAGCGTCTTTTTTGCTGAGGGTAGCCTTGATTCTGCATCAGTTGATCCTTTCGCCTCATCTGCTCCAATAAATATTCACACTCAAATTTCAAGAACATAAAAATAATAATAGGGAAATATCACATTATCCATTATACCCCAACAAAATGAAAAAAAAGGGAAAATTTACAAAAAGACCCGATTTTTTCTGAATATTTAGAAAACAACCCTATATATGGACAAAAATCGGCCTTATATATCCTCATTTCTCAAAAACATTAAAAGTATAGGAATAAATTATTCTAACGAGTTATATTTTCATCCAAATTTTTAGAGTACAGAAATAGACTCAATCCATATCAATAACATCATAGGGTACTCTACAGCGTTTCTACAAATACCTCTATTTTTGTAAAATATTAAGAAAAGATCGGGCGTTTTCGAAATTTTCCCAAGTTTCTTTCATCAGTTGTAGAAATACACGGAAGAGAAAAAAGCGCGTCATCTATACAAATTCACCACTTTATAAAAAAAAACACAGACCTGTTGTTGACCTCTCTGCATGGGATTATTCATCCCCGCCAGGCTGGCGGCCTGGGAAGCAGCAGCATTAAATGCGGCCGCTGAGCTGGCGGTGGGGCCCACTCTCTGCATGCCCACCATGGGCTGCATTTGTCTCGGGATTCCGCGCTGAGATACCATCTGGCCCGGGATCCCTTGGTTCGGGGGCGGCTGGGTGGGAACAGAACATGTTACTTATGTTAGATCTTGAAATTTGACAAATTAAATTTTGGGCAAATTTGCAAAAGAGCCCATGTATTGTGCTTGAATTGCAAATAAGTCCCTGCATTATATCTTAAAATTTAAAAAAAAAATACATACCGCTAACCTAAACTCTTAAGGATTTTTTTTGTAATTTCTCAGGATTTTTTTTTTTTTTGTAATTGTCGGTAATGTAGGAGCTTTTTTACGATTTAAGTATGCTGGGCCAGATGTATCTCAGAGAGGCGGCATTAAATGCAGATGCTGAGCTGGCGGTGGGGCCCACTCTCTGCATTTGTCTGGGAATTCCTCTCTGAGATAACATCTGGTCCGGTAGAATATAATATTTAGTAGGGGTGTGTTTGCAAAAATTGAAACAATGGATTTTTGACAAGTAAATGGGTTTAAAAGAGGCTGGTTGGTTCATTGGTTGTGTAAACAATATTACAATTAGAAAGGGTATTAGTGCAAAAGGAAACAGTGAATTTTTTATAATAAAATGGGTTTAGAAAAGCTTGTTTAGTTGTATATTTAGTGCATTATTATTGCAAAATTGAAACACAGCATTTTTTATAATTAAATGGGTTCAAAAGAGGCTGGTTGGTTGTATATTCCACATTATAAATAAAATAATAGGTTTATTATGCAAAATTAAAACACTCGATATTTGGATAATAAAACGGGTTTAGAAAAAGCTAGTTATTTTGCGAAATTAAAACACTGGATTTTTTATTTTTTTAATAATTTAATTAGGGTTTAAGAAATAAGATTACAGGTTGAGAAGGCTGGAGAGGAGCGGTTCCTTCGAAATCCGTGTTGGTGTCGACCGGCCGAATCGGATATGTAACTAATTTCTCGTTTTGCTGAGCTGGCACAAGTGCACTAATCATTTAAAAATGAAATATTGTTAATTTGTAATATCGTTTCTAATATGTAAATTAGTATACGATGCGAAAACTTGAGTATTTGAGTTTTGTTTTTATGTAAAAAAAGAGGATTTATTTAGTACTTACTTTCTTCCAGGTAAAGGATCCATTCGGAAATACCTGGATAAACGAAGAGCAAAGTTATTTATTTTAGTATATTGATAAGTGAACTTAAAATGAAAAAAATATGAAGTAAAAATATCATAAAAACTGTAGTTAATAAAATAGGAAAATTAAGAAATATAATTACTCGTGCTCCAAGGCTTGTGCTGCCGTTATTCGCTTCCTTGGATCATATCTGTCACAACAAAAAAATAAAATCAAATTTACATAAGAATAAATAATTATTTATATAACTAAAGCAAAGAGTCCTTCTAAGATTATTTATGCTTAACATTGACTAAAATCAAAACAAAAAATAAAAATAAAAATAAAATGATATACTCTAGCATTTTTGAGAGGAGATCAAAAGCCAAGCTCTTCTGGTTCATATGCACTACATTATGAAGACCTGGATTTTCACTTCAAATCAAAATAAAAAATAATAATTAATATAAATATTTCATTGAATATTTTTTCATTAAATGTACTTACTATTTGCGGCCTTGAATATTTTGTAGGTCAGTTGCCCAATGAGGAAGATTTACTAGTGTTGGCCATTTATCTATTGTTGGATGCCCTAAAATAATTAAGAGAGAGAGAGAGAGAGAGTTAAATCTTATATCATTATTACGCAAGAATTTAAATAGTGGAAAATTTGCAAAAAAGCCCCTGCATTATGTATAAATTGCACAAAAAGCCCTTAGATTTCTTGCATTTTTAAAGAATGGAAGTTGTTTTTTTGTGATTTCCAATAATGTAGGTTTTTTTGCAATTTAATCATCATGTAGATAAATTTAATCATCATGTAGGTCCTTTTTGCAAATTTCTCTTTAATATAAAAGATAAATGAAGGAAAGAAAAGAAGCACTGACCTAAAACCTTAAAGATCTTATCCAACTGGTCAAGCTACAAAAAAAAGGAAACAAAAAAAAACATTAATTCCAAAAAAATGAGAACCATAAATGATAAATCTCATAATGATAATAAATAAGCTGAAACAAATAATCACACATACTTCTAAAGGATTAGTTTTTCTATTATTATTTTATTAATTTTTTTTTAAGACATACTTCAAAAGGATCAGTTCTTCTATTATAAATATATTTTTTAGATATACTTGGAAAGGATTAGTTTTTGTATTATTATTTTATTTTATTTTATTTTAATATATACTTGAAAAGGATTAGGGGTAGCTTTGACTTCAACTCCTTGAAATAATGGTTTGAGAGTAATTAGTTCAGCGAAAATACAACCAACCGCCCACATATCTAACTATATTTTAAGAAAAAAACATATTGCAAACATTCAAAATATGTGAATTAAATCACAAAAAATATTAAATTATTTTAATAAATAAAGGATACCGACAGCACTTGTATAGTGCTTGCCTCCAAGTAATAGCTCAGGAGCTCGGTACCAAATTGTCACCACAACCTTACAAAAATAATATTTATGCATTAAAAAAAGAATATTTGTGTTCATAAAATAATAATAAAAAAATAAAATAAAATACTCCGTTTTCATAAAGAGGTTTTAATGGAGCTTGATATATTCTCGCGAGACCAAAATCGGCGATTTTTACTAAGCCTTGCTCTTCTCCTTCACCCATAACCTTTTAAAAAATAAAATTAAATTAAAATAAATTATAATAAAAACATATTTTAATAAATTAAATTATAATTCTTATAGAATAAAGACGTAGTATATACCAGAATATTTGAAGGTTTGAGATCTCTGTGTATGATCCAATTACTGCAGTAGGAAAAAATATATATTACAATGAAAAGAGCAAAAAAGGGAAATTAATTAAGAAAATATTAAAAAAGGGAACTTAAATTAATTACCTGTGGAGATAATTAAGTCCATTTAGCAATTGCCATAGTAATGATTTTACAGTGTATGCATTAATTGGATGATTAAGCTTCTCTCTGTGGTATCTAATTATCTCCTGATAATAAAAAAAGCAAAATAATGTATATTAATATAATATATATAAATAAATTTATTTACTATTTAATTAACCTGATTAAGTTATATATATCCCAGAGATGAAAAACAAAAATAGGGAAAATAATAAATGTGAGAAAATTAATAATTATACTTACATATAAGTCATGCTCTGCATAATCAAAAGCAAGGTATAGCGACATGTCAACATGATTAATGTGCACATTTACAAGCTTTACTACATTTTCATGAACAAGTTCCCTCAAAAGCTGCAAAATTCACAATCAATTCCATTTCATTAATTCACAAATAATTCCACTAAATTAGAGAAAACAACATAACTTTTATTTATCATACACAACATTTCACAAATCAAAAAGCACAATCCGACCGAATTTACAACAAATTTAGGTTTTCTTTCTTCAAAATCAGCATATCTACCAGTCTCAAAATCAAATTGAACAAATAAAGATGAAAGAAACGGACCATAATCTCACGAATCGCAGTGGGCGAGACTCCGTCGCCTTCCTTAGACTGCTTGAACTTCTTAATAGCAATCGATCCCTTCCTGTTCTTCGTCCTCGCGAGAAACACCAGTCCGTACGTCCCCTCCCCTATCTTCCCCAAAAGCTCGTACTGCCTCAGCCACTCCGGCTTCTGCCCTCCTCCTCCGCCTCCTCGCCCGTCTCCCATCCCTCCGGCGATCTATCTCCGCCTCTTCTCTTTGCTCCGTCGGAGGTATATTTATTTATTTCATTGATCTCTTTCTTAGATTTGATTTATGTTCGTTAATTAAAAGAAGTTGGGCTTTGAAAGGCCTTTAGCATTATATCTTAATATATGTTGGGCTTTTAAAGGCCCATATGATTACTATACTAATGAACTAAGTTTGATATATTATGCACTCTTGAGTTGCAAATTAGGGGTTTTAATTAGTTTTTTTGAAAGAGGAGATGAATGGTCGTATGAATTTGTTAAGAAAGGTATGTAAAAATATAGATTTGTAATTTTGAGTTTTTGGAAGGGTATATATATGATATTATAATAAAGTGTCAATTTTGATTATTGTTTTTTATGATTCTTATGTGATTACCTGATCAATCCATTAAATAAAAAAATAATTTGTATAGAAATAATAGTACAAAATATCAAACTAAAACTAAATTCACATTGTCAGGATTAATAAAGTTTAAAATGGACTAATATTAGTCGAACTTATATCAATGCACACACAGTTTTTAGGCTTGATCTCTTGTTCTTATACTTCTAAATTTATGAATGTATATCTCATTTCATAAAAAAAATAAGAAAAAATCAGGAATTATGTTTCGGATTACAAGTTCTTTTCGACAAGACAGACTTATAAAATTCATTCAAAAGGATCCACCTGATTCTTATATTGTTCCATCTGCAAACCTTCATGGCTGATAATAGAAAAATAAAAATTATGTAAATTACTATTTATTTTTTAAGAAAAGGAAACTAATAAACTTTGTTCTGAAGTAATCCTAACTAACTATTCTTTCTTGTCGTTTTAGGAAATTATTACTATCTGTTACAATACCTGATTATTATATCTTTATCAACTCTCTGCAAATCAATGTTTTCTTTATAAAAATTGAGTTTTTTGGTGCTCTCAGATCTTCTTACAAGAATGATATTTTGTGATCGATAATGAGTTATTTATTACACTCTTTATTGATATTCTCCAATGTCTTGTGTTGTTTTTCTTTTTCTTTCTTGAAATTCATTGTGTCAAATATCCTTAAATTCTTAATACAAATACAATTGATGACACTATAATATAAAGCTATTTCTTTTCATTCATATATTGTGTGATGTTTGCTTATCTTGTTAGAGAGATCATGCAATATGACACTCCGGATGCATGCAACAATTTAGTTGCGAAAATGTCATTCATAAAATATGAATTGAATTGATGGGAGTTGGTCTTCGGGTTGTTTTTTTCTTTTTCTTAAAATATAAATAAGTTTTGCCAATATCATGTAAATGGCATGAAAACAAAACATTTTGTAAGAAGGTCTATTTATTTCATTAACCTTTTTGCTTATTAATTTTCTTTCTTTTAAACAATTCACACTTTATATAAGCTTTCAGATTATATAACTCAGTATTATTCTCCTACTACTTTTTGGGCTTTTAAAAAGCCCATATGATTCATTATCCGCAACAGAGATGGCCACACAATAAAAACCACACAGGACGTACTCCTCTCCAACGGCTATATCGATGCAGGATCCAATGAATAAAATAATTAATTCTTTCCCAAAACAAGCAAAAAAACGACCGTTAGAATTTTCTCGACCGTTGATATCGAAACCAACGACCAACGGCTAATATCACAACCCAAATCATCCGCCTCTGCGTCTTTATATTCTTCCGTCCCCAATTCATTCATTCATTCATTCATTCTCTCTCGCAACAACTAAAAAGCTTTCGTTCGTTCAAGAACAACACTCCGCTTTCTGCTTCTTCTTCTTCATTCTGTTTTATAGAGATCCCACCGTTCTTCTCCTCCCTTCAGATCGATTGTTTCCAAGGGCGGAGATTTCAATATTTCATTTCGTTTTTTAATTCCTAGTTTCATTTTTCCTTAATTAATTAATTCTGAATTCATTTCGATTTATTAGCTTTATTATTTCATTTTACTAACAGTATAAATAAACTAGTTCGTTTTCTATTGGATTTGTTGTTTGTCTAACCATGGATGCAGGATTCTCCTCGTACTCTTCTGAGATGAACAAGGTCGATAACCGCCCTGTTCTGAGGGAACCAACGCCCAGGCCGTACATCCCTCCGCTGCATTCTTCTCGCAATGGAACCCGCACCTACGTAGGATTCCTTTCTTTTTATTAAATTGTTTGATTTTACCTTACATTTTTGATGAATTTATGTATGATTTTATTATTATTTACTGTATTTTGGAAATCAATTATGCTCTGAGGCTCTTTAGCTTCGATTTCATCAGATCTGAATGTTTTTCTTGCACTATCATTTCTCCAGTCTTCTCTCAATTTCTAAACTTGTTTCACTTCTTTGAACAACAGGGAGACAGATTCATCCCAAACAGATCGACAACAGACATGGACGTGGCGCGGTGCCTGTTAGCCCAGCCGAACAGACAGAAGGAGAACAACGGAATCGCTTCCCCTTCAAAAGAGGCGTACCGAAAGGCTCTTGCTGATACTTTATTAGGCGGCAGGACAAGGATCTTCTCCTTCAGGAACAAACCTAAGTCGCCGGTCAAGTCTTTGTTCGATCCTGTTTCTGCCGCTCCTGCTGTGCCCGCCAGAAAACGTCGCCACATCCCTCAGGTATTTAATTAATTAATTAATTTGTTTATTTATTTATATAGTAGTACTGTAGGAGTAAATTAATTGCGAAACATTATTTAATTGATTAATTTATTTGTCTTTTTATTTATTTATATAGTAGTACTGTAGTAGGTAGTAAATTAGTAGCAAAAGGTTACTGTAATAAATAAATAGCATATTATTATTGTAATAAATACATAAATAAACTTCTATTCAGTAGGGGTACTTATTTAATCAAGGCTTAGTTTCTCGGCCAATAATCTAAAAAATCATATTAATATTTTTATTCTTTCTCAGTCGGCGGAAAGAACTCTGGACGCGCCAGACATAACAGACGACTTCTATTTAAACCTTCTAGACTGGGGCAGCACCAATGTACTCTCCATCGCTTTGGGCAGCACGGTCTACTTGTGGAACGGCAACAACGGCTCCACGACAGAGCTCGTGACCGTCGATGATGACTTGGGTCCGGTCACCAGCGTGAGCTGGGCGCCGGATGGACGACACCTGGCAGTCGGGCTCGATTCTTCGAACGTGCAGCTCTGGGATGTCAACACTAATAAGCTGGTATGTTAGTTTGATTAATAACCAACTTATTTTTTAATTGTTTATTTGGGAAATTTGCAAAAAGGCCCCTGACTGCCTAAATTGTGAAAAAAATCACTTCAGAAAAGTGAAATAAATTACGTTTTGTTATGACCCAACATGATTATAAGTTTAGCAGTTTTTTTTTTTTTTTTGCAATTTGTAGTTTATTTTGCAATTTAGGCATAATGCAGCGACTTTTCTGCAAATTTCCCTATTTTTAAATTTTTTTTAATATTTCATCATTTATTCAATCAATTTTGTGCTGATTTAAAACATAATAAAAAGTCCTACATTATGCCTTAGTTGGAAAAAAACATGTCTTTCATTATTGAACTGTAGCAATTTTTAGTAGGCCTTTTGTCAAAATTTAACGGTAACACAGTGACTATTCTCCATAACATTACATGATTACATCACTTCACTAAATCAACATTTTAATATTTTCTCCATCCAGATGAGGACTCTAAGAGGCATCCACTCATCCCGAGTCGGTTCGCTCGCCTGGAAGTCCCACATCCTTTCGACCGGCAGTCTGGACGGCTCCATCGTCAACAACGACATCAGGATCCCCGACCACGACATCAGCAGATTCCGTTCCCACACGGCCGAGGTCTGCGGGCTCAAGTGGTCCAACTGCGGCCAGCACCTCGCGTCAGGCGGCAACGACAGTCTGGTCAACGTTTGGAATCTCGGTCAAACGAATCCTTCAAAGACGTTCAGGGACCACACGGCCGCGGTCAAAGCTCTGGCTTGGTGTCCGTACCAGAACAACGTGCTCGCGACAGGTGGCGGCGGGGCCGATAGGAGCATCAAGTTCTGGAACGTCAATACCGGTAAGGGAAATCAAATCAAATCCTGACTTTTTCGTTAACAGGGATTCTGAATCCTGGATTTCTAAATTATGGTTTTTGGTTTGAACAGGGGCGTGTTTGAACTCGGTGGAGACGGGATCGCAGGTGTGCAGTTTGCTGTGGAATAAAAATGAGAGGGAATTATTGAGCTCGCACGGGCTGACGGATAATCAGTTGACTCTGTGGAAGTATCCGTCCATGTCCAAGATGACCGAGCTGCACGGCCACACCTCTCGCGTCCTCTACATGGCTCAGGTATTGGAAATTAAGCTGTTTAGCCCCTGAAAATTTTTAATTATCGTGAATAGGTCCCCTGAAATTGAGCAATTTAATTATTTACGTCCCTGAAAAAGTTGGTTATTTTGTGAAACTTTCCGCCTATAACCCTAAATGTGAAAGATTAAGCAATTTAATGCCTCAATAAAGTTTGGTAATTAGGGTTTAGGGTATATTTTGTGATTATGTGGTAATTTTGCAAATAGGTCCCTGAAATTAATTATTTTATTATTGAATGTGTAGAGTCCGGACGGATGTACTGTTGCGTCGGCGGCGGGAGACGAGACGCTGCGGTTCTGGAACGTGTTTGGATCTCCTGAAGAGAAGAAGCAAGCGGCCGTGAAGAACGTGGTGAAGTCCGTGGGGCCCACCAACCGATACAGCCACATTCGCTGAATAATAATAATAATAATAATAAAATCGGTTAGGGTGTGTAAAAAGGAGAATATGGAGAGTGAACTAAATAGGAAAAACATAACCATTATTGTTGTTTGTGAGTATTAAGTGTTTATATGATGATGACTAAAGGGGTGGATCGGGGGTGGTATATTAGTTTGGTTAGGTTTTTTTGCATCCTGCAAAATATCGTGTTTAGAATGTTAAATGTTAAAAGTTTATATGATGATGACTAAAGGGGTGGATCGGGGGTGGTATATTAAATGTTTATATGATGATGACTAAAGGGGTGGATCGGGGGTGGTATATTAGTTTGGTTAGGTTTTTTGGCATCCTGCAAAATATCGTGTTTAGAATGTTAAATGTTAAAAGTTTATATAATATTAATAATAATAATAATAATAATAACCACAAAATAATTAATAAAGATAAAAATCTCTGGTTAAAAACTTAGATTATCTTCTCCTTAGAAATACAAAGTAGTTGTCAAAATTTCACCACTACCCGGCCCAATTATCATACCGAGAACAATGAGCTGAAAAATAACCAAAATAATCTACAACTGCCCATTCTATCAACAATAAACAAAACTGCCCGTTTATCATTATTATTCACATTAATGGGCTGAAATCCATACGTGGCCCCATCAAAATCCGTTTATTTCTAAAAAATGGAATCATGACCGTCTTTAAACATTTAATGTCACGTATATAAAAATGAGCCTTCTTTCTTCTTCTTTTTCTCCCTTTTGAGCCGCCTAGTTACAAACACAGAGAGAGAGAGAAAGAGAGAGGAGGAGGGAGAACAATGAACAAATGATCGGAAATAAGGTCTCGGTGGGATCAATCTGGAAGTGAGCAGCCGCCGCACTTGGAGGTTGACCCGAACGAGTCCATTTGCCTCGTACTAATCAAGTTGATAATTTGGAGGAATTGAATATATACACCTACATTAATGAAAATATTGATGACCGTTGGGAATTTGTCTAACGCAGTTTAAATATGTTTGTGTATTGTCTTTTGTTTGGAAAAAATGTGTATATGATGTTACTGCCTTTTCGTAAATTATGTCTTGATGTAATCCTAGTTTTTGTAATTCTTTTATATGTTCTTTATTTTATATTATGGATTTAATTTATAAAAATAGAGGCACTTACAGCCTTCTCCAAATTGAAAACTTGCTTCATTTTTATCCTTTTCCAACAGATAAACTAATGAAAAAAAGCACAGCAGAATCATCATATAAGAAAATTGATAAACAAAAACTGATAAGAAAAAACAGCAAAATCGAATATATACATGTACATTAAGGAAAATGGGGGAGGAGTTTGTGAATTTGATGTGTTTGAGTGAGTTTGATTGGGTTTTGTCTCCGGCGAAAATCTCAATTATTGATGACGATGGATTGTGTTTTCATGTAGGAGTGGGTTCGAGTGATGTGATAAGAAGTTTGTTTTCTGTTTTGAACTTGGTAGGAAGCTGTGAATAGACCAATGCAGTTGATGTGATAAGAAGTTTTTTATTTTGAACTTGGCAGAAAGCTATGAATAGTCTAATGCAGTTTAAATATGTTTGTCTACTGTGTTATGTTTAGAAAAATGTGTATATGATCTTACTGTCTTTTGTAAATTGCGTATTAATATGTGGTCCTTCTCATGCTAATGGGCCAATAAATAAATAGATTTGGGCTTTAATATGTATTATAGTAATATAGGAAAGAAAAATTATTCAGAGTGTTTATAAGTACCAGCATACAATTTTTAACTGTATATATATATATTTCATTTGGATATACCTTTTATGTTTAACAATATTTTTTTTTGAAAATATACTTTTTTATAATTTCACTATATATTTTGTGTTTATAAATATACTTTTTTGTAATCGGACACTGTTAAACACTCCAAAATGCTGACACTTCGTATTTAGACCCTATAGAAAAAATTTGGGAAAATGCAAAAATTGCATTTTTGAGCCGGGGGCTATTTTTGGTTTTGTGCGAGGCTCATTTTTTGGGTTCCGCCAAAAGAAAGAAAAAGGAGAAGAAAGGAAAGAAAAAGAAACGAGGAGAGAGAGAGAGAGAGAGAGAGAGAGAGAGAGTGTGTGAGTCTTTCCACTTGATTCTTGTTAGCTCTCTCAATCGCCGGTTGGTACGAACCGATACGGAAAAATCTTTTTCTAGTTCCTCTCTAGTCGGTAGCTCTTTTCTTTGTTCTTTTGTAATCCTCCGAGCGTGTAATTTATCGTGTCAGTGATGAATTTAGTCTATGGTTTAAAGTGTGAGTTGTAGCTCTAGAAGAGGTTTTTATTCTTGTATTATTGTAAGCGGTACGGTTGGTAGCAAAGTTAATTAATACAAAGAAGTTTTTCTTAATCTGTGTGTCTCTTTGTATTTGTGTTTGTTTATCCCTTGCATATCGAGTAAACCGGGTTATATTTGTGGTATCGATTTGAGTATTTGAATTAACCTAATTACCGTACATAAGGTGTTCGACAAAAGTCCCGAGTGAGAATTTTTTGTGTGAAACACCCCCGTTTTTTCCAACAATATGATCCTAGATTTTGTATTTGTTGTATATTTTCTTTATTTTATAATCTGCATTTAATTGATAAAAAATAGTGGTAGCTCCAAAATTTCCAAATTGAAAACTTGCTTCATTTTTGTCCTTTTCCATCAGAGAAGCTAATGAAGTTTTCTCTCAGAAAAATCACATCAGAATCATCAGATAAGAAAATTGTTAAAAAAAAATAAGAAACACCTGATAAGGAAAAACAGCAAAATCCAACATAAGTAAAAGATAATTCTTAGATCTGATAATTTATTAAGGATGATATACTCTACTTATTAATTAGGGTTTAAATTTATTTTCTAAAGCTGAGTTGAATATGGTATAAATTTGAAGATTTGATAAAATAAAAATTTTGAGCTTTTGGAAGAGTATATATGAAATTACAATTCAAATTTACATTTTGCTACTTTTTATGATTCCCAGCAATTACCTAAACAAATTCCCATTAAATTAAAGAAAATAAAAAAAGTTTAAGAAAATGTAAATCAAAATTATGTAAATTACTATGTATCATCATATCGTACAGTTTTAATCTATATCATATCATACAATCTTAATCTATTTTACTGGGAGTTGTACAACTTGTATATTTTTATGATTTTAATGGTTCTTGTCATTCCTAACTATTTAATGATTTTATTTCTAAAATCTCTTTGCAGGTTTATTTTCTCTGCGATAATTTCTCAATTTTGTATTCCCTATAGATTGCAAGTCTTCTTGCATCATTGAGATATTATTATCTACTGCATTCACCTGAAATTGTCAATTAAAAATGAAGATTAATTGAAATGAATAATAATTCTGTGGAAAGAACTTAATGAAAGTTTATAATTAATATTAATTAAAAAGGGTAACAAAAATATATCAAGATGAGAGCGAGAGACCTTTCGAGACAGCCATCTTGAAATGCCGTACTTGCAGTAAATGTTTTTTAACGCCGAAATGGATATTCCAGATGGGCAGCCGCTTCCTTAAGAGAGATGAAAATAAGGCGATATTTCATTTAATTGAATACTTGCGATTTTGTACCACTGCTTTAACATAGTTACACTATAGTTAAGAAGGCTCATGACATGTAATTATATAGAAAACAATATGAAAAAAAATAAGAAAACAACATAGAATAATAGAATTTTAAAATAATTTAATTAAATTATCATTATGGCTGCGTTTTTGATGATCCATTCTACAAAATTTCACTCTCATCAGGATTGTTAGATGATTGACATTTCCCAAGGCAAATTTAAAATTAGTCATGGTTTAAATGAATTGTTGTAATCTTTTCCAAAAATAGTGACAAAAAATTTAAAAAGTTAATATAATCTTCAATTATCATTCACAAAAAAATCATTATTGATAGTTTTCATGGTTTCAATATAGAATAATAGAATTTCAAGATAATTTAATAAAACTACCATTATTGCTGCTTGCTTGATGATCCATTCTACAAATTTCACTTTCATCAGGATTGTTAGCATGATCCACATTTCCTAAGACAAATTAAAATTAGTCATGGTTTCAATCAATTTTTTGATCGACATTTCCTAAGACAAATTAAAATTAGTCATGGTTTCAATCAATTTTTTTAATCTTTTACAAAAAATAGTGACAAAAAAAAATGATATAATCTTCATTTACCATTCACAAAGTTATCATCGATATATTCTTCATCAACATCGTCAACAAAGTTATCATCGATATATTCTTCATCAACATCGTCAACAAAGTTATCATCATGTCTTCAACTTCTGTTTTACAAAGCAAGAAAAATGAAAGTCTAATTAATCATGGTTTAGAGATCAATTGTTTTTTCTCTAATAGAAAAAACTCAAATGATTTGACGTTCTTACCTGGAAAATATTCGAAGTTGAATGCTTCTTCCTCCTCTTCTCTTGATCTTTTCGCCATTTTGTGTGTCTGAGATCAGAGAGACTAGAGAGAGAGATCAAAGTGAGTTTTCCTCTGTATTTTTGAAAGAGAGATCTGTTGTATTATTTGTTATTTACATAATACAACTTAAATTTTAAAACTTAAATATTTTAGTAGTATATTCACTATTAAATATATTATTATTAGAGAGAATGAATAGGAGTTATTTACATTCATTACCATAATTAAGAATATGATACTCGTTTTTATGCCTTGATATATGGGTGTGATATGGCAAGAGAAAAAAAAAGGTGATTCTCTCTCACCAGAAAAGAAGAGAAAATACAATAATCTAATTCTCTTAACTCTCTCAAAAGGAACTCTCTGTCTTCTCCTCTTCTCCTCTCAGTTCAATAAAATTCTCAAAAATTTCATCTTCCAATTCCTAAAAAAAAAGGAGATAATCAACTATGGTCGAAAAATCGGTGCTAGAGACTTCATTTCTTTTGAAGTGGATGTCATCCATTCCGTGACTGTGCTACCGGTATGGATTCGAGAATTCGCTCGAGGTGTAGAAGTTTGGAGGCTGGATCACCGACATTCCTTGCACAAGAGGACATAATTCACCTTTAGAGCAGTCGCGACTCGATTGCATGGCTACACCAGACTTGTTTTCAATTTTACTTAATGTTTTCTATTAATTAATTTGATTAATTCATCAAATAATTATCTATTTTATAGATCTGATCTAACAAGATCTATTAATCATATATTAGATTGTTGTGTGCGTCTGAGATCAAGCGAGAGAAACTATAGAGAGAGTAAAATAAAAAAAAAGAAACTATAGAGAGAAAAGTTGAAGTGACTTTTCCTCTTCTTTTTTTTTAAATTAGCCATGGTTTCAAGCAAAAGCGGTTCATAATGAGTTATATGTTACATACCTTATTGATTTGCTCCAATATCTTAAGCAGCCTTTTTTTTTTCTTGAAATTCATTGTCTCAAATATCCTTACAATCTCACCATAGTTGCATGAAACTTTATAATATATCATTTCATGAATATGTTGTGATGTTTGCTAGAGAGATCATGCCGATAGGACGAGCTGGATGCATAATTAATTTAGGTATCATATATAAAGGATGAACTGGATTGATATAATTAGTGATAATGCTTAGTTTTCGGATTGCATCTTTTCTTTTTCTTAAAATATAAAAAAGTTATGCCAATATATTTGTATTTATTGTTTGGGGTCCAATGCAGAAAACTCACTTGTTGGGCCTAAGACTCATATGTGAACAGTCTATTCTTTTCTTTCTGCGACAAAGCCCATACGCATAATATTTCTTATTTGATGAACCATAAAAAAAATGTATTAAAAAATACACTACAAAATGAAAATAGTCACCTTTTTATGTGAAATACAACTTGTTGAATTTCATAAGCTCGGCCTGAAATTTACTTGGTCTATTATGATCAGCCAATGCCGTTGTGATAATTTATTAAGGATTAAAGTTTGATATTACACTTACTTATAAATTAGGGCTCAAATTTATTTTTTAAAGCTGAGATGCATATGGTATAAATTTGAAGATTTGTTATAATACAAATTAGTAATTTTGAGCTTTTGGAAAAGTATAATTGAAATCACAATACATATTTACATTTTGTTGTTTTTTATAATTCGGAGCTCGATTACCTAATCAGATACCATTAAATTACAGAAAAAAAGTTAAGATAGAAATAATATTACACGAAACCAAAATAGAACTAGATCCATTGACCGGATTAATAAACTCTCGAGCAATTGTTTACGATTTGTTAATCAACACACACATGGCCCTTTGGACCTAATATGTTTTTTCAGGCTTAGAAACAAGAATTGTTTTCAAACTTTCTAAATCCGTGAATATTTCTCAAATCGTGTTTCTAATTTTATAATTACTAATTCATCCAAAGGGATCTTGCTGGTCCTCATGTCGCCGTATTTGTGAATTTTGTGATTTTATCTCTATGATCTCTCTCAATGTTTATTTTATCTTCAATGATTTGCCTCAATCTTGGATCCCCCGTCGATTACAGGTCCTTTTGCAACATTAAGATTTTATTATCGATTGCATTCACCTGAAATTGTCAATTAAAAATGAAGATTAATTGAAATGAACAAATAATAATTCTGAGGAAAGAACTTAATGAAAATTTATAATTAATACTAATGAATAAAGATAACAAAAATATATCAAAGATAGAGAGACCTTTCGAGACGGCCACCTTGAAATGCCATACTTACGGCAAACGTTTTTTAAGGCCGAAATGCATATGCTGAGATGGGAGGCTGCTTTCTTTAGAGAGAGATGAAAATAAGGTGATATTTCATCCACTTGCAAACTTGCGGTTTTCTCCCTCTGTTTTGATATAGTCGCATTATAAGAAATATCATGAGTCATGTCATAACATGTAATTACAAAAAATAAATATCTGAAAAAAATAAGAAAAAAATATATTTTGATAAAAAATGTGAAAGACTGCTAGTGCAGTTGGGCACACACAAAAAACTCAAGTAAAAAAGAGATCCCAAGTTCGAGCTTGGCTTGCTGGAGTTTTTTCTGAAAAAATACGTGGGGACGTATGAGCGATCGTATTAAAAATTCAAAAAAAAAAAAAAAACATGTTGATCAAAATACCTGAAGGGCGAGCTGGCTTCTAGGCAGTGGCTGAATGGCTTGAAGTTCTGAAGTGCAAAAAATTAATAAAATCGTAAGGGTTAAGTTGAAAAAAATGAAGTGGGTTGGTATTTAAGATTAATTGTACAATCATGTTGCTAAAAAAGTAATGATCTATAAGTCTCTTTACATACAACCTGCTAATAATCACATGCATTCTAATCAATGTTGCAGAAATCGCTAATCGGGATTAATCGGACGGACCGAAAATTTTCGAGTAGGGGATTAATCGGGATTAATCGGAATTAATCGATTTGATCTAATCGGACTGAATTTTTATATATATTTCAAATAATATTAACATTTATAACAAAAATATTCAATATCCTAAACTCATAATCTAATAAACACATATAATTTAAAGTTCAAATACATAATTCCAATTAAAATATAAACGATATTCAATACATAATTCAAATTAAAATATAATCCAAAAAAACAACACACATCAAAGTCTAAACAAACAACACGTATCAAAGTCCAAACCAAAAACACACAACAAACTCCAAAATAAAAAATTAAATGGGTCGGGCCGGGTGAAAACTAAAGAAAAATGATGAAAATATAAAAAAAATAAAAAAAAAGTGGTTGATTTTTTTGGGTTTTGAATGGACCAGGCCGGAAAATATTAAAATTAAAAATTAAAATAAAAAAAAGACAGATTTGGGCTTAATCGGGTGAAAAAACGGCCCAAATCGGCCCAAAACGGGCGGCCGATTAATGCAGCCGATTAGGACGTTTTCTGCACGGTGGGTGCCGTTTTCCGATTAATCGCCGATTAATCGGCCGATTAATCCGATTTCTGCAACACTGATTCTAATGCTTAAATGGGGCGAAACATCAAAAGACAAATATTATAAAAGGGGAAACTAATAAATACCTGAACTGGGCGGATTTGTTAAGATAATTTCAGAATTTTTGGAGCTCGGTTCGGGCTCCTATTTCTTGGAGGAACTGAATCAAGAAAATTGTAATTATTTCAACAATGGAAAGTAAATTTGTAAATATTTGAAGAGAAATAAGTTACATTTTAAGTTTTCTAGGTGTATATTTGGAAAAAAATTTCAGAGAAAAGTTTTAATTCTAAGAGTAAAATTAAGATTTATCATCTCTTTATGAATCGCGCTACATAATAAATATGCAACATCTTTTTGAAGCAAGCGAAAGCTCATAGTTTTAGTGTATTAAAGATCTTAATGCAAATTTAATGAATAATAAAAGCAAAAAATCATGAAAGTTGATACATCATAGAATCTTAATTAGATTTCTATATAATATCAAAACTAGTAATATAAAATATAAATTTTTGAAGCAATGAAATGAAGTTCTTTCATTTTAAAATATTGAAATATATTTAAAACAAATATTTGTACCTGAATTAAACATAATTGTATTGCCATTTGCAGGCTTGGGTTTTTTATTAACTCCTACTGCCAATAATTCAATGAACTGTGATTTGGAATCGTCAATTACAATCCATGTCTCGTCTCTTTTCTGTATCTTGTAATCGATAATGAAACATTTTACATGTTCAAAATCAGTGTTTCTCAAGCTGAAACATCAAATGGAAGAAAAACAAAATGTTTATAAATGGCATGAAAGAGCGTACTGCAATTAATCAAAAATATAAAAATAAAAAATAATTATTTTAGGCAATTAAAGAAAACATACTCAACAAAGGACCGGAAGGTCGATTCGTTTCCAGTATTGACAGATATTTTAGCATGATCAAATCGTCCAACATTGCCATGCAAGGAAAATTTACATAAACCTTGCTTATCTAAAATCCCAAATTATTCCATTAAATCGTCAATTAATTTTTAATTTTAATTTGATGATTTCATAATATAATAAGTGATAGGTTAATTAATTACTCAATTATCTCACCATTTACATGCACAATTTCTCTCAATACATGACAATTTGTACAATCGAGCGCCTCAGACGCGCCATTCATTAAAACATTCTGACCTACAATTTGATAGAATAATTACTTCAGTTAAAATATCTATGAACCTCTAATTTGTCCTTAATTTTCATGGTTTCAATTCAACATAGAATAATAAAATTCTAATATTAAATTAAAAAAAAATTTACCATTGTTGTTTCCTTCAAATTCCATTTGACTCGTTGCATTCTGGCTGAGATTGTTAGTATCATCTACGTTTTATTTGCAACAAAACAAAATTGAAGATAAATTATTTATTTTCATATTTATATATAATTTGATTCATATTCCTTTGGGTTGCTTTTTTATTTTTTTAGCTATGGTACCATTTTTTGATTCATTTACTTCAAATAAATATATATGGACCAGTTCAAAAACTAAAATATATATCTAACTAATTTTAGTTAATTTCTCCTGAATTTTCAAGGCTTCAACACAAAATAATAGAATTTTAAGATAAATAAATAACGTTAATTATTTCCGTGACTATTATCTATTCCACTGCTTGCATCTATACTGTTAAGAAGGTTCGCATGGTCTACATTTTCTATTTTACAGCAAAATAAAGATAAATTTTAATTTTTTTAAGCTAAATTTCATAAACTCTAAATTTTAAAATTATTAATGGTATCAATTTCATAAACTCATTGCACAAAAAAATGAAAAAAAAAATACTCATATAATAATAAGAAAAAAGTTACCATTTACGTTTGAACTGTCATTATTCATGCTAATCGCGGCATTCATATCAATAGTATCTTCAATATCTTTATCTATACATAAAAAGATAAATATAAGTTATTGATGGTCCTGGTCTTAGACCAAATAAATAAATCAATTCTTTTAATCTTTTCCGAACAAAGTGACAAAAAATTAAAAACTGATATAATCTTCATTTACCATTAACAAAATTATCATCAACATCATCAAAAAAGTTATCGTCCAAATCCATGTTTATCATCCCATCAATGTCTATAATGCTTGCAATGTCTTCAATTACTGTTTTACACAGCAAAAAAGAAAATTTCAAATTATTCATGGTTTAGAGATCAATTATTTTTTCTTTGATAGAAAAAACTCAATTGGTTTGACGTTCTTACCTGGAAAATTTTCGAAGTTGAATGCTTCTTCCTCTTCTTCTCTTGGTCTTTTCGTCATCTTGTCTGTCTGAGATCAAACGAGAGACTAGAGAGAGAGAGAGATTGAAGTTAGCTTTCCTCTGTGTTTGTTAAAGAGAAAGATCTGTCGATCAAATATTAGAGTGTTGTGTGTTTCTGAGATCAAGCGAGAAACTAGAAAGAAAGAGATTGAAGTTAGTTTTCCTCTGCTTTTGTGAAAGAGAGATCTAGTGATCAGATATTAGAGCGCTGTGTGTTTCTGAGATTAAAGCGAGAGAGATTGAAATGAGTTTTCCTGTGTTTTTGAAAAAGAGAGATCTATTGAGAGAGAGATTGAACTGTGCATGAGAGAGTGATCAGAGTGCAAGTACGTGGAGATAGAAGCATAACTGTGTAATAGATTGATGCAACTTTTGATCAACTCATAATTTCTCACCTTTTTTTTTTTAAAAACCCAAAACACAACGGTCAAATTATTTTATGAAAAAATACTATTATGATCACCAATGATAACACGCCATGTGGAATATTAGTGGCATGGCTATTAGAATTAGTTGAGTCCTTTTGGGCTTTTAAAATTCCAGTTTGATTACCTCGTCCAAAAATAAACGAAAATAGACGCTGCATTTATATAAATCTCATCAAACAAATTTATTTCATTTCTTCTCATGTTGATAATTTGAAGAGATTGGAAATATACACGTAATTTCATGACTATGAATTTGATGAATAAAACAGACAAGTTAGATTATTATTATTATTATTTTTATTATTATTATTATTATTATTATTATTATTATTATTATTATTATTATTATTATTATTATTATTATTATTATTATTATATATTGTTTTTTTTTTCAAGTTGAAGTAGATTCAAGAGGTAATGAGAAGCTTTTCCGTTTCAAACTCAGGTACTCAGTAGAAAGTTGTGATTAAAGCAATGCAGTTTAAATATGTTTATATAATGTCTTTGTACAATTCTGAGATGTATATGATCTTAACGTCTTTGTACATTATATATTAATATAATCCTAGTTTTTGTGATTTTTTTTCTATTTTCTTTATTTTATATTTTGCATTTAAATTGATGAAAAAAAGAGGCAGCTCCAATTTCTGAACGAGTAAAGCAGACAATCCAATATTTTTTTTAAATGAAATGATACTTAGGATATGATATATAACAATGCACAAGCTAATAAATCTCATAATTCATAGCCACACATAATATATAAAAAAATTACACGCACATTACAAAATCGAAATTCTTAACAAAAAAAAGAGTGAATTAATTAACATTATAATCTCTGGTCAAAAAATCAACGCGCCAGCCAGCCGCACCATTCCTAAATAAAAAAAAAACCATATGTAATTCTCAAATTGCAAAAAAAAAAAAAAAACCCCTCCATAATTCAAAAATTACAACATACAAAAATCCATCCTTCAGGAAATTACAACAAAAACTACCATTTCTTGAGATCTAATCATCACAATTCCATACTTTTTCAGGGGTACAAACGTAATTTTACACACACCTGTATTTCAGAAAGACGAAGACCCAACAAAAGTGGACCGGCCTGAAATCTCTTTGAGAGAAGTCAAAAACCACTCCAACAAAAAAATAAGAAAAAAGTAAATTTGCCCAAAAAACCCCAATATTATCTTAAATTGAAAAAAGCCCTCCATAATTCAAAATTGAAAAATAAAAAAACTCCACCCTTCAGGAAATTGCAACAAAAATCCACCCTTTGTTAACACCCAACTACAGATGACACAAACACAATTCCATACTTTTCCAGGGGTACAAACGTAATTTCACACCCCCCCCGTAATTCAGAAAGACGAAGACCCAAAGAGGACACACACACAATTACATCATTTTAGAGGGGTATAAACGTAATTTTACCAATCACTGCATATCCACCGGTGTTTCAGAATCTCACAACACTCCGCAAACGCACACACCTAACTTCGCGCGTGCAAAGCCAAAAGGGCAACAACAACACACAAAACTCCATAACTTTCAGGGGCACAAACGTAATTTCACACACCTGTGATTTCATAATTCAGAAAGACGAAGATCCGACGGAAGTCGACCGGCCCGAAGACTGAATCTCCTTAAGAGAAGTCGAGAGCCAATCCAAGCCCTCGTAAAGTCCGTCACCTTTTAATGCGCATGTGCCCTGTATGTGCCACACTCTGTTTCTTAAATCGTACAGACCGAGACCTTCGCAAACCTCCATTGGCGACATGGCGTTTCTCTGCATTTAATGCGTGGACCGGTCAGAGAATGATGTGCATTTAATGCGTGGACCAGTTATGCATTTAATGCGTGGACCGGTTGGTGTAGTGTTAGGGGATGATAGGAGTTGTTATTTTATTGTGTTTTATTTTAAGAGGAAGAGAACTGATAGGGAATTGGGTTTGAACTGAGTTTTTTTTTTTTTTTGGGAGATTGAATGTTTTATTGGGTAGAGATAAAGTACAAATTTAGAGCATTAAGATGCAAAAGATGAAAAAGAATTTAAAAGGAAATAATAAAAAAGGAAAAAAGAGTTAAATATTACCATGTCCTGTTTGTTGGCAAAGACTAAGATCACACTGTTGAGCATGAACGGGTCGTTTATTATCGTCTGAAATTAAAAAAAAAAATTACATACGTTCAAATTTAAATTGCAGAAGGATAAAAAGATATTTATTTATTTATTTTGGACCTGAAACTCGGCTTTGGCTCTTCCTATTCGCTCTCTATCCGCCGAATCGACCACATATATCTGTATAAATCAATAAAAATAATTAAATTCACCTTTCAAATTATTGAATAAAAGGAGAAATATTAAAAAATATTATATAAAAGGAGGGGCGATTTGGTAATTTGGGTGAAGTTACCAGAGCGTCAGTATTGTTGAAATAATGGCGCCACAAAGGCCTGAGTTTCTCTTGGCCTCCCACGTCCCAAACTGTGAACATCACGTTTTTGTACTGTACTTTTTCCACATTAAACCCTAATTTTCATAAAAATTAAGAAAGTCCAAAAAATTAAATTAAAAAAGAACATAGATGAAGAAAATGGAATAATTTTTTTTGTGTTTGCACCCTGCAACATATCAAATATACACCTAAAAATGTAAAGTGAGAATTTCATTTTATATATACCTTCTCAAAAGTAAAAAAAATAAAAACAAAAATAGCCCTCTAAAACTGTGTATTTATCCCAACCTGGAGATAATTGCGATAATAGAAGGATAAATTTGATATTTTATTATTTTGGGATGGTATAAATGCAATTTTTATATCAGAACGAGAAAAAAGATCGTACCAATTGTCGGTACGGTGGATAAAACATCGCCAATGTGAAGTTTGTACAAAATAGTGGTTTTGCCAGCTGCATCCAATCCAAGCATCACAACCTATTAATTAAATTAATTTTTTAACCCCAAATTTTTATTTCAAAATTAAAAAAATCACCCCTATTGTTGATTTACCCTCAATAAAGGTTTAATTCAGGGGCAATCATTGCAATTTTTAAGTAATTTACTTCGATTTTTCTTTTCCAGATGAATAATTAGGTCTAAAATATTAAATTTTCTTCTAAATTTGATGCAACTGTGACCAATTAATCCAGATCAAGCGAGTAATTACATCTAATTTCAATAACCCATCTAAACAAACTTACAAAAATCTCAAAAACAAGTCGAACCTCAAACAATCTAACAAACCAACCAAATTAAACTAACTAACAAGCTAAAAAAATCAAAAAAACGAACCCGCATCTCGCTAGTTCCGAAGAAAGCATCGAACAGCTTGCGAAAGGCCTGACCCATGATTCAATCTGAACAACAATTTCCCCTTCAACAAATTTCCAATAGTTTTTTTCCAAATTTTCCCCTTTTTTCGACGATTTTTTGTGAATTTTTCTCACGAAATTGTAACAGAAGAAGAGAGAAAGAGCGAGAGAGAGTAAAGAAAAATAAATAGTGAGATAGACTTGGTCTAAATGTTTAAATGGGAAAGGAAAATTGCCAAATTTAGTTCCTATAGTTGAAAGTAAGTTGATGATTATAACTACTAACCAATAATTAGTTATATTCATAATTATTGTTGATGTTAAATAATTTTTCTAATAATTTTTTTACATAATTTAGTAAAAAAGCATGACGGCATGCAAATATTATTTTTGTAATTAATTATACTCAGTTGTAATATAATATTTGTACTATAAACTCTGTCGGGCTTTTATGCATTTTTATCATATTGTGTAGCATTTTTTATTTTCTTATTCTAAAAGAATCTTGGATGTGCATGCTAAAGCACTAAGATTATACTAATTAAGTGGTCTTAACTTAATGTTGGTATGAAATATGTAAAATTATTTACGGGGTTAATATAATTAGTTGCGTGGGGACTAAGCCACATTTAAATACTTCTCTATCTCTACTAGTTGAAGTTCCAAAACAACATTAGTCCATGTGTCATTGTTTCGTGTAAGAAAGTCCATTGTGTGTTTCTTGTATTATAATGTACAATTATTATACCAAGTTTAAAGGAATAATTTAAATGCAGATTATTAAACTGCTTCAAATCTTCAAAAATAAGAAAATTGGTGTAAAGTTTCTGTTTTAGGTGGCATCTCCTTATTTCCAACCTGTACTGTTGTGGCCTGACTGATGTACCACAACCAATATTTCATCTCAAGATTATGAATTCAGTCATATCAGAAGCAAAAATCAGATTTTATTTACAATAGCAATTCACTAATTACAACGATAATCTAGGACCTTTCACTAAATTCAGCCATTGCTTGATTCAGAAAAATAAGCACTTGCTACATCCCTACTGATTCTATTCTAAATAACACATTTTATTGTTCATATAAAAAATAATAACTCATTAAAAAAAAATAACAAAAAAATTTATTTTTCTTTAACTCGCACAATAACCAACTTATTACATCCTTACCGATGGTATTTTCAATCAACTCACATTTTTTCAAACCAATATCAATAATACAACAAAAAATTACAACAAAATACAATAACACTCAATTCAAAACGACCTTTTTATGCGTATACTTCCTTGAAACAACAACATAAACCCCAAAATTCACCAAACTTATCCCCGCCCAAAGCCAAAAATAATAATCCAAATGCCCCTTATTCAAATCACCAGGAAGCCAATCACTCACCCACGCCACAAAACTCACCAGAAACGAATTCACATAATACCCCAAAGAAATCGCCAAAAACGAGAAAGCAGAACAAAGACTCCTCATACTCTCAGGGGCCTCTCCGTAAAAAAACTCTAACTGCGCAATCCCGCAAAATACATCAGAACAAGCGAGCACCAAATACTGCGGTATTTGATACCCTATACTCAAAATTTCCCCTCTTTTGTTATAATAATAAAGACGAATCGATTCTAAAACTCCAGCTGTAACCATTGAGAAAATAACCAATAATCTTCCGACCCCCATTCTTTGTAATTGAGTGAGTCCTGACGGATTATGAGTGAATTTTCTTGCCAAGGGAAGAATCCAGTAGTCTTGGATAAGGACAAAGATCATCATGAAGACTACTTCAACAGAGGAGAGAGAAGCGGCGGGGATAGAGAGAGAGAGGAATTTGGTGTTCATGAGATTCCCTTGTTGAATGAATGTTGTTGTGGTTTGGCACATAGAGGCTGAGTAAAAGACACATGTTAGCCAAATGGGGATCATTCGAACGAGAATTTTTACTTCTTCGACTTGGGTGACGGTGCAATAGAGATAGGCAGAGTCGGTTGAATGAGGATCTTTAGTAACTATGGCGGCTTTGTCTAGGCAACTGTGTATTATATTGCGAAATTAATGAGTTGTTGCATAATTTTAATTAGTAAGATACTGAAACAAACCCAGAAAAACTTTGAAATTCCAAGACTGAGGTATTGTTCAATTTTATTACCAAACCGACTCGAAATGGAGTTTGAAAGTCCGGTATTTTTTTAACGGACTTTGACAGTTAAGTAGCATTAAAAGTACCAGAGTTCGAAAGTCACGTAGTTTTCTATTTTTTATTATTTACTCGGGTAACCGAAAAAACAGAAATACCATACTTAAAAATAATTGAATTCGAAATTCCGTTTTGATTTACTTTGAAAATTAAGTTCTAAAGTGGATTAGTTCGAGAATTGCATCATTTCAATTCTAGTTTTTTCTATTAAAATTTTGAGCTTACCTCAATCCATCCGTATGTGCCAACTTATGTAGCCACTCACCACTCATCTCCTCCTCTTCCTCTTCACACAAACTCTCTCCACTTCCACTCTCACTCACCTCCAAACCCCTCTTCTTAAACGCCGCGACCAAAACCCTACCCACGCTCTTCAACGGACTTCCACTCGGCATCTGAACCCTATAACTCGGCGTACCCACCCAAAACCCTAACGCGGCGACAACCAAACAACTCGACGCGATTCCGAACCCTATGAACCACGCTACATTCTCCTGAATCCACACAACAACCGTTCCAGCTATCAGAACCCCTAAATTGACGGCAACGAAAAAGAGGCTGAAGAAGGATTGTTTTTTTAGGGCTTCGTCAGGGTTGGAGTCGTCGTATTGGTCGGCGCCGAAGGGCATTAAGGCGGATTTGACGCCGCCGGTGCCGAAGGCCACGAGGTAGAGGGCGAAGAAGAAGATGAAGTATTGGAAGGATGTGGCGGGCGGGCACTGTGCGGCCGTGCACGTGGCGGGTCGGAGCGAGGGAAGGATTGCTGAGGCGGTTATTGTTAGCATGCCCTGTGGACGGGTGGGGGAAAGTAGTAGAAAATTGAAGTGAGGTTAGGTTGTAAGAAGTAGAAAATTGAGGTAAGGTCGTAAATATGGGGGAAAGTTGTTAAGGCTTTTGCAGAGATTTTTTACTATAATATAAAATCTAGTTAAATTTTATTATAGATCAAAATACCACTCATCTAAGTTTTTTCACATAATGAGAGAGATGAATATAGCCCTGTATTTGCACATATACGTATCGGCTGAAAACACTACCAAAACCAGCGCAAGAAAAGGTCTTTATTTTCCATTTTTTTTATTCAAAACAATGAATAAATAAAAAATAAAAATAAAAAATGGGGTAAAAATAAAGGGTTTTTCCCTTGTTATTTTAAAGTGAAGAAAACAAAATATGGAAAATAAAAAAATTGGTGGAGAGTATAGCCTTCGCAGGCGTCTCCCTCAACCTCATGGATAGCTTTACTTAAAATTTCTTAATTTTTAATTATTTTTATGACTTAGCACGAGATATAGAATGAGAGAGATGCCAATGGTCCTCTACTTCCCCAAGTATGTATCCGCTAAAAACGCCCCCAGAACCGGCGCTAGTAAAGTGGTGCCGGTTCTGGGAGCGCGTTTCTAGCCGATACGTATTTGGCCTTAAAAATTCTCAAATTCCCAAGCACTTACCACCAAATACAGAACGAGAGAGATGCCTATAGTCCTGTACTTCCCCAAGTACGTATCCGCTAAAAACGCTCCCAGAACCGGCGCTAGAAAAGTGGTGCCGTTCCACGCGTCGACGTTGGCCGCATTGGAGGCCGTGCTCCCGTGGAGCACCTTCCCGAGGTAGACCACCAGGTTGAGGGAGACTCCTGCGAAGGCTATGCTCTCCAAGAACTCAAATCCTGAGAATTGAAATGATGGGTTTAAATTTTTAGGGTTCAGATAGGGAGTGCCAGCATTTTGGAGCGCCCAGCAGCGCCCGATTATAAAAGATATGATGAAATTACAAAAATATATTTTTGAGAACATAAAAGGTATATTGAAATTACCAAAAAGGTATATTTTCAAAAAGGTATATTTGTAAACACAAAAGATATATCCAAGTGCAAATATATATGTGTACAGCTAAAACTGTATGGTGGGCGCTTCTGGGCACTCCTAATAATTTCTCTAATTTTTAATAAGTTGAGTGGTTGGGAAGTTTTAATGAGAAATATGCGAGAAAAGCCATGTATTATGTCGAAATTGTAAGAATGTCCATGCATTATTGGAAATGTTAGGAATAGTAAAGGCTTTGCTTTTTGCAATTTTGGCAATAATTCAGGGGCTTTTTGTAATTTTCAATAATGCATGGACATTTTTACAATTTCCTATAATGCAGGGGCGTTTTTGCAATTGGGGGAAATGCCACTGAATGCTGTGCTTTCCAGGAATTCGAATCGTGGGAATTGAAAATACCGGAAAATGAGTTGTGGTTTTTAGGGATATTTTGATGAGAAATTTGCAAAAAGAAGTCATGTATTATGTTGAAATTGCAAAAAAAACGCCCATGCATTATTGGAAATTGCAAAAAGCCCATGCATTAATTCCAATTATGGTAATATTAGAGGTTTTTTGCAATTTTGGCAATAACATAGGGGCCTTTTTACAATTTCAAATAATTCAGGGGCTTTTTTATAATTTCTGCTAATGCAAGGGCTTTTTTTGCAATTTCCAATAATGGAGGTTTTTTTGCTATTTCAGCATAATGAAGGGTCTTTTTTGCAAATTTCCTTTTTTTTTTTAATTTGTTAGGGGAGAATTTTGAGATTTTGGAATGTTGAAGGAAAACTTACCTAAGATGATGGCTGGAGCTCTCCAGTTGAAAGGCTTGAGCTTGGATTGAGTTGAATTGCCTTCTTCAAGTGGGGTGTAGTCCGTGTAACTCCATGAAGGACTCTAAAGAAAGAAATTAAAAAAAAGAGAGAGAAATTAGGACTGTTTGAGTACTAAATTGGGTCAAAATCAGGTTGAATTGAATCCAAATAAAGGATAAAATTGACTAAATTTGGTGAACTGAAGCATCATCAAGCAAAGCTTGGCTCATTCTTCCTGCATCTATGAAGTTTCAGCAATTATCCAACTCAATATTCCATTTTTTACTTCGTTTTTATAAATTTGGTTTTGGGTTGAAAACAGAGATGTACAGTGAAATCAAACGCATAAATCAAATAAAATTGAGTAATTCATGAGGATTGAATGTGGATACCTCAATTAAAGGTTTGTTCTGCTCTCCTCTCTCCATTGAGCTCCAGTTGAGAGCTTCAGATCCTTTTGGACTATAAATGGCGATTTGAAGCTATGACTTATCTTACCAAACTTGGTGGACTTCCATTCCATATAAACTTAAGAAAAAAAATCTTATTTTTGCATTCAAGAGAAAAAGTTTAGAAAAGGACTGGAGAATGGATGTCTCAATCTCTCCAGTGATTGAAATTATTGACTTTGTTAATCTTCTTTGGCCATGTCTGTATAATCACTGATGTAATATATATTATCCCATTTGAGAGTTTTTTTTTCTTTTAGAATGTTATATTGATAAAAGGTATTTACAAAATATTTTTTTGTAAACTAATGCTTTTTAACATTGTAATTTTTTAAATTTTTATTAGAGAATGAATTGTTGGAAAATATTTGACATGCTCAATTAAGAAAAAAAAAGCAAAGAGGTTATATTCCAAACAAAACTAAAAAAAATATGTTTTCAAAACTGTAACATTTAAAAATGATTTTTTTTTTTTACAAAAGCAAACATAAACGTAGTACTTTTGGAAACCTTTTAACCAACCTAAAAAGCAATAATATTTTAGAAAATAACTTATTTGAATAAATTAACAACACTTAAGTTTTATTTCATAAAGATGCAGCAAGCATAGATATGAATAAGAATTAAATATGTTCCATACATAACAAATAAGCTGCCCCAGAGGATCAATGGTGAGTTGGTTGGGAACTAAATTATAATCACGTTTTATATGAAGATTTATTCTATTGTTACAAGATTTAAAATTTGGAAAAAAAGTGGGTGGCAACTGCCAAGCCAATAATGTTTATGAAAAGAAACACCAACTGCATGTATGTCATAAATTTAGCTGCCGGAAAATATCATACTCGCTAAGTTACTAAAACTTAGTTTATCAAATATTTTTACAATTTTTTTGAGACAGGTGTCAAAATACTGAAAAAAAAACTCAGCAGTTTGCACTGACACGTGTTGATGAGAAAAATGGTTATATATAAATATTAGCTTCATATGGCTTTGATGTATTGGATGAAGCTCAATGGAGAGAAGAGAGCAGAAACCTTTGCTCCGTGAGGTTTGAATACCTTTGATTTACTCAATTTTATTTGTTTTATGCATGTGATTATGAATAAAACTTGGACTCAAAACCAATTTTTGGAAGAAAAATTGGAAAATGAAATATTGAGTTGTGTAATTGCTCAAGCTTCATGGATTAGAGGAGGAAGAGTCAAGGTTTTGCTGGATAATGCTAAAGCTCACCAAATTTAGTCAATTGTTCCATTTATTTGGATTCAATTGAACAAAAACTTGACCCAATTTAATACTTTGAATAGTTTTAATTAATTATGTCTTTCTCTTTTAAATTTTATCTTTTTAGATTTCTACATATTGTACCTCACTTGAAGAAGGTAATTCAACTCAATCTGAACAAAAGCCTTTCGACTGGAGAGCTCCATCAATCATCTTAGGCGAGTTTTTATTGTAACATTCAAAAATCGCAGATCTAACCCTAATAAATTGAATTTCCTAACCACTCCACAACTTAATTTTTCTCGGTATTTCATTTCCAGGATTTGAATTCTTTCAAAGTATTGCATATGCTGGTATTTCATTGAATCTAGTGATATATCTCGGTACGGTTCTTCACGGAAGTCCGGCTTCAAATGCAGCAAATGTAGATACATGGAATGGAACCACTTTTCTCGCGCCGGTACTTGGCGCCTTTTTAGCGGATACATATTTGGGCAAATATAGTACAATATTCATCTCTCTCATTCTATATATCATCGTAAGTAGAGTTGGGAAATTTGTGGCAAAGCCCCTATGTTTTTTTTAATATTTCGGAAAACCCCTATGTATTTAGACTATACTCTCTTCACCTAGCTATAAGATGGGTTAATATTTCACACTTTTGAACAAAAATAAAACACGGTTAATAAAAAACTGAGATGCATGAAGGGTATTTGGATCTAAAATAACATTTAACTGAGATTCTATATTAATATTTTCAATACAGGGTGTACGAATATTTAATTACTTTTAAAAGGGGTTAAAGAAAGTATTTCAATATATATAATGGGTTTTTCAAATATTTAGGAAAGGTAAAGATTTCTTATAATCACTTAAAAGATATCATAAATTTACAACTTCACTTTATATTTTCTACCACTTTTCACCAACAAACAGGGAATGCTAATAATAACAGCATCAGCAATAATCCCCTCGCTCCAACCCGCCACGTGTACGGCCACACAATGCCCTCCTGCTACTTCTTTCCAATATTTCATTTTCTTTTTCGCATTATACCTTGTTGCAATTGGAACCGGAGGCGTCGAGTCTGCCTTAATGCCATTCGGTGCAGATCAGTACAATGATTCAAACCCAGTTGAAATCGCCAAAAAACAATCGTTTTTCAGTTTATATTTCATTTCGATGAATCTTGGTGTTCTGGTAGCTGGAACAGTGATTGTATGGATCGAACAAAATATCGCGTGGTACATAGGGTTCAGTTTTTCATCATGTTGTTTGGTGATCGCTGCTTTAGTGTTTTGGATTGGTACTCCTATTTATCGGGTTCAGATACCAACTGGAAGTCCCCTAACAAGTGTGGCTAGGGTTTTTATATTGGCTTTTAGGAATAGAAATTTGGAGATGCCTAAAGATAGCGAGCTTTTCTATCAAGGAGAGGATGAATGGGCCAGCAGCAAATGTCAACATAAATTAATTACTCAAACTGATGGTTTAAGGTAATTTGTGATTTCAAAATAATAAAAACAATTTAATATCGAAGAAAAGTAATTGAAATCATGGAATATAATGTACAGATGGTTGGACAAAGCGGCAATAATCATAGAGCCTTATTCTACCACCTCCAACCCGACTTGTCAACCATTGTTGAAGTGCACAGTGAGCCAAGTGGAGGAAGTCAAGATCCTTCTAAGAATGATCCCCATTTGGCTCACTTGCACCTTTTACTCTGCGTCTGTTTGCCAAACCAGCACAACCTTCATCCAACAAGGCGATCTCATGGATAGAAATTTTCTATCTTTCTCCATCCCTGCGGCTTCTCTCTCCTCGGTTCAATGCACTTTCATGATGATTTTCGTTCTTATTCAAGATTATATAATTATTCCGTTAGCCAAAAAATATACTCGTAATCCGTCGGGACTGAGTAAGTTACAAAGAATGGGGATCGGTCAATTTCTAATCGTTCTCTCAATGGCTTCAGCGGCTATGTTAGAGACGTTTCGTGTTTCATGTTATGAAGAAGGAAAATATTTAAGCATAGTGCATCAAGTTCCCCAGTATGTAATATTGTCGTGCTCTAGTGTGTTTTGTGGAGTAGCGCAACTCGAATTTTTTTACGAAGAGGCCCCTGAGAGTATGAGGAGCCTTAGCAACGCATTTTCTTGTCTCGCGATTTCTTTGGGTAGTTATGTGAATTCAATTGTGGTGACTTTCATCGCGGGGATTACGAGCACTGGTGGAAGCATGGGTTGGCTTCCTAGCGATTTGAATAAAGGGCATTTAGACTATTACTTTTGGCTCTGGGCTGGGATAAGTGCGGTCAATTTTATAGTGTATATTGTAATCTCGCGTAATTACACCATAAGAAAGTGTTCCAGAATTCGTTAGACCGGAGGCTGAAAATCATCACCTAGGCATTTTTCTTTTTCTTTTTTTTTTTCAAAGTTGTAGCATATGTACTGGGTAGTGTTAATTTGTATATAACATGCCAGCCTGGATCTGAGTCATAGAGAGTGCTAATTGAGATTGGCTGTTCGAAAGAGAGATGAAGATCAGAGAGCTCAAAAGATCTAGTAATAAAAATTGTAAGAATTAAAATTTAGAAAAAATAGTAATAAAAATCTTCCATATGCAACTGAATTGTAAGAAGTAAAATTTAGAAAAAATAGTAATAAAAATCCTCCATATGCAACTGAAGCTCATTTAAGACAATGTTGTAAGAGCTTGTTTGTGTTTGTAGGAACTATACACGTTTTAGATGTAAAAAAGTCAATTAATGTATCTGATAAAAAATAATAATTATTCTACAGATTTAGCTTCAGAAAAATATGTTATTGGAGGTTTAAATTTACTGAATTTTTCAAACATTTTATTATTTTGTTACAATTAAAAAAAACATTTTATTATTTTGTTGAATATAAAATAATGTATTTACAAATAAAAAATATCATCTATCAAAAAAAAAAAAAGAGCATATAAGAATTAATTATACGATCAGAATCATGTAATTACATTAAGATGTAAGATAAAAATAGAGAAAACACACTTTGTAGCTTACAAATTTCGTTTACATACATAACCTTTTTATTTAAATTCTAATACATGCCACACAAAATGGCACTAGCATATATGAGGCCCTTAATTATGAAGATTTAGAACCTTTCCAATTATTTTGAAGATATACATCCCTTATTTTGTGCAGTTCGGATGCAACATCTTTCATACTCATGCGTTCTGCTAATGAATGCTTGGCGCACGAGAGGCCTACCCTAATTACAGAAACTAAACAATCGTGCATTCGATTTAACGCATCACTGTCATTGTGAATATCATATTTTGGATTATCATGTACCATTATTAAATTTGGATCGACAGTCATCATAACTCGTTCTGGAAACGCCATCGCAGCAAATGCGGTCAAAGTTAGACCCTCCTTGAACATATCATCTGTAGGTGATTTTCCAATAAACATCTCTAACAAAACAATACCAAAGCTGTAAACATCCCCTGAAGTAGAAGTATGACCACCAGCTCCAAACTCTGCGATAGGAAGTTTAAACTATTAATTTCACACAAAATTAACCCAAATGAATAGCAAGCTAATTTCGCCAAGAGGTAGTGTGAAAAAAGTAAAACAAATAATAGAACTTTACCTGGAGCGACATATCCGATTGTTCCTCTTATCCCTGTTGAGCTTCGGGAATCAACAGATTGTTTGTTTGTAGGATGTGGAAGGAACTTCGCAAGGCCGAAATCACCAACAAGAGCACTCATATCTTCTTTTAGAAGAATGTTGCTTGGCTTCAAATCGCAGTGAGCCAATGGTGGTTCACAATTGTTGTGGAGATAATCTAATGCATCAGCAACATCAATCGCTATGTTCAATCTTTGAATCAAGCTTAAAGACGGTTTTCTTTCTTCTACTTTTGGATATAACCATTTGTCTAGACTCCCATTTGGCATGAAATCAAACACAAGGGCTTTGAAATCATTACCTTTGTAGTCAAGAGTAGAGCAACAAGTTATAATACGAATGAGATTTCGATGCCTTATCCTACTCAGAGATTCACATTCCGCTAAAAAACTCTTAAAAGACCCCAATTGTTTAAGATTGAATACCTTTATTGCCACAACATTATTTTCCTCGAGTGAATTTGGATTGTTCTTAAGTGGCAGAATCCCTTTATAGACTGAGCCATACCTCCCGGCACCTACTAAATTATTGTTGGTAAATCCCTCAGTAGCCTTGACTAATTCAGCATATGAAACTCTTGGGTATGATTCATCCAGTTGGAACGAATTTTCATTAAATTTCTTTCTCAACATGAATTTCCAATAAAGAATAGTGCAAAAAATAAAAAGCAAGACTAAGATTAAGGGAAGAACAATTGCTAACAGAATCACTACCCTGGATGATATTTGCGAGTGCCCATTGTTATGTTGAGGCATGCATATTGGCAAAGATAGCTCCGGATTACCCCCACAAAGTTTTCTGTTTCCATAAATATCAAGAGCAGTTATATTTCCAAATACACCTTTAGTTGGAACCGGCCCTTCAAGATTATTGAAGGATATATCTAATTTGTACAAATATGTTAAGTTCTCTAAGGTTTCTGGGATATCACCAGACAAATGATTATATGCAAGGTATAACTCTTGCAAGTTATCTAGAGAGCCTAATTCTTGAGGAATGGTACCAGAAAAGTTATTATTTGTGAGATTGAGTAATATTAGTCCCTTTAAATTACTTAGAAATGGAGGTATTTTCCCAGAAAAGAAGTTATCATCTAAGGCTAAATGTTCCAAATTAGGGCACTTGCTAATTGTCTGAGGTATTTCTCCTGATAAATTGTTATTGGATAAGGATAGCTTCCCGGCTTTTAAACTGCCGATCTCCATGGGGATATTACCAATAAAAGAGTTATTATATAGCGTTAGGTCTAATGACAACGATGGAAGACTGAAAATACCTCCGGGAAGTGCCCCGGTAAGTTCATTGCTCGACAGATCTAAGGAACCTAATCGTGTTAAGTTTGCAAAGTTCGTAGGAATAGAACCTTCCAAGTAATTATCATCTGCCCAAAAAATGTACAAGTTGGTTAGGTTGCCAATAGAGAGAGGTATAGATCCAGAGAAACTGTTGCCACCTAGGGCAAATACTTGTAAATTTGGGAGGTTTCCAATATCTTGCGGAATTACACCAGTGAAGTCATTTCCATCGAAGCCTAATAAAACAAGACCAACCAAGTTCCCAATGCCAGAAGGAATTTCCCCTGACAAATAATTACTTTGTAGATTTAGAGTACTTATTTGTGATGTTAAGTTTACTATAAAATTAGGGATAAGTCCACTAAGCTGATTAGAGCTAAGTTCAAGTATTCGTAAGCGACTACAATTTGTTAAAAGTTGGAGGAATTTCCAATCTTTAAGGCTTTTTGTTTCTAATTCATTTGTGGCCACAGAAAATTTTGTAGGACAAAAATTTCCTAGTTCAGGAGGTATTGTGCCGCCGAAATTATTGAAACCAAGATCAAATTGGTCCATCATGGTAGCATTAGAAAGGGATGATGGGATTTCACCAGTAAATTGATTGCCACCAAGATACAAAACATGAAGATTGTGTTGGTTGGTACCCATATTAGTTGGCAAAGCCCCATAAAATTCATTATCTGCGAAGGTAGCATGGTATATGGCTGTCATATTGTGAAATGATTGAGGAATCGTACCGGATAAATGGTTGATAGCAAATCTAAGATATTGTATTTGACTAAGTCGGCCAATATCTCTGGGAATTGAACCTTCTAATTGGTTAGTCATAAGATCTAGTGTGCTTAAAGAAGAGAGGTTAGTTAGTGATTCCGGGATTCCTCCTGTAAAATTGTTCTTACTAAGATCAAGGATGTCAAGCTTAATTAGAGATCCGAGCCAAAAAGGGACATTACCAACTAGTTGGTTGCTTGAAAGATTTAATGATACAAACTCAGAACAATTATATAAGGATGATGGTATCTCTCCTTGGAGTGAGTTACTCGCCAGAATAAGATATTTTAAGCGGTATAAATGCCCAATGGATAAAGGAATCTCTCCATATAATTCATTTGATGAAAGGTCGATTTTTCTAAGGAAAGTTAAATTTCCAATGGAATCAGAGATGGAGCCTACAAGGTTTCTTGAAGGAAGTTCTAAGTCAGAAACTCTTTGTGGGTGTCGACGGCTACAAGTGACTCCTATCCACTTACAAAAGTGGATGCTGTTGTTCCATGAGCTCAACACATCTGAGTTTCCATTCAGGTTATCTTTGAAAGACAGTAAGGCTTGTTTGTCAGTTTCATCATGAGCTCTGCTTGTTTCAAAGGAAAACTGCAACAACATCAATTGCAGCAGCAGTACTCGAAATATCTTCATATCCTATAATAATAGTATGTTAAACTTAGGAAGAATATTTCATGTCTGCATGAAGATTTATATCTTGTAGTTGATGCAATATTACTAACAAATTATTTTTTGCTTTGGTTGATCACAAAGAATATATATTACATAAATAGTCTTAAGCCAATCTTATAGCAGCGAGAAGATATCAATCAATAATAAATTTAACTCTGTTTTCCTGTTTTTTTTTGCAAAATTATTTTCACGAAAACAGAAACACTAATGATCTTGGGATTCAAATAACAAATAAATAACTTCATTAAGAAGAGAAATTAAACAAGTGTAAATTTCAAATTTGTACCATGTCTGCCTCTCTTGTTGAAACCAAGTTTATTTCACAAGCTTTGCTATTGAATACTCCACTTTTTAGTATGA
Organism: Juncus inflexus; assembly: GCA_024447665.1. NCBI lineage: Eukaryota > Viridiplantae > Streptophyta > Magnoliopsida > Poales > Juncaceae > Juncus > Juncus inflexus. Next base: position 9,880,107 of record JAJHPC010000003.1, read on the forward strand.
GATAACTAGGTCTTATGGTTAATTTATAGTGCCAAGGTAGAGAATGAATGGACCAGATATGTCCCATGGAAAATCAATCATATTTTTTTCTAGACAGAATTTCATACAACTAGAAAATCCCAAAATATCATGTATACCCCTCTAAAATGTGAAATATCAGACACCCTACAAAATATAAGAAATATTATCAATGCCCTTCTTTTTTCTATGTTAATTATTAGATTTTAGATATATTCTTCACGCCTTTAATATATGTTTTTTTTAAATGAGCCCTTCATATATGTTAATGACACTACAACAACATTAAATTGTAAACACGGATGTTGTAACAGAATTTCAAATGTACCCAGCAAAACCACAAAATATTACATATATATATGCCCCTCCAAATCGTTAAACATCATGAATATCCATGCAAAACATAAAACAAATCATCAATATCCTTAGTCAGTTAAAAATGAAGTGTAATGAAGCAAGTAAAATTTGACAATCTTTTGAAATAAATGTTGAAAGACGGGATATACAATATATATGATATTTCTTATGTTTTGTAGGGTAACATGATACTTCCTGCAATTTGTAGGGGTATTCATGATATTTCCAGTCTTGTTAGGGTATATATTTGAGATTTTTAGTACATTCGAAATTGCGTCCTTAACCGTCTAGAAAACTTCGACTTGTCATTCACTTTGCATCCACAACCACAAAAAAGGAATTCAAAAAAGAAAAAACTCTTGTGAGTCCAATTTACATCAATTTATTCAAAATTTTCACTGTCCTTATTAGCTGACCATATTATTACATGGACTTGTATGAATTACATTTTTCTCTTCACGAGAGGTGGCACAAAAAAAGAAAAGCCATCACCCTTATGGTGGGGTTCAAAATGGGGAAACTAAGAAGTTGCTAGTATTTATATCAAATCAAGTCTAGCATCATGTTGATTTATGCACGAAATTCTTTTCAAGTACGTACATTTTAAGAGATAGAATGCTATTATAACTAATTGTTATGATTATGAAAAGTTCAGCCAAATTTTAAATTTAGGCCAATAATATAACATAATGAGTTTTAGGTTTTAAGAACAATGCTCTCATTTACCTCACCTCAGGCTTTGCCGCTACTTTAAAGCAGTATAAAAATAACAAAAGCAACATCTACATATAATAAATATATATACATAATTATCACAAAACCTTCTGTAATTAAAGTATTACATAAAACTAATAAAACAAGATATACAAATAATTAAAAAAATACACAACATATATTAAAACAATATATTTGATATCAAAATATTATAGAAGATAAAAATATAATCTATTCAAAACTTGGGCCTCAAAATATACATCATGCTAAATTATATTTCAAGGCCCAAAAAACTTATATATAATTATCTAGCCCTATGTAATACAAAAACATTACATAAAAACTAATAAAACAAGATATATAAATTATAATAAATATTATAAAACAACATATTTAATATCAAAATATTACACAAGTTCATAACATACAATCTATTCAAAACTTGGGCCTCACAATATATCATACTAACTTATTACATTTCAAGGCCCAACTTATCACAACCAAATCCTCCTTCTTCTTCTTCTTCTAAAACCCTAAACAACATACTAACATTTCACAAAAGAAGGAAAACAGAAGAAGAGTTAAACTTAAAGAGAGAAAGAGAGAAGAAGATGCAGCGGTGGAGCTCCGGCGTTGGCCGCCGTTTATTCTCCTCTTCCCGTTCTGCCCTCGCCTCCACCCATCACCGCCGCGCCACTCGAGTGGCATTGCCTGTGATTCCGCCCAGAACTTTACCCCTTTTTGCTGATTCGTTCAGATCCAATCATCAGTTGAATGTTCAGCGTTTTGGGTCTCCGTTTTTGTCTCCGTACCTTCATGTAAGTCGCTAATTTGATGAAATTTTGTTGGGATTTGGTGAAATTTGATGAGATTTGAGGTTTGGAATTTGAATTAGGGGATGCAAATTAGGGGGTTTGCGAAGAAGGTGAAGGGAAGATCGAGGGCACCAGCGACTCCGATTGTTTCGAAAGTGAAGAAGTACAAGCTCAAGGCTCCCTCGTAGGTTTGATTTTGATTTTGATTTTAGTTTTTGGAATTTTGGGTTTTGGTTTACTGATTGGTTTGTGGTTTTAATTTTTTTTTATTTATTTTGGAATTAGGTCGTTTAAGTTCAGATTTAGGACAATGAAAGATGGTCAGATTAGACGTTGGAGATCTGGCAAACGTCATAATGCGTTTTTAAAGGTATGATATTGTATGATTTGTAAATATAAATATACCATTTTGGGTTTCAACTTTCATTAAGCTCTTTTTACTATACACGCAAAAGTTACAATCAGTACAAAATGAGAAATATCATTGGTACCCTACAAAATATAGTAATATCATATATACGTATACCCCTCAAAACATACAAAATAACTGCTTCAATAAAGTTCCAAAAATAATGAATCAGGTATTTTTTTGAAAAAAATAGTTCTTTTTTATTCATGACATGTTTTAGAGGAAATTCGTGATATTTCTCATTTTTGTCGGGTTAAACTGAAATTCTGCCTACAGTATATAAAGTATTGAGTTATATAATCTTTGTATCAATAAATTTATATACAACTTTTTTAATATTTATTTACAGTCAAAGGAAGCAAAAAGGAGACTTAGAAAGCCAGCACTAGTTCATCCAGCTTATGCAAAAGTCATAAAGAAGCTCAATTTTTGCGGTTAAAATAAGAAATTAAAAAGAGAATTCAAATTCAAATTTTATTTGAGTTTTGCGTCTGAAAGAACAAATTCAGAAAAAACAAAGTTCAATTTGAAATATGTTCACTTAAACCCTAGTTTTTTGTTGTTGTATAAGCTCTTGCATGCAGAAAATGCGAGAGACAATGTTTCTCTTTGTTTTGAAGGATTTTTTTTATTATTTTTCTTTTGATTTCAGTTGAACTTGTAATAATTCTAGCTCGTTTTATGATATGATTGAACTGCTTTAATAGTTTATCCCTATTATTTATTATTCAGAGATATACATTCACAATGGTTTTAACGTGGTTAGTTTGTTCTGTTATTGTTTGATTATTGGCTTTCCATTTTTCAATACTTAAATGTTATGATTGGATTCCAAACGAGTCACAATGGTTTACATATAAACTTGAAACCGGTTTTGAATTTACTTCATAATGGCCCGGTATAATTTTGATTGGGCTCAAACTAAAATTGGCATGTCTGTTTTTGAACATGGTTTCATGCATTAGATGCATGAATCGGCCCATTAAAATCAATAAATTTTGTGGTCTCATTTGAGAAGTTTTTAATGGGCAGTTGTGAATAATTGTTTTGTGCAAAGAAGAGATGGCAGGAAATGTTTTAACAACGAAAGTTTGTCTTTGTTAAAATATTTCCTGTCCATATCATGCAAGAATATTCAAATTCAAATTAAATACCTAATTGCTTGATGTGTATGTAGCTAGATCACTTATTTTAATGAGTTAAATCATTCATAAAGTAAGATAACTTTCTTTTTGCTTTGAATAATACACTTCTATTATTAAATTAAGTCTATTAATGAATCATGTGCGAATCTTAGTTTAGACCTTTCCTTGGGCTATGCCATTTATGCATGATTAGTTAATTGGGTTCTGATATCTACAATCTACATCTCAAACTTAAAGCCCTTGTAATGAAAAGGACTTCAACTTTTTGTATCGTCAATTATTTATTTCAACAAACTTATTTATAATGATCTTCTCAAGCTCGTTCCTTTGAAAGGGCAAACTTATTTATTTTCAGCAAATAATTCATTAACTAGTAGTAGTTAGTTTTGGTATCGTCAGTTAAAAATACAGTTGAAAAATCAACTGCGGGTTTTGGTCATCTACACCTATTTGGTATTGGTAACTGATGTTAATGCAAAAAATCACAAATTCAGACGGTTATTAATACATAATGGAACATAAAATAAATAAATAAATAAAAATGCATACTTTTTATATTTTTTTAATGGAGACTACTAGTTGGTAAGTTTCACTTGTCTACTTTGAGTCACATCCAAAATACAAAGGTACAAGAAACTTCTGTTCTCTCAACTTTATGTCCAATCCTTGCCCTTCTAAGTTATTATTTTTTTACAATATTCAGTTAGTGACTAGAAAATAAATAAAAGAAATGAAGGGAAAATGACAAAAATTTACACCCTCCAATGGATTTTCCTCTCCATTTAATGCATTGCAAGAGACATCCATTGCCTTTAGAAATCAGTCATGTCAAATGGAATGATTGATGACTCCATTTCTTGAGAAACAAAGAGTTTGACCATGAGTTCTCAAGATTTTCATATACAAATAGAGCGTGTGAGAATCTTCCATTTATGAAACCCTAATTTCTTAAGATCATATTGTTACTCACTTGAATTATTGTTAGTATTATTTTCTCCAAACCAATTAAGCAAACTAAATGGATCCATGAATTTCTCTACTCTCTCTTCCCCCTGTTTACCATTTGAAAACATTTCGCTTACGGGGTCGGGTTCGGTCTCTCGTTTCAACAAATTTTCATTTGGCAATTCCGCCCTTGTATCATCAACACTTATATTGTTTGGTTCATCCTTGATGGTAGCACCAACTTGTGATGGGATATTTTGAAACATTGGACGATCAAAACTTGTGATTTTAGGGTTTAAAGTGAAGGATTTTGATAGAGGTCCCCTTGTTGAACCCGCGAGTGCGTTTCGATGAGTCGGCCAAGGGTGGTTGTGTTCAGAAGTGTAGGTTATTACAAGCATATTTGGATCAGTACGACTGCGCTCGACCTGTTTCTTTGCTGAACAACCCTTCGAACTGCTGCATCTGTAATACCCCCTGAAATATTTTTCCAGTTTTCAGCCATTTAAATATTGATTGTAATCATGAAAAATTATGATAATGAACATAGCAAACAATTAAAAATTTGAAAAATGTTGCACTTAGGTTCTTGGCAAACATTTAGTTTCACTTGTTAGAGTGGTTATTATTAATATGACAATTTAAACATTTGTAGTGTTAATTATGTATGTATATAATTATATTGAAAATGTTACGACTTGTGACTTTTTCATTTGAAAATGTGATAGAAACGAGGTCAACTTAAAAAAGTCATCATACTTAAGAAGATCACTCACTATCTAATTCTGTTATATACAATTCTCACTTTGACCGTAAAATTGAGCTTATCATGTTGATTTTATTGTGCTATTATGTGAAAGAAAAATGAATTATTGAATGAATAATGAGATAAATACCTAGGGTAAGGAGAGCCTTTAATTGGTTTCTGACCATATTTCCTCCAAGCCCAAAGATCAGAAGGAACAACCTCACTACCACTTGCCAGCTTCCCATTGGTTGAGGTAGCACCAATTGCAACTGGTGCTGGAATGCACACCACCTTCTTTGCCTCCCCCTTTCTGTTCATGCATTCAAAACCTATTTAGTTATTCCCTTTGTCTCATTTCCTTTTTTTTCTTCGAAAGAATCTCATTTCCTTTTTAAGAAGTTTTCATATAAGATAAAGATACCGTATTATCATATGAAAATTATATACAAATAATTGTTATAATTTATTCTTTTTGACAATTATAGCATATTATAGTTTAGTTGATCACTTTTCATGACATATTCTTACATATTTTATGAAAATATACAAAAAGAAAGTTATGCATATTTCTTTGATGTGGTGATTATTGCATAACCCCAATGATCTTATAGGTTTTTTTTATAAAAATATAATATATTTTATAATTTAATTGATAAAGTTTTCATAAGTTAAAAAATCTCGATCACATGAAAATATATAAATAAAAGGTATGAATGAATGTTTTTTGTTGTGGTGATTCTTTTTATTGCATGTAAGAAAATTGCTTCAATCATTTAATTTAAACCACTATATTGATTTTTTGAACAAATAGCATATAAAACAACTACTTTGGAAGTCAACGAAGTCAAAGAAGTCAAAGGATGCCTTCAAAGAAAGGTATGGATAAATAAATGTCAAACAATGTCTTAAAGTAGATGTGATTAAGGAGAGAATATATATGGAAGAATGATAAAGAATGGCAATTCACATTTCGCTTGAAATATAATTTCAAGTTCCTTAGGGATTTATATCAATTCTTTATTTAAATACAACTTTCCTTTGCTAAAAAAGTAATTTCAAGTTTCTTTTGGAGTTTTTTTTATCATTTTTGGCTGAAAAACAAATTTTCTTTTGTTTCCTTAATTGTACTTTGTGAACATAAAAATCTCGTAAAATCAAAAGAAAAGCTACACCACGTCCATTTCATGTAACCAAATTAAAACAAAATAGTTGGTAAGATAAAGATCTCTAGTTTTTTAGAATTAAAAATATTATCTCAGAAAGCAAAGTATGATGTAAAAGTAGTAGCTTATTTTTTATGTTTATATATATTCATCTAAATGAATTTTTAGGTTACAAAATTACAAAAATTAGTGAAGAACAGACCTTCTCTTAATCCCTGGACCAGATCCACGTAGCTCAGATGGTAGTACCGGCCCCATTACAACTCCACCGATGTTCGCCCGGTCATCACCATTAGAAGCCATTGATGAAACCCTAAATTCATCTAATGAAGCCCTAGTTTGATCATCTAATGAAACCCTGGGCCTTTTTGTCTCCTCAAACAACTCTTGATCTTGCACCTCTTCAAAAAGGACCTCTCTCAGAGCCTCAAAAGGGTCACCAAACCCATTTGAAGAAGAACTGGATCTGGATGGCTCAGCTAAGATGGAAGGCGCTGTCTGAAACTGCCATGTGTTGGGCTGTGATTGGTTGGTCAGTTGTGCGGATCGTATAATGTCGGAGAGGTCTCCTTCTCCGTTTGTGGCTCCGTTCTTCGGCCAAAAGAAATCACACATGATTTGTTTATTAGCTTAGTAATTGAGCTCTCTCTCTCTCTCTCTCTCTCTCTCTCTCTCCCTCGCTCTAGAAGATTTAATTAGGAGATTAGAATAGATAGATAATGATGGTTTCAAGTTTGATATATATAATAGAGAGACTATAATAATACAATGAGGGAGTACCTGGCTGACTTTTTGTGTCAGTGATGCATATTGTTACGCAACATATTAGAAGATCAAGACAAAAAAGGGTGAGAGAGAGAGAGAGACAGGATGCTTGCACCATCTATATGAATTTGAAACTAGATAGCTAAAGTTTGATGTAAAGTAAGTAGAAATCCGGATTTTCTACCTATCATTTGTAGTAGCTTATTTATGGAGGCTTACTTATTTTTCTAATGAAATGAGCACATGAACATCATTTGCATTAAGCTGAAGTTACGTAAATAAACAAATTAGGAAATAGTTGACAAGGCCCCAATTATTTTTTATTCCCTCACACAAGTTAAACAAAAGGGAATGTGGAACCAGGATAGTCTAGAACATACCAAAATCACGACCGAATTTGTTTATACTAATTTTTTCCTTTTTAATATAATATTTTTTCTATATATTGTTTCCATTGTTATATATATATATATATTTTTGTAATATTTACACTTTGGAATTTCTACATATTATTTTTCCAATTTTTAATATATTAGTTCTTTTTATATATTGTTTTCATTGTTTACGCATGTACTGTTTACAAAAAAATGAATTATAAATAATGTTTTTTTCAATTTTATGACTATTTTTTAAATAGCATCGGTTAGAAAAATAATTCATCAAACAACATCATTTTGAAAATAATTAAGAAACTATCATTTTCGCCAAGTTTCTTGGCGTTCCGGCAAGGCTCTTGGCGGAACAAGGTATATTTTTTAATTTTTCTTAAAAATATCTTAATTAGATTAAAAAATATTATTCCGCCAAGCTCTTTGGCAGAACTTGTTACAAATTTAATTTTCTACGTTAACTGTAAGTTAGTAAGGAAATTTAGGAAAAAAAATTGTTCCACAAACAGTGTGACGGAACAATGATTTTTTTTCTCTAAATTTTCATGGCTATTTAGGGGCAAAAAAATATAAAATAAGTTGTTCTGCCATAAGGTTTGGTGAAACACGCAATTTTTTTATTTTTTGGTTAATTTTCTTGCTATATTTGCAATTAACGCTGAAAAAAAGCTTGGTGGAACAATATTTTTTCTCTAAATTAGATTATTTAAGGTTGTTAAATTGTCCGGGACATATTCCGCCAAGAAGTATTGCGGAAATGCTAGTTTCTTAATTATTTTTAAAACGATGCTATTTAATGAATTAAAAGTCCAATTTTATGCACTGTATATTACTTATATATATTGTCATCGTATTGTACGATGGAAAATCCCGTCGTGATATATCAGATCTCTAAACAAAATATTTATTTAAATATATATTTTCTGTATGATATCTTTAGAAATTTTTTGTAAACGACGTGATTACATCATCATATAACATGTTCTAAAATAACAAAATAACGTAAATATATTTATTTATTTATGCACTACACTAGAAGTATAATAGGAGTACACTCACGAAAATGATTTATCATGTCCCTAAAATTAATGCATGCATCTATTAATCAAGTTAATGCATAATTAAGCTCTTTTAAAAAATATATAATATGTATTTACAAAAAAAAATAATAGGTGTACCTTCAAAAAGAAAAAAGAATATTAAAATAGGTGGTTCAATGATCTACGTAAATATAATATGCATGGATCATATAAGATCTTTATAACTGGACAAGTGGGGTGGGGAAGGGTCTTTTTCGATAGTTTTAAGTGTTTCATTTCCTTTCAACGAGAGAGATATATTTTCCCTTTGCTTTTGTTTTCTTTTTCTTGAGAGAAAGAAGTGGTGAGAGAGAACAGAGCCCTCCAGTGAGAGAGAGGGGCCCTCAAAAAAGATAGGTTTTTCTCTTTTTATTTTGTGAAGTGAAAGAAGAGGCGGCAAGCAGCCGCATTTTTCGGCTTTGAAAGGTTTGAGAGGTGAGGTGTCCTTCTTTTCTTCCTCTTTTTTCTTACAAAACAATACAATATATATTGTTAAAAAAATATAAGGACAACAAAAATTTTAAAATAGGGAAATGTGTTAATACGGTATGCAGCACTTCCGCAAATATCTTCTATTTTTTTTCCTTTCACAATTCTTTTCTTCTCATTATAAATATATATTATTTGTCTTAATTATATATTGTTATATTATATTTATATATTATTATACTATATCTATATATCACGTGTATATACTGTTATATCATATATGTATACGGATATATATTATTTTATATGTGAATTGTATATTGGTATATATGTACAGTTTTGTCTGAATTATATGTTGGGAAATTCATAGTCATGCACGTTACATGAGTCACGGAACCTATGAATTTAACCCGTCCTAGAATCTACGTTAAGGGAATAAAAGTACGATATTAGCTATTAAAATTTATACCTCGGATCTTCCTGATCCGCGAGACGAAGAACGGATGTAGGTCTGAACTTTTCTGACTTACGACCTTCTCCTTCCTGAAGCTCGACTCGCGACCTCCTTGCTTCTCCTAGGGATGAAGATCGATCGCTCGCAAGTTCTCAAGAAAGAGAACCTCTACTCGTATCCACGCGAACTTAAGACGTACGGTATAACCGGACTTGGCTAGACAAGTCCGGAAATACTTTCCGAATATCTCTCAAGATCTCTCTCTTTTTTGTGTAATAAACGACCTCTAAGGCTTCTGAGTTGTGTGTATCAAATAGAGAGACGCTGCCATTCTATTTATACTAGAGAGATAGGCGAACGATTGCTTAGTTGCCATAACTAAAACCCTAATCTGCGCCTATTCCGTTGGTAACGGAACTATTCCGTTGCCAACGGAACTATTCCGTTTCCAACGGAATAGGTATTTCCATAACGGAATACTTGGCAGCTAAGGTTATTACAGTTTTCATATATATTCCGTTGGGAATGGAACTATTATGTTGCCAACGGAATGACACTGTTTTGTTCAATCAATTATCCAATAATTGTTTATTTCGTTCACCAATTTATACATCAAATGTATAACTGTTTTTGAGGCATATTATCCCGTACGAATGGAGTTCATTGTGTGACCATGTAGGTTCCATTTAACGCTGGCAACGATCTTCTAAAGATCGTAAGTCATGAGTAACCTCTAGACTGATGTCATGACTACCCATGTTAAATGAAATGATCAGTGATCATAAACCTATCTGAATAGACATTTGCTTATTCCTTTTGTTCTACGATATATATCTTGATCACAAGGCACGAAAGTATGTCATCCTTGAGTTTGATCAAAGTCTCTTTCCTGATCGAGAATTAGACTGAGTAAATACAAAATGATATTAACAACACATGTTAATCCATTTTGAGCATGGCCATGCATTTCCTTCAGTCCTAGTTCATCAGGGGGCCCAGAGATATCTCATGACGAGAGAAACAAATCCCATCTTGGTCACTCACATTTCTCGTCATGATTTAGTGCATACTTAATGATGACCCTAATGATCATCCCGTTACGGATGACGTAGAATCATATTAAAGTATTTAGTTCCACATACATGATTCCATGGTGACCTCAGATCGTAGGAACAATCACACTATTCATATGAGAATCACTAAGGACATATACCATGTATATTCTCATAGTGTTGTCAGTCCAGTACGTGTTCTCTAACACGTACCTATATTCCAGGCTTGACATCTCTATGTCCATGATCAGCAGAACATGATCATCCAGCCTGCGAAGATACTAGCGTGGATATATAGCTTCTTATCTGAAGTATGTCTATCTCTATAAACATCCTACATATCACTAATGACAGTTTAGAATGTCATTCGTTGGTTCACAGTTCTACTATCAGAATCACGTATTCTGATGACGTAAACCCGAAGTATCATTCTTGGTTGATATAAGATTTACATTCACAACCCATACACACAGATATATAAGAAACAACATTTATTGAATAAATGATAATGTCTTAATACATAATCAATTTTCTAGTACAAATACATTTGGCCTAGGGCACTAATCCTACATTATATACTGTTATATATATATATATATATATATATATATATATATATATATATATATATATATATATATATATATATTGTTTTGTACGAATTATATCTTTGTTATATTATATCTATATACGGTTTTATTAGATTATAGTATACATCTTCATGAATATCTCGTACTCATCAAGCATCTACGTCTTGGATATAAAATTGAAATATACTTCCAAGGGTGTGGCTAAACAACATACGTATGCACAACATACGTTTTTTTGCCACACCCAAAATACGTATTAAAAAAATAAAAATAAAAATTTCAACCGTACGGACGTAATATATATGTTATGAATATGTTGGAGATTAATTTTCACAAAAATCAGAATATTATAACATTGCCATCATATATCATCAAAAATATGTAGCACTATTCAAAACATATATCGGAATAATAGTTTGATGATACATGATGACAATGATATATTATTCTGATTCCTGTGAAAATTAATCCACAACATATTCATAACATATATATTACATCCATACAGTTGAAATTTGAATTTTTACTTTTTATAACCACTTTACGGGTATTTTAAAAAAACGTATGTTCGAACATACTTATGTTGTTTTGCATCTCCCTACTTCCAATGCCATAATAAACAGTATTTTTGATGAATATATTCTATTCAAATCCACAAGCCTTAATTCTAATTTGAATTCTATGAGTTTTGATGAATCTCTTCTTTATTTCTTCCAAAATACATCAGATATAGTTCTAAATTATAATAATTGAGTAACATGGTTTTTTTGAGAAAATTGCACATTCATGAAAGGCCTTTATAAATATATATATAGAGAGAAAATATTCGCATTACCCTTTCAAACAACGTCTAACACCTCATCATGCAATAATAACTTCTTAGTTGTCCACTAATTGAGCTAATTGAAAAATAATATCGTTTGTATATCAATATACCTTTATATATGTTCATTATACTTTTTTTGTTTATCAATACATCTTTTTGTAATTCTATTACACTTTTCTGAATTCGGACGACCGGCAAATAGAACTGAGATAAGCCGAATTTAATTTTGTTTATTTGATTTAACCGAATAAAAATTCAATAATTTTGAAATAAAATTTTCACGCTTACATAAATATATATTTTAAAATGACATAATTATATTTTCGATATGCTTAATTTAAAATTTTATTTATTTTCCTTAAAAAAAATTAAATTAAGTATATCGAAAATATAATTTTGTCATTTTAGAACATGATCATTTCAAATCTTTTTTATATTGTATAGGGGGCTCAAATGTCTCTCGTATATCTTCAGAAAAAAATCCGATAAAGCTAAGCTCAAACTTGAGATCTCTCTTATTCAAGTGGTGACTTGCGCTAGCAGGTAATGGCAACCAATGGCAAAATAATGTATGATTCAGTTAGTTTGGTTGGTTAATTCAGTTCTCAATGGCCAAAGAGCAAAAACGAATGCATAATTCACTTTTCAGTGTCTTGACGGTTTGATCACTTGCGCTACCAATGGAAAAAGAAATGAAATGAGTGTATAGTTAAGTTAGTTTGGTTAATTCAGTTTTCTAAACTAAGTAAATTGAATCTTACATCAACCCAAATTAAAAAGACTTTTCTCAGTTTTAGGATTATTATTTTCTATTTTTCATCATTATATTTGAATTTCAATTTATTACCAAACCTACAAACTGATTTGATCAGTTCGGAATTGCTTGAGCACCCATCTTTTGTTTGCGACTATAATCATTGTATATATTTTAGTTTTTTTTTCTTGCTTTCTGACTTGTTTGTAGACTTTCTCATTCAACCATTAAAATCAATTTTGATCATTACAATAAGAGAGGCAACCTAGACAATTAAAATCTTTTATCCGGTTTTGTAGGTCCCTAATATAAATAAACTATATGATTATAGCTAGAAATAAAATTAGGAAAATATAATTAAACATGAAAATATGAAATCCTAGATTGTAGAGTTCCCTATCTTTTTTCGATCTTCTTCCGTCATCCTACATCTTTGATTCGCTCCTTTTCCGTTCAATTATTTGTTTGTGAGTTTCTTCATTAAATTTGAAGGATTCTCTTCCATTGAGTGAAAGGAAACGCGTAATCTCAGAAGTACAGCGGAATTAAATTTTTAATCATTTCCTAACCAAGGATCCGTGTATTATCAATCAAATCAGAAAAATAAATATTATTTATACCTCGGATTCGGCTAATCCGGTTTGTAGGGCTTCACGATTCCTCTCTAAACGATCTCACTGCGTCTCCTAGCGGATCTGATCACGAAAAGGCGTTACGACTCCGGCACCTTCCTCTACACGTATCCACACGCAAATAACTCGTTGGACGAGAAACCGAGATTACTAGATCTGGTTTCTCTTTCTCTCTCTCTCAATAGGCGGCTAGGGTGTGATTTGATTCTTCTGACCTAATCAGGCGAACCCTTCATCTATTTATAGCATCTATTGCTCATATCTCTTCATCTTCCTTTTGATTTTCTGTGTCCAATCGAGTTAGTTATGTTTGTGCGCGACCATATAGATTCATTTAATGTTGGCAATAAACTTCAAGTTTATAAATCATAAGTAGCCTCTAGTACGACGTTATGATTACCCAAATTAAATGAATGATACGTGATCATGACCTATACATCAATTATGCATTTAGTCCCTTTGTTAAACGATATTTATATTGATCATAAGGCATGATTTTATGTCATCCTTATTATGATCAATTCTCTTTCCTGAATTATAATTAGACTAAATAAATTAAAATATATTAACAACACATGCTAGTTCTTTCGTACACGGCCGTGTGTTTTTCCTTCAGCCTCAATTTATCAGGGGACCCTGAGATATCTCTCTCATATCCAAGAGTAATAACTTCTATCTTGATCATTCACATTTCAACTCATGGTGTACTAAATACCCGATCATAGCTTTTATAATTATCCGGTTAAAGACAACGTTTGACTATGTCAAAGTATAAAGATATACATGCAGGAATCCATGATGACCTCAAGTCAAAGGACTACTCATACATTAGATAATGAGAAAACACTAATGACATATACCATGTATATTCTCATAGTGGGTCGATCCAATACATGTTATCCAACATATATTTATATTAATGAATTGATATCCAATATCCATGATCAGTAAAACGTGACTATCATCCAAATAATATACTAGCCTATATATATGATTTGAGTTTTTCAAATATGTTTGTCTTATAAACATCTCATATATGACTAGGGATAATTTAGAATTGTATTCATTTTGCTTCACGGTTTTACTATCAGAATCACATATTCTGATAATTTATAACGGACATACATATTCATGGTTAATTAATAATCTAAAAAATTGTATGTACAATTATTATATGAAAAACTTTATGAGATAAAATATCTAATACAAAAAATATAATGTCTGATACATAATCTGTTTCCCACACATCAAAATAGTTTGGCCCAGGACATTATTACTTTCATTGCCATCTCCTCATTGAAAAATTAGTTCATACAATGGTCCACGTTACAAGTCACGATGGATCAAGTCCAATTCAGTCTGGGCCAAGACCAATTCAAGTGTGACATGGACGCCACAAACGGCGGGTACACAACAAAAAAGGGATACAATTTTCTAGCAAACCCGGGAGTGACCCCCAAGCAAATAACGGGTTTGGAAGATAAAAGCCCCAGTCAAAATTAGGGTTTTTGCCTGGTTGTTGGCAAAACAAAAACTGATTACCAAGGAACAATCGACACTTCCGCAACAAGAGGGGAGGAATCTTCGACGTCTTCGAGCAAGCAAAGCAAGAAGCTGCTAGCTGGTTTGTTATAGGCAATTAGTTCTAAGGGGTACTCAGTTTCTTGTTATAGTTCTTGTTAGGGTTTTTTTCCTCTAAAGATTATTGTAACCAAATTCGGGCTTGTAAAAATAATTTTGTTTAATGAAATTTTCTAGTAGGCACGCCTACTGTTCGAAAAAATCATTGAAAAATTAGCGGAAGAAGTGTGATATGTGGTGTATTATCCATAAAACTGCAAATAAAGCGCTTGTTGTCATCTCCATTTACAAGAAAATTGGTAGGTAGGGGAGGAACATTAGGCGAGATAGAAGAGAAGAAAGAAAATTGCAAGATAGATTTTAAGGGCAAGGGACAAGAAAAATAAAACACAGGAAAAAGAGAAAGAAGGAGATGTAAAGTGAGTGGGCGGAACTTGGGAGAGCGGAGATGGAAAGAGGGTTGTTGGCGCCGGGGTGACAATGATTTTTCGAATACTGACGGTACGCTCATACCAATGATTATCCACTCGGACAAAGAAAAGAGTGTGCAAGGGCGGGTCCCTTTGGTTGGCAACTATGTGGACTACATGGAAAGAGCTGAACAATCGACACTTCCACAACAAGAGGGGAGGAATCTTCGACGTCTTCGAGCAAGCAAAGCAAGAAGCTGCTGGCTAGTCTGGCATAGGCAATTAGTTCTAAGGGGTACTTAGTTTCTTGTTACAGTTCTCGTTAGGATTTTTTTTCCTCTAAAGATTATCGTAACCAAGTTCGGGCTTGTAAAAACGATTTCGTTTAATGAAATTTTCTAGTAGGCAATCGCCTACTGTTCAAAACAATCATTGAAAAATTAGTGGAATAAGTGTGATATGTGGTGTATTATCCATAAACTGCAAATAAAGCGCTTGTTGTCATCTCCATTGGCAAGAAAATTGATAGGTAGGGGAGGAACATTAGGTGAGATAGAAGAAAAGAAAGAAAATTGCAAGATTGATTTTTTAAGGGCAAGGGACAAGAAAAATAAAAAATAGGAAAAAGAGAAAGAAGGAGATGTGAAGTGAGTGGGCGGAACTTGGGAGAGCGGAGATAGGAAGAGGGTTGGCAGCGCCAGGGTGAGACCCAAGGAAAGACACAAGAAAAAGAAGAGTTGAGAGAGGAAAAAGAAAAGAAGAAAAATGAAATAGATCACCAAAAAGATGTCGAAAAAGATCGCCGAAAAAGGAGTCGCCAAACAGGAGGGGTCATAGGAGAGAAACCAGATAGGAGGCCTTCGGGGTGAGTGTCCCAGGGGGTGATGCCGCTGTCCTGAAGGGCCACCCCCAGATCTAAGTTTGGCGGCTAGGGTTTGCCTTTGCTCTTTCTATTTTCTCTTCTATAAAAATATCTGGAGATCACTTGTATATATTTTAATAGATGCAGTGACTTGTGATTTATGTTACATACCTGAAGGAAATTAAGAGAAAGAATGATGACATCAATAACATCTTGATTATCTATAGTAAAGTTACCTAAATATGAGAATGAGACTACTTATACTAGCTACTTTTGAGTTAGAGTAGTTGTACCGAGTCAGTAGATTCTCGGGCTTAGTACAATTTATATATATATATATATAAAAGATATAGTGATTTTGCCAAACAAATATCTACATTGTGACTTGTAAGTTGTATACTATAAGCACAATGTAATAACTCTTTATAAATTAAATGCAATAATTCATTACACAAATATCTACACAGTACGAAAATAGATTTTTTTTTGTCTTTCTCAATAAACCTATAATTGGTTCAAAAAGGGTTTAAGCTTCTTTTAACATGAATTGATGTGATGTGATATTTGACTACAATTCCTTAGAAAAGAGAGTGATTGAACTAAACCTCTTCTTAACTTAGATCATTATTTGTATGAATTTCATAGCGTGTTGGAGCTTCTTTATGTTAGAGTCTAGTATATTAACTGATTCAGTTCAATCTTCAGGTCCATGTTATATTGTCTTCAAAAAACTTAAGATTCGTTGGTGCTAGTAGTTAATGCACTAGTCTATTTAAGCAATTCCAATTCACATTCACTACTCAAGATGAGACTAATCAACTAGCCCCCTTATCACTATTTGGTCCCAGGCTATAACAAACTGCCTCACTTAAATTTTGGACATCCCTGTCAAAACTAGCACCTAGTCCCAGTCTCGTCCTAGTACACATCTGTGTGCACCTTCACCCCATACATGTATCTCCACTGGAACATATACGATACTCAGGTTCTCTGGGTATGATAATGATATGGTACGTTTCTGACCGCACGATAGTATCCCAGGATTTGGCTCTGAATACCATTTATTAGAATCTAGTACGTTAAGTGGTCCAATCCAACCTTCAGGCTCACACCGTATTATCCTGAAAAAGACTTAAGCTTGGTTGGTGTTAGTAGTTAATGCACTAGTCTATTTAAGTAACTACAATTTTCATTCACTATTTAAGGTAAGACTAATCAACTAGCTCTTATTTTCATTATTTGGTTTCGGAGTGTAACACTTTATACTGATATCAATAAAGAACTATGATTTCTTACCTTCTATACATGTAAGAATTATGATTTCCCTCCTTGCTTGTAAATATGATTTTCTATCTTTTTACTAGTTTCACCCATCTATTGGCTTGTTTGGATGGCTAGTATTTCTTTGGTTTAGTCTAATATTAGGATTATAGTATTAGGAATATTTTCAAAATTTTAGTAAATTTTGTATACAAAAGCTCTCACTTTGAAAACTTAACTTTTTGTCAAGTTTTTTCTAGTATTTTTTAGCAATCATACAAAATTATATTATATTATATTATATTATATTATATTATATTATATTATATTATATTATATTATATTATATTAAAAATTATATTATATTATATTATATTATATTATTTAATAATATAATTATATTATGTTATGTAATATTAAAAATTATATTATATTATATTATGCCATATTAAAAATTATATTATATTAAAAATTATATTATATTATATTATATTATATTATATTATATTATATTATATTATATTATATTATATTATATTATATTATATTATATTATTTAATAATATAATTATATTATGTTATGTAATATTAAAAATTAAATTATATTATATTATGCCATATTAAAAATTATATTATATTATTTAAAAATATAATTATATTATGTTATGTTATATTAAAAATTATATTATATTATTTTATTTTATTTTATGTCTTATTATATTATATTATATTATATTATATTATATTATATTATATTATATTATATTATATTATAAATTCTTACAAATTTACTAATTTACATCCAAACACAACGCTTTTTCACACATCCTAAAATTCTAATACTTTAGTATTTGAATTTTGCAAATCCTACTCACTAGAAATATCCTAATAGAAAATTAAACACATCCAAACAAGCCCTTAGTAGTACATGTAGTGACAAGATCTTGACCGTAGATACTGGGGGGGAGAGGGGTAAAAATTTATTCTCACTTATAATTAGAATTGGACACACAAGTTTGGGAAGGGAATCAAATACCATACAAATACATATATTTCAAAACTACCAACCTACATAATACTACTATGTCTCCTTTTCGTCAATATCACGCCCGTAGGCCTACATATACTACTCTGCAGTCAACTCAACCTTCTTACTGGTATCAGCCATCTCGGACTAATACCAGTAAGAACTATGATTTTCTTAAGTATTATTTTATATCTTTCTTATATACATAGTGATTTTGCTACACGAGATGTGGTGTCTTTTAAACTTATAATTGCTGCAAAAGGGCATGATTGATGAGATGTGGTGTCTTTGATTACATTTAGTTAGAAAAGAGATTGATGGAAATAGAACTCTTCTGAACCTTAGTACCTTACTACCATCATTATTTGTATGAATGAATTTCTTTGCGTGTGCCAGCTTCTTATTTGTTCCAGTAAGAACAAACTATGATTGTGTCCACCTTCTTACAGCTTTTATCAGCCATCTCCCAACTGACACCAACCAGGTAAGAACTATGATTTTGTTATATATTAGTCCACTAGTGGAACTGGAAGTGAATGAAAAAGTGCATAATGTAATACATTCATTTTCTATTAATTGAAAATGAAAAAACTAAGATAAAAAAAACTAAGCCGAATAGAAAATCATTTAGTGAAGGATATTCTAAATGGAACCCACATTTTTTGCTCAATTTCTCACAAAGGCCCAAGTTATCTTTCTTCCCATATTATGGTTTTTATTCACTTTTATATTTAAAAATACCAAAATAAAATATAATAACTTCTTGTGTGCATATATTTATGTTTAGATTGAGGCTAAAATAATTAATCAAGTATTTGACTTGTGATATTTAGAAACTTTTTAGCCACTGAAAATAACTGAGGTCTGTGTTAGGCATGATAAGCACAAATTTTAATGCATTAATTTAATCTCCAAATTTGTACTCAATTATGTAAAACACAAATTCCATAATGAATCCAATAACAGTGCCTAAGTAACAAATGTGAAATACTTAATTAGTCAGTAAAAATTAAAAGCTCCTAATAATAAATTGGCATCTACATAAATATACCTATTTATTCTTCATAGATGCCCTATTTATTCTTCATAGATGCCAATTTTTTTTTTTTAAATATTCATTCCCAAATTTTAAAATTTGAGCCTGTTTTTGTCCTATATTCACCGAAAGAAAAAGGATTCAAATCCTTTTTTGTGTTCTTTTAAGTAGTGGATACAGCAGTTTAGTACCAATCTAATCAAGCAATAATTGTACAGTTGATTAAACCCATCAAGAAATTTAAATTAAAAAATAGATTATCTCTTTTTACCTGACAATTTATTTTTTTTCTGACTGCTTTTCAAAAAAATTGTCAATTCAAGTCATAATACCAAATTCAAGTAGAAGTCAACATAACTAGACTGATTTCAATAAATAGCAGTAAAGTGTTATCAGAAAAAGAAATAAAATTCTACAATTTGAAACTTGACCTTTTATACTTTGGAATTTTTTATTTGACTATCAGATGATGTAGAGCGAAATTTGATTTGCTGGTACAGGTAAGATTCAAATTAACAAACTTCAATTAATACAGCAAAAAGATAAGAACTAGACATTCAGTAATAGACAGTATCAGTTATTTATTTATTAATGAAATTCTAAAGTGTTGTATTGTAAAGTCTAAATCATGCATGCAGTGGCCCACAAACCAATCCTTGTTATGAAACGAGAGCCAACCACATTGATCAGCTGATCCAATGAATTTTCTCACAGAGAAAAATGATCCAATGAGTTTGATTGGATGTTTCATAGAGGGTCAAAAGGTTAGAGAATAAATGAAATTCATAAGGAGAATCATATATGCACACACAACAGTGTGTTGGTGTGTCGTGTGTGTTGCTTTTCATGCTGAGAGAGAGAGAGAGAATCTGAGTTATTTGCATAGTGGAATTCATCCCTACACCACTAAATAATAATAAATTTAACATTTGCTTGAATCCCCAACACTAATTCACTTCTCCATCTCTAGAATTTTCCAAAAAATGTGATTATTTTTTTATGAATGTGCTTAAATCGGGCCTCTATGAAATTCAAAATAAAATTTCAAGTAATTTGAAATCCATGACTCTCCAATCTAATAAGCTTAGGAACTTGTACATTTTTCAACTTAAATTTAGTTAGAAATAACTTGAACTAGTTCGATTACTAATGGAACTAAATAGCTAGCTCGTCTTGAAACAACAAACAATACGGCTTGAAATTACGACTTAGCTAATCAATTAATTTAGTCCGTCATTGCAGAAACAATTCATGAATAATGCAATTGATTTTTTAGATAAGTGTATGAGCATTTTTATTTAGATACTAGAAATTTATTGTTCAAAGCTCAAACACATTAATTAAAATTGAGTATTTTCTCATTATTTCTACACAATGGATTTTAATTTGAGAAATTTCAAATAGAAAATTCATGAAAATATATTATAGATTTCTATTAAAAACGGTTTGAATTCTATCTGAAGCGCAAACATGCTCTTTTGCTCGATCTTAGTTTGAGTGGTTCAAGTTGACTTTAGTTCGAACTATTTTCGAATGATTTTTGAGTTTGGAATTGGATCAAACAATGAACTATGAACTTAATTGCATATTTTTTTTCATTTCAGGACATTGTAGAGGATTGAGGAAATGGACTCTAAGCTGGTTACTTTCTGAGATAGATGATGTGCTGGACCAATGGAATCCGTGCCCCTTGCACCTGAGAGAGAGAGAGAGCATAAATTATAACATACACAAAAAAGAGAGAATTTAGATAGAGAAAAGTAACAGGAATGAACAGAAATCAAATCCAGTAAACAGTCAGATGCAAAAACCTTGCTGGATTTGGATTCCCTCAAAAATATAATAAAACAAGAATAAAAAAATAAAATAAAATTTGAAGTACTTATTGGGCTTACTATTTCTTTCTCACTGGTCTCAAAAAGTGAACCAGCTGCTTATTTGCTAGTGCTTGTGTGTGTTGGGTGCGTGTGCTTTTTATGTCACGTAGTGTTGTGTGGAGTAGTGGGCTTCAAATTTCATCTCTTTTTCTTCTTTTTCTTTTTTTTTGAATAAATCAAATTTTATCTCTTGTTTTCAAATGAGGAAACAAATAAGAGAATTCGAAGGATAAATAAGATCATACCAATTTGAATTGAGTTGAAAAAATTCAGATAGCACCGAAGAAATTTTGAATTCGATCTAAAGATAAACTGAAATAAACTGAATTTAATTTATTTTATTCGGTTCAACTAAATAAGAAATTTAGTAATCTTATGATAAAAATTTCTTACATACAAAAGCTGTATTTTACTAAATTAGAAGTATAAATAACTCATATAAAATATAATTAAATTGTTTCAAATATGATTAAAGTTAAGAACTCAAAAAAGATAAAAGCAAATGATATCTAAAAGAGTAGTCACACTTTTACTCTTTTTTTAAGCTTATCGTTGTCTACTTGAATTCCATTATAATAAAGGGACCTGATAGAGCACGACGGTACTGCAGCACGACTGTTCACGACGGATCTAATAACAGTATATATAATTTATTTTCTAATAACAATATATACATAACAATATATATAATTTATTTTGTAATAACAGTATATACATAAAAAGTGAAAATAATATATAAAATGCGAAAATTAGTATATAAAAGTAAAAAAATAAAAAATACACAAAGAATATACAAAAATATATAAAATGGTAAAATATTATATAAAAAAAAATGAAAAAACAGTATATAAAATGAAAAAACAGTATATAAAAATGAAAAAACAGTATATAAAATGAAAAAACAGTATATCTACAGTGCTACAGTCGTGCTACAGTGCCGCCGTGTTTGCACATTTCCCTAAAATAAAATAAAATAGAAATTTGAAGTTGCATCATCTAACTATATGCTAATAATCATGAAATAATCAAATCACTTGAGTAGATAAAATGATGGTATTTACGTTGTAAGAGATGGAAAGAAATTAGATCATAGCTTATGACCATACAAGTAATATTGCCTTTTTGACTTTAATATACTATTTTATTTCTTTAGCTAAAACTTGTAAATGTCAGCACCTAACAAATGACATGATGCAACGAGTTGGATTAGAAAGAGACATATTTTGTACATAACCCCTATCAAATCTTTAGTTTTTAGCCAAACAAATTTAATAAAAGTACCAACATTTTATGTCAGTAATCGATGATCTCAATAACTAGAATGAATCAATATGTTGAAATATGAAATAAGACTCATTCTATTTAACAAAATAAGGCATTTTTGTCTTATTGAAATATGCGAAACTCATTATTTTTTTGTATAACCAAAATCTTAAGGCATATTGAATGTATTATGAGTCCTAAGTATAGGAGCTCAAAATTTTTATTACCATTTTAGTTGCTCTATATAATTATGAAAAATGATTAAATCACTCAAGTAAAAGATGATTGTAAAAGAGATTGAAAGCAATTAGATGATCTTATCATGAATAAACAACTGCTTTGTCAGTGCCTCAATGGTGCTCTTTTGACTTAATTTAATATACCATTTATCTTTTAGCTAACTTGTAAATGTCTCAGTCCAATGAAAAGCCTTGGAGATGATTGAAGAATTTGGATAATATAGATTAGATAGAGACATTTACAAGTTAAACCTCCAAACAAAATATTTAGAAGAATTATAAAATATTGGTAGTCATAATTAAATATTTAATAAGAATACGTCAATATGAATTTGGGAAATTAAAAAAAACCTAACTATTCTCGATAATTAAAAAAAACCCTAACTTCTTGGATTTAAAATAAAATCCCTATAAAGTGATTTTAGTTTTCATAAAAAACCCTATGGTGTTTAGATGTTGTTAAAGGGCTAAATTTGTTTTACGGACCAAAATATCCTTATTATTTCCGTGTTTAATTTAATAATTATTCGTGGTATTTTTTAATATGAAAAAATAAATCCTAAATATTTAAAATAAAATAATAACTAACACACCAAATAATTTTTTTTTCAAAAGATAGGGATTTCAGCTGTTGGCCCATTATACATTTATTAAAGTTAGCCCAATTTATTTTTGGCCCAAATATATTTCATCTCTTCTTCTTCTTCTTCTTCTTCTATTCAGTCCTACTCAGAAAACAAAGCGAGAAGAAGAAGAATGGCGTCGGTGGTGAGAGGAATACTGAGCGGGATCAAAGAGAAGGGGATCGGTGGCTTCGCCAGGCATCTCATCGATGAAGGATATCTGTAAGAATTCCTTTTTTCTTTGTTTTTTTGATGATTTTACGAGGGGTTTTGTGGAATATTTGGGGATCTTGGTGTGTTTTTAGAAGATTGGATTAGATATTGAGCTGATTTGGAGAATTAAATAGTGGGTTTTTGTTAATTTGGATTGATTTGAAATTGGAACGTTTTTGCTGTTTAGTAATGATTTTTCTAGAGATTTGGTGAATAATTAGGGTTTGATGGAAAATTGTTGATTTTGAATGAATAAATCGGCTGAAATTCACCATTTTTTGAGGAATTTATGATCTGATTTACGCTTTTACGGGTCTTTTTTATTATTACTTTTATTTCAGAAATTTATATCAATAGATTGATTGATATATGTGATATATAAACCAGGCTTGATGCTACAATCATGAATCTGATAAAAAATTACGAAAAAAAGGATTATTTAAGCTATTAAATACATTTTTCTGAATCCTAAACATTAAACACAGATTTTTATTTCTAACAAACAACAATGTTATGGACCGAAATTAGCATTTTCTGTGTTTCATTTTTACTTACATAACCTTATAATATTCAAATATTTCCTTTTTCAGGAAATGCATTTTTGACGGCAATCTCGTGTAAGTACTCTTTCATCATTTTATCTTTTTTCTAATAATGGAAAAATGTTATTATTATTGCACTCATTTTTCGTTTTTATATTAAATAATTTATTCAAAATATTTGTTCACATTTCAGACAAACAAAGATTCACAACATTGGAGCGACAGTTGTTGGTGTTGATAAATTCGGAAATAAATATTACGAAAAACTCGGCGATACTCAATACGGTAATAAAATTACCTTTATTATACTTTTATTTCAAAAAAAAACATAAAAAAACTGGTGCTTTAATTCCGTCCAGGGATCCACTTATAATAATAATAATTATTATTATAACAAAATCACCTATATCATATTTTATTTTGATAAACAGTTAATTACAAAATAAAAAACGCTGCTTTGATTCCGTGCAGCAATACACATATAATTATTATCATTATCATTTTGATAAAATAATAATAATAAAATCACCTTTATTATACTCTTACTTCCCAAAAAAATAAAACAAGCTAAACCGTGCAGGGAAGCACCTTATAATCATCATCATTAGCATTATGATTATTATTTTGATAAAATAACACCAAACCCACCTTTATTCTACTTTTATTTCTAAAAATAATTAAAAATAAAAAAATAAGCGATTGGTATTTTTTAATAAAAATGGGCGCTTTGAAATCCGTGCAGGCAGGCACAGGTGGGTAGAGTACGCGTCTAAAGGAAAATACAACGCTTCTCAAGTTCCAGCTGAGTGGCACGGATGGCTACACCACATCACTGATCGCACTGGAGATGAAGTATTATCATTTCTCACATCCTCTAAGTTGTTTTATCTTGAATTAAAAAAAAAAATATCGTGTGTAATATAATCCTGCAAAACACAAGAAAATGGCAAATTCAGTTGTCTGACGTTTCAGTTTTTGAAGGGGAGAAATTAACTTGGATTGTGTCTCTCTAGCTAGCAAAACCTCAAAAATTGAAAATAATGAGATTGTTGCCTCCAGAATGTGAATATCATGAATAACCCTGTAAAACATAAGAAATATTATAATACACCACCCTCTCTTATTTTTTTCGAAAAAGATGTCCAAATTATAATTTTTTCCTCACTTGTGTATGGATAAATAAAAGATAATTAAGCAAGGGTTGTTCGTAAATTATTTTTGAAATAAATACAGAACTGACGATGTATTCAATACACGACATTTCTTATGTTTTGTAGGGGCACGCATGATATTTTGATGCTTTGCGGGGTAGAAATGAAAATTACCGTTTTCTCGTATTATTTATTTTTATTTTATTTTATTTTATTTACTTTTTGTTCAAATGGCTATAGTTGTTGATGCTGAAGCCGAAGAGGTACGGAGCGGAGCACAAAGAGAATCTTTCAGGTGAAGGAGACGAGTTCATATATCACTCTAAGGGCCACGCATTAAATGCTGAGCCGAGAAACTGGACTCGCTACCAGCCTTGGCAACCCACCAAAAATTAAATAAAATTAATTGTTCAAATGATTTTATTTCGGTTGCTTTTTCTATGTTTTTTTGGAAGGTTGAGAGGAAGAACCTTTTAAATAATTTGATGGATATTTGTTTGTTTGTTTTGAGGTTTGAACTTGTTAGAAAAGAGAAATAAGAAATAATCTATGTACTTTGGTGATTATTTTTTTACTTTTATTTTGTTTAAATTATTTTCTTCATAGTTGTCATAAATTTAATGTTTAGGAGAGGTAAAAAAAGTGTTGGGCCCAATCCATTTTGTACCAATTAAAATATATAATGTAGTTAGAATAAAAAAATGTATGGGCTAAATCCATTTTATTATGTTTGGTTGTTAAAGTCAAAGCAAGGGGAATTGGGCCGAATACAATTTTCTCCTAAACTTTTCAAGAAGAACCCTATGTTCCCTAAATATTTTACAAACCCCGTGTCTTTTTAGATTCTTTATTTTAGTCACTATAAAATATAATCAGTGTTTCCAATTCCATCCCCTACTATTGTTAATCTATCATATATTCATGGAAAAGGCTCACTTTATTCATTTCATTCAACTAAAGGCTGAAAAAGAAACTATAAAATTATAGGACTTGTCAAAATTCAGAAAAGACAAGGGTGTTTTTCGAAAATATCCCTTCCGTTTTTTTTTTCCTTACCAAATTACGTGCGTGCTGAGTACTCTCTCAAAGAAAAAAACGTGTGTGTTGTGTGTGAGACTACTTCATCAGTTCATCTTCTTCTCCTCCTTGGTGGACCATTGCAAGCCATTAGTCTCGATCCGATCCAATGAGGCACGGAGTTTGTTTGGATTTATTAAAGGGGCAAAAATAAATAAATTCCTGCTAATTAATACCGTATAAAAATTTTGAAGGGTCAAATGTATAAAAATATATATATTTCAATTTTTTCTTATTAAACCACTATTGATATATACTATTTCGTCAAAATTTTGGGAGAGTCTTGGCTCCCGGTCCTTATGAAGACCCGTCCTTGAATCCAACCATACTATATATATATATGTGTGTGTATGTATATGTATATATATGTGTATACAGTGATGAATTGTAATTATATAAGATGACAATCGTACAACATATTCAAAATATATATATTTCATCCGTATGATTAAAATTTGAATTTTTGATGATTTAATACGTATTTTGGACCGTATATTTTTCACCCTCTCTTGCATACCTTATTCGTATGCTATTTAGCATTATATATATATATATATATATATATATATATATATATAGAAGTAAAAAGAAGCTACCAAACTCTTGAGAGAGAGAGAGAGAGAGAGGGGAAAGCTTCGTCCTCAAGCATTGTTCTTCTCGGGTGCACCGTGAGCCGCGACCAGCCAGGCAGCATGGACTCCGACCCGGAGCAACCCAAGCCGTTACCTCTCTCCGACCAGGTTCCTTTTTTTTATTTTTTTTTTCTGAATTTTGATTGCTGTTTTGATCATTTTTATTTTCTGTTTTTTTAGGTGAGAGAGTGAGATTAGTACGTTCATTTTGCCCAATCAAAACAATTATTTTTTTTTTCCGTGGGTTTAGGTGGGGGAGTGAGATTAGTTCGTTCGTTTTGACAAATCAGAGCAATTTTGATTGTTTTCTCTGAATTTTAATTTACATTTTTTTATTTATTTTCTGTTGTTTAGGTGAGAGAGAGTGAGATTGACAGTGTGAGTGAGCCTCTGATTGATCATTCTGAGGAAAGCTTCTCTGTTTCTGCCGCAATTCTACCGTAATTGTTTCTGATTTTTCTCTTTTTTTGTGATTTTCTCGCCACATTTGTAGCTAAAATTATCGGGTTAACTAGCTAGAATATTACATTTATACTAATTAAGTGTGATTTGTTTTTTGTGATTTTTTTTACCCAATTTGTAGCGTAATTTGCTGGTTTTATATGCTAAATTATGTACATTTTTACTGATTTAGTATGATTTTTTTTAGGTTTTTGTTTCCTGCTTTTGGAGGGCTTCTTTATGGTTATGACATTGGTGCCACATCTGGTGCTACTATATCACTAGAGGTAATAAAATGAACAAAAAAATAATAAAAATAATAAAAAGAAAAATTGTCATTTTGATGATTTTATATTGTATATATTTATAATCATTAATCAGTTTATGTTTGATGTTACATTTAATTATGAAATTAAAATAAAATTTCAGTCTCCAACATTGAGTGGTACAACATGGTACGACTTATCCTCTGTGCAAATTGGTTTAGTGGTACGCTTTTTAATTAATTTGTTCACCAAATCATAAATTTATATTACTTATTTTATATCTTAAATCAAAAATTTATATTTTACTTAGAATTTTTCATTACTATTTCAGGTCAGTGGGTCGTTATATGGAGCCTTGATCGGCTCAGTTTTGGCTTTTACAATTGCAGATTTTTTAGGTCATTTCTTCTTTAAATAAAATATTTTTATTTTTATTTTTTCAAGATTTCTGAATTGAATTTTTCAAGTTTGAAATTCTTTGAATTGCAGGGCGAAGGAGAGAATTGATTCTATCTTCTATGATGTATTTAATTGGAGCTCTATTAACAGGATTTGCGCCCAATTTCGCGATTTTAGTGATCGGTCGATTTATTTACGGAATCGGAATCGGTTTGGTAATCACTCCAAATTATCCTTTGTAAAATCAAATATTTTCAAGCTAATTCGCTTGCATTTCAATCTTGAGAAATTTGTAAAAACACCCCTGCATTATTGGAAACTTCAAAACAGCCCTTCAACTTTTAATTCAAACTCAATGCCTTAAAGCAAGCATAAGCTGTTGCAAACTAAAAAGTTAGGCACAGTGCGAGGGCTTTTTTGCTAATTTTGCTTTTTTTTTTTTTTTTTTTTTTTATATATATTTTAGGCAATGCATGCAGCTCCGATGTATATTGCTGAGACGGCTCCTAGTCAAATAAGAGGCACTCTAATTTCATTGAAGGAATTCTTCATAGTTTTAGGAATGCTTGTAAGTTAATTTTATTGTTCTTAAGGACTTATCGACAAAATTATCCAAACCACAGTCATTCACCCTTCCTAAAACATAAATCTGCTCATTTTATTTTCAATTTCAACATATAAATTTCAGAGGCACAGATTTCCCTATTTATTAGACACTTCATATCTGAAAGGGCAGCTTCGATATTATCTCTTTTACCAAGGGCATATCCGCAAATTCTCAATTTCCCTAACATCATCTTTGTCGACCTTCAATCCGGCTTGCTTGCATGTACAATATTAAAATTTCCATTAGGTTATATGCATAAATATGCGTAGATTCCCTATTGATCATCGAACCCTAAACAACATTTAAAACAAAATGGCACTCACTACATACTTTTGGACCTTTGGTTGAGTTGACCTGCCTGCAAATGCTCAATTTCCAATATTATCTCTTTCAACAAGGGCATATCCGTAAATTTGCCAATACGCAGATACTAATATTTTCTGTTTCTTCTGGTGCTCAGCTCGGGTACATAATCGGGAGCCTCTTTGTGGACCTCCGATCCGGCTGGCGCTACATGTACTCCGTTTCATCCCCGATTTCAATCGCCATGTCGATCGGCATGTATTTCCTCCCGCCCTCTCCGAGATGGCTTTTGTTGTGCGCGATCCAAGGCAAGGGACAGCTGGCGGATACCAAGGAGTTTGCCGTTTCCTGTTTGTGCCGCCTCAGGGGAAAAGTGGGGAGAAGTGATGGAGTGGAGAGTCAGGTCGATTTGATGTTGGATGAGCTGGCGGTTGGGGGCGTGGAGGAGAAGGTGGGGTTTAAGGAGATATTTCAAGGGAAATGTCTCAAGGCTCTGATAATTGGTGCTGGATTGGTGTTTTTTCAACAGGTTTGTTTACTTATTTACTATTTGTTTTTCTTTCCTTTTTGTAAGTTGAGAAATTTGCAAGGAAGCCCTTGTATTATCTGAAATCGTAAAAAAAAAGCCCCTCCATTCTCCACAAATTCAAAAAAATATGTATTGTTGGTAGGGTTATTTTTCGAAATTTTGAAGAATGGAGGGGCTTTTCTGCGATTTCAGATAGTGCAGGGGCTTTTTTGCAAATTTCCTAATAAGAATATAAATATACTATGACGGCGCCAATAATCAGGCCTTAAGGAGGTTTTTCAAGGGAAGTGTCTTAAAGCGTTGATTATTGGCGCTGGATTAGTGTTTTTCCAACAGGTATTTATTTATTTTATTATTTATATATTTATTTAATTTTGTCGATATTGTGACTTTTAATAATGATTATTAATTTGGTTTGATTTTATGGGTTGTAAGGTGACTGGACAGCCGAGCGTGTTATATTATGCTGCAACTATACTTCAGGTCTGCTTATTTTAATTTTATTTCGAAGATTTTAAAATTGGTTGAATTAAATTATATACTTCTGAGTTGAAATATACCGTTATTTATTTGTTTATTTATTTATGTTTGTTTTTGTAGAGTGCTGGCTTTTCTGCGGCGGCTGATGCTACACGAGTCTCTGTTCTTCTTGGATTGCTTAAGGTACAATTTATTAACATATTATAATAATTATAATAATTATTATTATTTATATTAATGATTTTATTATTATTTTATTTTGTAGTTAATTATGACTGGAGTTGCAGTTTTAGTGGTTGATAAGCTTGGAAGAAGACCTCTTCTCATTGGCGGTGTTAGTGGCATTGTAATTCTCTCTCTCTCTCTCTCTCTCTCTAACATAATAACAAACCCTAATTCTCAAAACAGTAAGAAATATAATGTATATCCTTTTGTCCCATTTGCTTCAAATGAATGACAAGATATTTATTTATGTTAACTTGATTTATTATGCCCTTCTCTTCCATTTGCTTCGAAAGATTTCCAAATTGCTCTCGTATTTTTACTTTGTATAAATATTAAATACATAAATAATGAATTAGGAAGAAATTTATTTAACTAATTTGTTTATTTGATTTATTATGCAGGCTTTTTCTCTGTTTCTTTTATCGTCATATTATACTTTACTGAAAGAAATTCCAGCTGTGGCTGTTGTTGCACTTCTCGTATATGTTGGCTGCTATCAGGTAATTTATTTATTCATTAATAAAAAATTCAAAATTTATCAAAAATACGCTTCCAAACTTAAAATGTAATTGGATGAATCTGATATTTTTAATTCTATATGCACAAATTTGTTGATTATTTTTTTAACTTAGAAAGGATAAATCTGATATTTAGGAGTTCTTGTTTAATTCATGTTTACTATTGTTTGAGTAATTGAGTTTATTTAGCATATTTTTTATACTAAATTATTTTAATTTAATGTAATTTATTAATTTGTGTAGTTATCGTTTGGGCCAATCGGCTGGCTGATGATTTCTGAGATTTTCCCTCTGAAATTGAGAGGGCGCGGTTTAAGCATAGCAGTCCTCATAAATTTCGGATCCAACGCTCTTGTCACTTTTGCGTTTTCACCCCTTGAGGTTCTTATATTTACTTCTGTCTCTGTTGGGCCTATCAATTTATTGGGACCAATTAAATAAATCAACATTTTATTACTTAAAATTTACTTATCTTTCTTTATTGGGCCCTTCTCTTTCTTTATTGGGCTCTAATATATCTAATTATTTATTTATTTATTATATTTTATGTATTTTGTTATTATATTTTATTCGTTTTATTTATTTATTTTATTTCAATTTACTTCTCTTTCTTTATTTAGGCCCAAATAATTAAACATACATTTAGTTATTCATTTAATTATTAATTATTTTTTTATTTAAATTTACTTTTTTTTTTATTGGGTCTGAATAAACCTAAGCATTTTATTTATTTATTATTTTTACTTTTAGGCATTAGTTGGAACGGGAATTTTATTTGCTGGATTTGGAGTGATCGCAATAGCTTCACTTCTCTTCATATTTTTCATCGTTCCAGAAACGAAAGGCCTCACACTTGAGGAAATCGAGGCCAAAATCTTATAATAGACAAATAAAGTTTATAAAATAAAATAAATGTAGTATATTTAATTAATATTATTTTGTTGTTTATTATGAAGAAAACTAGGTAGGTGTATTTTGAGGATTTCTTTATCAATGTATATGAAAATTGTTATGGTTTTATGGTTGGTTGGTTACCGATATGATCATGAAAACTTGTTGCTGTAAGAAAATCAGAATTTTGAGGTTGGTAACAATATCCATGTGCTAGCTTATCATTACTTTATTATGGTCAAGGAATAGAAATACTAATATGCAGGTGTATTTGAGGATTTAGTTATTAGAATGTATATTTAAAAATATTAGAATGGTTGGTGATAAAATCACAATTTTGAGGTTGGTACCAATATCCATGTGCTGCTAGCCTGAAAGTTTGATGCCAATATATATCCAAAATCAGAATTTTTGGATGCATATATGCCCTTGTACTTTACAGAGATAAAACGGGGCCACATGATCTTGAAAAATTAATTAACAACTCAAAAGATGTTGAATAACATAGCGTGTTCTCATTGGCTTGGTTGGATTCATAATAATCCGCAAATATGAATATCTCAATGTCCTTTTTTCAGAAGTTACCAAATTGATATTTGGACTATTTTTTATTTTTAAAATTGATATTTGGGCTATATTTCTATATTTATACTAATCTCATGTTTATTGGAATTTTAACTTAATATTTTCTTATGGTTGATACAATTGGAGGCACAAATAATTTCATAGTTAATCAATTGATCAATTAGTCAATGGGATAATTATTTTTCCTAATGATCATGCCTCCCTTAATCCCAATGTATGTCCACTATAAATGCGACGCACAGCTCATGTTGAGATAATATTTCATCAATTAATCATTAATGATATAATTACATGTATACCCCTACAAACATAGAAATAACATTAATATGCGTTAAGTCAGAATATTATATTGTTACAAAAAAGAATGTCTAAAATGCTTGATTGAGGATTTAATATCTTATATTCAAAAAATTATCATTCATTATATATGCATCAAGATTTATACTATGTAATAATAAATAAGAAATTTTTCTCTTAAATATGTGTAATCTGTTTTGTTGTTGTATAATACATACTTGGATGCATATCTAATATATAACAAACAAGTCATAAGCATAAGACATCAAATACTTAAGAATTAGATATTTCGTATGTAACATTTATGTAAATCAACAATGATATTTGTTGATTCTTTCAAAAAAATATGATATTTGTTGAAAAAATAGTATCTTAACAGTGTATGTACGATAATTTGCGCTCGAATTAATGAATGGATAACATTAAATATTCTTTATCGTTCCTCGAAAACCGCCGAGATTAATGCTTCAATTATTAAATTAAGTCCCGTTATGAGGGTTAAGCAGGGAATTCAGGGAATTAAGACTTTAGACAAAGAAAAAAAGAAAGAGAATAAATAATGTTCTGTTATGATTCCTGTTCTGGACAAGGATCACGAGTACCGGACCAATAGAAAATAAACCTGTTCTGGCCAGTATAGTTAGAAATTCTTCTGACATGGTGCACCTGGCACATACATAATATTAGTCTTTGTCTTCTCCATAAAGCAAGAAGACACGGTATAAAAACTAAAAACAATATATATAAACATATGAATTGAAAATAAATAGTATATAAAAAATCATTGTATAAAACATTATATATTTAAAAAAAAATGAAAACAATATATACAAACATATAAACCGAAAACAAATAGTACATAAAAATTCATTCGATGAAAAGTATATATTTAAAAAATTAAAAAAAATATATAACGTATATGACAATGTGAGAAAATAATATATAATTTTAATCCCTCACTATAGATTCTATAGAGTCGCTACACTACCCGACCTGATTTCCAATTTCCCAAGAAAAAAAATATTGGAAGAACTCAGGAAAGAAAAAAAAACAAAGTTGGTGCTTTGTTGTTTCCACGATCTCTTTCTCTATACAGTCTGTCAGATTCGACATTCTTTACGCCATTTCTTTCTTCAAACTCTTTTCATCCTCATTTCACACGAAAAGATTAATTCACGTTTACCCCTTTTTGGCATTCCTTTTCACAATAAATTTACTTGGGTTTTTGGCAAAGTTTACGACATTTGTCCCACCATCATTTGGTTTCTTTTCTATATTGCAATCAACTTTTTTGTATAATTTGCATTAAAAAAAAAAAAATTTGTATAATTCTCCCACTAGTGAGCTTTTTTTTTTTTTACACTGTCATGATTTTTTTTTTGTGAAAGTTTGTGTGTTCTCTTTTCAGTACTCCACTGAGAAGAGCTTCTTAGATTCTTATTCTTCTTATCTTTACTTCCTTTTTCCCCACAATAGCTCTAAACCTTCTCCATACTTTCCCAATTCTCTGAAGTTAATTCCTTAGATTTTCTGACAATTTTACTACCAAATTAGTAACAAAAACTTTGTTGGGTCCTTCCCAAATTAGTCCAAAATGGCCACATTACAAGATTTAGGGGTCTCAGCATTCATAAACCTTGTCAGTGCATTCGTATTTCTTATACTATTCGCCGTTTTGAGAATCCAGCCAGTGAACGACAGAGTTTACTTCCCAAAATGGTACATAACGGGCTCAAGAACTCGCTCTGCTTTGCGAGGCGTGGGAAAATTCGTCAATTTGAATATATGGACGTATTTGACATTTTTGAATTGGATTCCTGGAGCTTTGAGAATGAGCGAATCAGAGATAATTAAACACGCTGGTCTTGATTCAGCCGTTTATCTCAAAATTTACATTCTTGGGTCCGTGAAAAAACAATTTTAATCCAATTTTACTCTTTTTTTTGACATTTTTCTTCGATTTATGGTTTAATTTTGTTTTTTCTTTGACAGTTTGAAGATATTTTTTCCAATTACGGTACTGGCTTTATTGGTTCTTATACCAGTAAATATTTCAGGCGGTACTTTATTATCTCTCAGAAAAGAAGTTGTTTTTAGTGATATAGATAAGCTTTCTATATCCAATGTAAGTCCTGGCTCGCAAAGGTAATTATATCATTTTTTTTCAAAATTTTTAATGTATATTTTTGGGAAACTAATTTTCTACTATGCTTAAATTGCAACAAAACTCCTCCATGAGTAGAAATTGCAAAAATGCCTCCCTATATTAGTTAACTCATCTTAATCATCCTAATTAATATTTTTTAAATAAAATTGATTTTATTTTTTGCAATTTTATAAAGAAAAAGTAGTTTTATTTTTCAATTTCCCACAATGGATGAACTTTTTTGCAATTTATGCAAATACAGGGGCTTTTATGCAAATTTCTCTTTATTATTATTTTATTATTATTATTATTTTTTGAAATGTAAACACAATTTTGAGTAATTGGGTATAAATCATGATATCAGGTTTTTCGTTCACATATTAATGGCGTATATATTCACTTTATGGACATTATACATGCTTTACAAAGAGTATGATAATGTGGCTCACATGAGACTTCATTTTCTCGCCTCACAAACTCGCCGTGTCGACGAATTCACAGTAAGAACATCAAATCATTATCCAATTTTATGTTTATTGTGGTAAATAATTAATAGTAAAATTTTGCAATTGAATTTGAATTATAGGTGATTGTTAGAAACATACCAAATTTGCCAGGTCACACGATTAGTGAAACAGTCGATGAATTTTTCAAAAGAAACCATCATGATCATTATCTTGGCCAACAGGTATAATAATTGAGTTATCATTATATTATATAACATTTTCAAATTTAAAATATGAATTTAGGGGAATTTTTCGAAAAAGAAACCAATGTATTTTCTGGTATATATGAAAAAAACCCTGTTTTTGGAATATTAATATAGGTTTTTTTTAAATAGTTTAAGTTTTTTGAGAACTACAGTTTGGGGTGTTTTGAAAATTGGAAAGTTAGAAGTAGAATTTTGAAAAATTTCACAAATGTTATTATTTAATTCACTGGTTATGAATTTTTTTTTATGTGTTATGATAGCCTGTGTATAATGCGAATAAGTTTATAAAACTTATTAGTAGAAGAGATGGACTTCAAAATTGGTTGGATTATTACCAGAAGAAATATGAAAGGCATCCTGAAAAAAGACCAACTACTAAGGTATTTCTTAAATATAAAAAATATATTATTTTAATTTTTAGTATTTATTTTTTAGTTTACTAAATCAAACTGAATATTAATTTTTTTTGTTTCTTTTTTAGACGGGATTTCTTGGATGTTGTGGTAGAAGAGTCGATTCTATAGATTATTATCAAGCTAGAGTCGATGAGCTAAACAGAAAGGTATCCTCTTTTTCTCCAGTATATAATACTTCTTTTTATGATTTTTTTCTCCATTATATCCTCTTTTTATCATTTTTTCTCCAAAAAGAAGTATTACATAATAAGAAAACCTTCCAACAAAAAGACAGACCCATTTCCAGAGCTACTATTGCTTTGTGTACATAGCAACATCCCGTTCTACTATTCTTGGACATATTTCCCTTGCTAAAAAAAAAAATCATATACCATTTCCATTGTTACAAATTTCTCTTACTACAATTATCAGATATCAGCAAACATTAATCTAAACAAATAAAATAACATAAAAACATAGATCTCTTGAGAACATAACTCCATGCATTACATTACTGGTGACTCCATGCACTTAATCATTTCTTTTAAATCAGACATCATCAGTACGTCAACCAATCCCAAAACCCCGCAAATCCGTCACCCCATTCCCCTTCCATAAATAACAAAATAACATTACCAAAAAACAAACGTTAAATCAAATAGTCAACTCAAAACAACATCAAAACATAGTTCCGCATTACCAGTCTCGATTCTCTTACTTCACCACTTCTTTCCAACTATCAAATAATTAATACATTAATACATATCTTTCCAATTCCCAGATATCGTCGGAGCGCGAACGAATTCTCAAAGACAAGAAATCTCTCATCCCGGTCTCTTTCGTGACGTTCGACTCCCGCTGGGGCGCTGCCGTCTGCGCCCAGACCCAACAGTCCCGCAACCCCACTCGCTATTTAACCGACTGGGCGCCCGAGCCCAGGGACGTCTACTGGCAGAATTTGGCGATTCCGTTCTTTAGTTTGAGTATAAGGAGATTGTTGATAACTATTTCGGTGTTTGCGCTTGTATTTTTCTATATGATTCCGATTGCGTTTGTGCAGTCTCTGGCGAACTTGGAGGGGTTGGAGAAAGTCGCGCCGTTTTTGAGGCCGGTTATTGAGATGTGAGTATTTTTTTTTTTTTTGAAATTTTGAAAAAAGGCCCTAATTTCCGTAAAAGTTGGAAAAATGGGATGTCTATTATGAAGAAAATTTCCAAATTTAGTCCTTATTAGTAACGCACAAACGCAATGGATATCATATAATCCCGCAATCCGGCCCGCTATTTAACCGAGTGGGCACCCGAACCGAGCGACGTTTACTGGCAGAATTTGGCGATTCCATTCTTTAGTTTGAGTATAAGCAGACTGTTGATATCTATTTTGGTATTTGGTTTGGTGTTTTTCTATATGATTCCGATTGCGTTCGTGCAGTCGGCGAATTTGGAAAGGCTTGAGAAGGTCTTGCCTTTTTTGAGGCCGGTCATTGAAATGTAAGTTTTGGGAAAATTTGCAAAAAAGTCCTTGATTTATTAATATATCGCGAAAGGCGGCCCCTCCATCGTTTAGAAACATGGTAAATTAAATTAGTAACGTTCGATCGGTGGGGATGACAATTTGAGTTTATGAACAATGAAAGGGTTTTTGTGCCAAAAAGACCCGCATTATTAAAAATTGCAAAAATGCCCCTCCATATTTTTTTTTTGCAAAATTCTCAATATATTTTCTTCCGTCAATACCCTATATATTAGTTACCCTTTCATTTATCTATTCTTCTTTAATTTTCAGAAAAGTGATCAAATCATTCTTGCAAGGCTTTCTGCCCGGTCTGGCCTTAAAAATATTCTTATACATATTGCCAGCTGTACTATTAATGATGTCTAAAATCGAAGGATACACCGCTTTATCTTCTCTAGAAAGAAAGGCGGCTGCTAAGTATTATTACTTCATGCTGGTAAATGTATTTTTGGGGAGTATTATTACCGGAACTGCTTTTGAGCAACTCTATTCATTCCTTCACCAACCGCCCGAGCAGTAATATAATCTTTTTCTCATTTTAATTATCTTAGTCTAATTTATTAAAAAAAACAATATCATACATAAATAAATATATATATACAAGTACTACATATATACTTTTTCAAATTAAAAAAAAAACCTGTATATCTTTTTAAAAAGTATTTATAAAAGTGCCAAAACCATAATATAACTCTCTTATACTCTCTAACATATAACTATGAGTATATATAAGAAAGATACAAAACAACCATATTAATGCATAAATTCAACATATAAAATTCCAACATCTAACAAAATTCAACCATTTAATTTATTCACATACACATTTCTTTCAAATCCAGGATTCCAAGGACAATTGGGGTCTCGATCCCAATGAAGGCCACCTTCTTCATGACCTACATAATGGTCGACGGCTGGGCCGGCATCGCCAGCGAAATCCTCCGCCTAAAACCTTTAGTAATCTACCACCTCAAAAACATGTTTTTAGTCAAGACAGAGCGAGACAGAGAGAAAGCGATGGATCCAGGCAGCATTGAAATGCCTGAGAACTTACCGAATTTACAGCTGTATTTTCTATTGGGGTTGGTTTATGCGGTTGTCACGCCGGTTCTACTGCCGTTTATTTTGGTGTTCTTTGTTTTCGCGTTTTTGGTTTATAGACATCAGGTAAATAATTTGTTCGCATTTTATCAAAAAAATAAAATAATAATTTGTTCGCAAATATATATATTTTATTAAGTTTTAGAGTTTAGAATGAATTTTTAGTGATTGGAGAGAGTTTTTTTTTTTTGTGCTACTTCAGTTTTTGGTGCTAATAGATTTTGAACGCACAACATACGATTTGTTTTGTTTTGAACTCAACCACTAGACTATGAACCTATCAGCAGAGTGTAGAATAGTTGCATGGACGGAATCACACCGAAATTCTCCGCCTAAAACCTTAATAATCTAACACTTGAAAAACGTTCTTCTATGTATAAATTGAATTATTTCCTCTAACAAACTTTTCATTTTTCTTGTTTTGTAATTTTCAGATAATTAATGTGTATATTCAAGAATATGAAAGTGCGGCGGCATTTTGGCCATTTGTGAATAGTCGCATGGTTTTCAGCCTATTGATTTCTCAATTACTTCTCCTTGGATTATTAAGTACTAAAAAAGCCGCTAATTCTACCCCTCTTTTAGTAGTCTTACCAATAATTACAATTTGGTTTCATTATTATTGCAAGAAACGATTCGAACCCGCTTTCCGAAAATACCCATTAGAGGTTTGTTTGATTATCTTAAACAATATATTATTAGAATAATAATCTTACAGATATAGAATTCAACTTTAGAATCATTCTTATGCGGCAAAAGATGTATTATAAATGTTATTATTAGAAACAATAATTTATTATTAATGCTACTAAAAATTATTTTTTCAAAATTTCTTTATATAGGAAGCGACGGAAAAAGATACATTAGAGAAAGCCTCCGAACCGAACTTAAACTTGAAAAATTACTTAGCGAATGCGTATTTGCATCCGATTTTTCGCGAATTTAATGAAGTTGATGAAGAAGTTGGAGAAGTAAATGTGAGAGTTGATAAATCACAATACGAAGCCGCTGAGTCTCCTGAATCAATTGCTTCTCCTTCAGAATACCAGGCTGAGTCACATTATACTTATCACTATGAATATCAGCAAGAATATCAGCATGAATATCGGCACCAATGATGTTAACGTGTTTGAGTATTATTGTTATACATAAATTTTATAGTTTTTATTTAGGGTTGATTGATTTTTTTTTCTTTCTAATTTTTCACGTCCTAGTTTTTTTTGGGTATATTTGTGTTAGTTGGCTTGATTTGATTGTGTAACTGCTAATGTAAATGTGTAACTCAAAAGATGCTTTATATATTACATAATGAATTTGAACAAATTGTGAATTTTTGTAATAGGGACAATGGTCGTATATATATATTTTCGGAAGTAGGGACATCTTCCTTTTCTTGATCCTTGAGTTTAAAATGCATAAATTCATTCAATTCTTTTTTAACCCATTTTTCTGACAGTTGAATATCAAAGTAGGTATGATAAAAGCAAAGCTAGTTCTTTATTTATTGATATAGTATATCAGTTGAGTCTGGGACCAATAGGCTGGTATCAAGATGAAATATCTGTTTGATGGCCCTTAAAACCCCAATTCTGAAACCTAACTCTTAAGTCAGTGAACACTATCTAATACCAGTTAACTGCTAGAAAAATTTTGTAAATTATTTGCAAATTGATAATATAATCTAATAGATTCGCAC
Organism: Juncus inflexus; assembly: GCA_024447665.1. Classification (NCBI taxonomy): domain Eukaryota; kingdom Viridiplantae; phylum Streptophyta; class Magnoliopsida; order Poales; family Juncaceae; genus Juncus; species Juncus inflexus. The sequence continues at coordinate 9,920,290 of JAJHPC010000003.1, forward strand.
TGAGAGTTTTGGCTTGTAACATGATCTTCATTGGAACTTTTTGATATCAAACATAACACAATAAGTTAATAAATAAAGGATATGTCAATTACTGTTTTCTAGCATTCACGCAAAATACATAATTTAAGAGTTAATATTTGGGAAACATCCATATGCAAGTCAATAAAAAATTGTCATGTTTAAGCAAGAAGATGAAAAACCAAATGCTCCCGGTACTCGCTCATTAAACCCTAAACCCAATACACTAAACCCTAAACCCTTAAAATAATCATAATATCGACGATAATTCACCCTTAACCTAGTACTAAAATATTCATAGCAACACACTCCAATTATCACAAACACTAACCAATTTACTAAGTAAAACTTTAAATACTCTTCACAACATTAATGGATTTGATAAATTCATCAAGATTCTCGTCACCTTTCCAATTTGCAACTCCCTCAATTAAAATATTTCGAGAGATTTCATTCAATGGAATTCCCTCATTAGTCATCCGGGAAAGAATGCCTTTAATATCATCTAGTCTCTGCTTCTTGAAAAATGTATCTAACAAAATATTACAAGTGACAACATTAGGCATGACTCCTTGCTTTTGCATTTCTTTGCGTATATTCATAGCCTCGTCAATTCGTTCATTCTTACAATAACCATTTATTAAGATATTATAAGTATGTTGATTCGGCTTTATACCCTCTCGCACCATGCATTGAAAAAGCTCAACCGCTTCATTCTGAAGCCCTTTTAAAATAAGCCCGTTCAACAATGAACTATATGTGATCACGTCCGGCTTCACACCTCTTTCTTTCATAAGAAGTAGAACTTTTTTAGCTTCACAAGTTTGACCATTCTTGCACAACAAATCGATTAATAAGGTAAAAGTAACAACATCAGGCTTAACTCCATTATTTATCATCAAAGAGAATATCCTAATAGCACTCTTCCATTGACCATCAACACAAAAACTATGAATAATGGAAGTATAAGTGACCACATCCGGCTTCAAATCTTTCTCAATCATCTCTTCAATCAACTTACAAGCCACCCTTAGGTTACCTTGTTTGCAAGAACCATCTATTAAGTTAGTGTATGTTAAAACATTTGGAGCAAGCCCAACATAAACCATTTTATTAAACAACTCAAAAGCCTTGTCCATATTCCCTGCTCTACACTGGGCAGAGATGAGAGTATTATAAGTGATCACATCGGGAGAAACTCTAATAGCACGCATTTCTTCAAGCAATTTGAAGGCCCCAACCAAATCACCTCTTTTGCAAAAGCCATCAATAAGGGTGTTGTAAGTACTCACATCAGGAGCAACTCCTTTAGCAATCATTTCTTCAAACAAATTGTAAGCCCCAACAAAATCACCAACTTTGCAAAAGCCATCAATAAGAGTGTTGTACGTAAACACATCAGGAGCAACTCTTATAACAATCATTTTCTCGAACACCTTGATTGCCATACTAACATCACCCTCTTTGCAAAAGCCATTGATCAAAGTTCTATAGGTGATGACATCAGGCTCACATCTCCCACCCTCTCTTGCTATCATCTCATAAAACTGAAGCCCCAACTTGGTATTTCCACTGCTACAGAGTCCATCAATGAGGATGTTGTACATTATCAAATTAGGACTACATCCCATCATAGACATTTTATTGAACAGCTTAGCTGCGTCCCCAATCCGCTTCTTTATACACAACCCCTTGATAAGAGATCCAAAGATGAATGGATAAGTTATAAAACCAGCTCTAAGGACTTGAGCAAAAACAACAAACTGAAGGTCGAACCGACCCATACGGCGGCAACAATCCATTACAACTCCGAAAGTTTTAGCGGTCGGAGAAACACCTCCATCTCGAGCTTGATTCAGGCGGTTAAAGAGAGAAACAACCATGGGATAACGGTTGGGATGATTCATCCTTGAGATGGTTATAAGAAGGTAATTGAATGAATTAATGGATGAGGCGTGCTTCTCGCCTTGCAAGAGACGGCGAAAGAGACTCACTGCCTCATCTATTTTAAGCTTCCCAGATCGGCATTTCTCACTCACCAGCCTCTCTAACTGACCAGCTAGAGGTACTACTCTCCTTGATGCCATGGATTCTAAGACCTGACCTTGTTTGATTCTACTCGTCTACTGTGTGGGGTTTATTGTTGTTTCTTCTGTTCTGCGATCGGGAAAGAAAGAAAAGAGTGAAGCATAACTCACTTGTCAATCTAAAATAAAATAGCCTTTTTTTTTACCACTCTCTCAGTCTCAGCCCATTAAAAACTACTGGCTCATTGGGTCTATAGATTGCAATTTTTATTAAAACCCCAATTCTGAAACCTAACCCTTTTAAGTCGCTGAACACTATCTCATACCAGTTAACTGCTAGATAATGCACACAGCAATTTTGTAAATTATTTGCAAATTGATAATATAATATAATATAATATAATATAATATAATATAATATAATATAATATAATATAATATAATATAATATAATAGATTCGCACTGAGAGTTTTAGATTGTAACATGATCTTCATTGAAACTTTTTGCTTTGATCAAACATAACACAATAAGTTAATAAATAGAGCTCGTTTATAGAACTCCACTTTTTTTAATTTAATGATTTCAAGATTTACTCGAGACCCTTGAATTAGTAGGAGTATTTTCGATATATGAAATATTAATTAGAAGATTTAGCTTTAATTTATTTCTATAATATACACGTTTTATTTCTCTCTCATCTGCATAACACAATCTGTATTTTTTATTGTGTGTTAATCAAATAAGCTAAAAAGAAAATTCAAATTCAAATAATAAATGCTCATCCTAATTTCTCTCTTTATTCAGATTTCAGAGAATCATTTGCCTTGTTTTCCATATATGTTTTGTCTTTTTAATCCACTACTTTAAATCAAGTCTTTAAGCTTCCGAGCAGAAAAAAATATATTTGAAATTATTGATTGAATATTCTTTTGAATTCTTCTTTTGTTGGATATCTTTTTCCTAGTCTTTACATTATTACATGTTGAAATTTTTTGAATCTTTAGCTGCAATTTAATTTATTACATATTCATTATTTGTAAAATATTATTATTAATAATACTTGCTTATAGATCTAAAAAATTAATTTATTTGTAGAAAAATTCACCAATATTTTTTAATTAATTATATGAATTCTCAAAATTCTATTATGCATAGTGAATGAATCAATAACCTTCGTAATTGGACAAGCATATCGATATTAATATTTATAATGATATATGAACAAGAATTTGGTAAAGCGGTTATTGATCGAGTAGCCACGAATCAAGCTGAGAGAAGGGAACTATAAAGTGAGTTAGAAGAGGAAGAAGAAGAACTTGAATTGGAGAGGAGATAAATGGTGGAAATAGATATGAACGAAGGAAGCAATTTAGGAAGATGAAATTACTTATTTATCCTTTTTCATATATTTTAAAAAGAAAAAGAGTCTACTATGCTCCACTTTGAATTTAATATGGACCGTCTAATCTAAATAAATTTGTCAGAGTAGTGTAGACGAGCTCTAATAAATAAAAGATATGTCAATTACTGTTTTCTAGCATTCACACAAAATACATAATTTAAAGAGCTAATATTTGAAAAACATCCATTTGTAAGAATAGAATATTGTCATGCTTAAGCAAAAAGATGAAAAAATAAAATGCACCAGTACTCACTCATCAAACCCAAACCCAATCCACTAAATCCTAAACCCTAAAAACAATCATAACATTAACGATAGTCATAGTAACACACTCCAATTATCACAAACACTAACCAATTTACTAAGTAAAACATTAAATACTCTTCACAACATTAATGGATTTGATAAATTCACCAAGATTCTCGTCACCTTTCCAATTTACAACTCCCTCAATTAAAATATTTCGAGAGATTTCATCCAACGGAATTCCCTCATTAGTCATCCGGGAAAGAATGCCTTTAACATCATCTAGTCTCTGCTTCTTGAAAAATGTATCTAACAAAATGCTATACGTGACTACATCAGGCGTGACTCTTTTGCTTTTGCATTTCCTCGAGCATATTCATAGCCTCCTCAATTCGTTCATTCTTACAATAACCACTTATCAAGATACTATAAGTACCTTGAGTCGGCATAATACTCACTTGCACCATGCTTTGAAAAAGCTTCAGTGCTTCATCTAAATGACCTTCTAAGATAAGTCCATCCATCAATGAAGTATACGTGAATACATTTAATTTCACGCCTCTTTCTTTCATGAGAATTACAATCTTTTTTGCGTCAATAGTTTGACCATTTTTGCAAAGAGAATCTATCAATGCGTTAAAGGTGACAACATTAGGTGAAACTCCATTATTTATCATCTCAGAAAATACCCTAATAGCATCCTTCCATTGACCATGAGAAGAAAGACTATGGCTAATACAATTATAAGTGACCACACTCGGCCTCAAATCCTTCTCAATCATCTCTTCAAGCAACTTGACAGTCATTCCCAAGTTACCTTGTTTGCTACAACCATCTATCAAGCTATTGTATGTAAAAGCATCTGGAGCACGGCTAAGCCTAACCATTTTATTAAACAACTCAAATGCCTTGTCCATATTTCCTACTCTGCATTGACCAGAGATGAGAGTATTATATGTAATCACATTTGGAACAATTCCTTTAGCAAGCATTTCGTCAAGCCGCTTAAAGGCCCCAACAAAATCACCGTTTTTGCAAAAGCCATCAATAAGAGTGCTGTAAGTAAACACATCAGGAGCAACCCCTTTAGCAAGCATTTCTTCAAAGACCTTGATCGCCGTACTAACATCACCCTCTTTGCATAAACCATTGATCAAAGTGTTATAGGTGATCACATTAGGCTCACAACTCCCACCTTTTCTTGCCATCTTCTCATAAAGTTGTATCCCCAACTCGGTGTTTCCATCGCTACAGGGTCCATCAATGAGGGTATTGTACATTATCAAATCAGGACTAAATCCCATGAGAGTGCGTTCCCAACCCGCTTCTCTATGCACAACCCCTTGATAAGAGATCCCAATATGACTGTATTCACAGTACAACCAGCTCTAAAGAGTTGCCCCAAAACAACAAATCCAAGGTCGACTCGACCCATTCGGCAGCAAGAATTGATCGTAACACCAAATGTGTGGATGTTAGGAAAGACACCAAAGTCACGAGATCGATTGAAGCGGTCAAAGAGGGAGACGACAGTGGGGTAACGGTTGCGATATTTCATTCTAGAAATGGTTATAAGAAGGGAGTTGAGGGAATAAACGGATGGATTTGGCACTTGCAAGAGTTGGTGGAAGAGACTCACCGCCTCCTCTAGCTGAAGCTTGCCAGATGGGCATTTCTCCCTCACCACTCTCTCCAATTGAACTGCTGTTCTGGACGCCATGGATTAATCGGTTTTTGTTTAAGCTCGTCAAGGATCGAAACAGTGAGTAGAGCAGAGCAGAGCTCTGTTGGTACGATATTTCCATGAGCGGCTGACTACGCAGAGAAGGGATTCTATTTCTCTCTTATTAGTTATTTTCTCTCCGTTCATAGGCCATGGGCCATTATTATTTATTACGGGCCATTATTTAAACAGTTTGCCTTTGGAATATAGTTTTTTTTTTGTTTTTTTTAAGAAAACCGGTTTCGCCGAGTTTCGAACTCACAACCTTTGAGTTAGTAGGATGATGCCTTACCATCTACTAGTAATTGTTAATAGTACGATCTTTCCCGAGTAAGCATATTCTGCAGATAACTGAAAGATATTCACTAATCAGTAGCATGGATGGGGATTGTGATCTCAGATATTTATCGTCTTTGAACTGATTTCGACTTTTTATCTTCTTCTTTTTGAAATTTGGAATATATGAACGTACTGGGGCTTGAAATTCTCAATATAAAACCAGGAACTGGTACAAAATAACTACAACTATTACTAAGATGACATCTGAGTTAGTACAGGAATGCCTTTGTAGTCCTTGATTGAGATTGAAAGTAACTGGCTTTCATTATAGTTTTAGCAATTTCTATATGTCTCTCAAAACCCAAACTCATCCCTCTTCCACAATCTTTTAGAACTAGTCAATGATATAAAACGTTTGTAAAGAGTATTCATAAGTTTATTATATAACTCTTGTTTTATCGTAAGACGTCAAGCAAATAAAAAAGCAAAGCTTGGGTCCGAACTATCTTCAAGTATTTACCTAATTATAATAAAATCTGATTTAGAAGGAAAATATTCATAAGACATTGCAAAAGTTTCATCTTTAAGCAAAAAGATGAAAGAACTCTAGTTACAATATTAATACTCCAATCCTTTACCTTAAGCAAGAAAATTCAAACAGTGTCCAACAGTGACCATATTTCACTCCTAATAACATGGTACCAAAATTATCACCAAACCCTGGCACCAATTACCCAACCTAGTACAATATAATTAATGGTCAGCCAAATTATTGAAAAAAGCAAAACATCACTAAGAACTCTTTATAACATTAATATATTTAATAAATTCAACTAGATTTTCATCCCCCTTCCAATTTACAACTCCCTTGATCAAAATGTGTTGACATGTTGTATCCAATGAAATTCCTTCATTAACCATCCTTGCTAGAATGCTTTTAACATCATCTAACCTATTCTTCTTGCAATATTCATCTAATAAAATGTTATAGGTGACCACATCAGGCTTGACTCCTTGATTTGACATTTCATCAAGCATATTCATAGCCTCTTGAATTCGTTCATTTTTACAGTAACCACTTATTAGGATATTATAAGTATGTTGATTCGGCATTATACCCTCTTGAATCATGCTTTGAAAAAGCTCAAGCGCTTCATTGAAATTACCTTCTAAGATAAGTCCATTCAACAATGAACTATATGAGACGACATCTGGTTTTTCGCCTCTTTCTTTCATAAGAACTATAACCTTTTTTGCATCATAAGTCTGATCATTCTTGCACAATGAATCTATCAATGAATTAAAGGTAACGACATTAGGTTTAACTCCATTGTTTATCATTTCAGAGAATATCTTAATAGCATCCTTCCATTGACCATGTTTGCACAAAGAATCTATCAATGAGGTAAAGGTAACAACATCAGGTTTAACCCCATTCTTTACCATCTCAAAGAATATCGTTACAACATTCTTCCATTGACCATCAAGAGAAAGACTATGGATAATAGAAGTATAGGTGAACACATTCGGTTTCAAATCCTTCTCAATCATCTCTTCAATCAGCTTACAAGCCATCCCTAGGTTACCTTGTTTGCAACAACCATCTATCAAGCTAGTGTACGTGAAAACATTTGGTGTGAGCCCAAGCTGAATCATTTCATTAGACAACTCAAATGCCTTGTTCATGTTCCCTACTCTGCACACACCAGAGATCAGAGTACTATACGTAATGACATTAGGAGCAACTCCATTAGCAAGCATTTCATCGAGCAGCTTGATTGCCATACTAATATCACCCTCTTTGCAAAAGCCATTGATCAAACTGCTATAGGTAACTACATCAGGCATACAACTCCCACCCTTTCTTGCCATCTTCTCAACAATTTGTAGTCCCAACTTGCTATTTCCATTGTTACAGAGTCCATCAATAAGGGTGCTGTAAATTATCAAATCAGGACTAAATCCCATGAGAGTCATTTTATCAAACAGCTTAGCTGCGTTCCCAACCCGCTTCTCTATGCACAATCCCTTGATAAGAGATCCGAAAATGATTTCATTCACAGTACAACCAGCTCTAAAAAGTTGCCCCAAAACAACAAATCCAAGGTCGACTCGACCCATTCGGCAGCAAGAATTGACCGTTACACCAAAGGTGTGGATAGAAGGAGAAACACCAATGTCACGAGCTCGATTGAAGCGGTCGAAGAGGGAGACAACAGCAGGGTAACCGTTGGGATGTTTCATCTTAGAAATGGTCACAAGAAGGGAGTTGAGGGAATAGATGGATGGTTTTGGCACTTGCAAGAGTTGGTGGAAGAGGCTCACTCCCTCCTCAAGCTGAAGCTTTCCAGATTGACATTTCTCACTCACCAATCTCTCCAGTTGACTGGCTAGTGGTGCTGCTCTGCTTGACGCCATGGATTATACGATCGACTTTGTTTGAGCTCGTGAAGAATCCAAATAGTGAGAACGAGCCTTTGTTGGTATTTCTGTTCTATAAGGGAAGGGGAGAGTTGTCATTAGCTACTACGTCCAAGCTCATAAAAGGGGCTTCCATTTTTTTTTCTAATGGTCCATGTTTTATCACAAGCATTTTTTTATAGGCCTTTTTAAGAGGGAAACAAACTTTTGATCTTAGCCATTGAAAGTTAATGATAGAGATATCAATTCTAACATTTTATTTAGGGTCGAATCTGTGCGTCAAGGGATAAAACTCAGTGGAATGATTTGAGAGACAGCTAAATATCAACCATATTAAACGCGTATACTGCGACTTGTATTTGAAACCTCCCTCAAAGTTAAAAAAGTCATAATCATATTAGAAACTACAAAAGGAACTACATATAGTTCAATATTGAATGGGCCTATCTTAGAAGGATATTTCAGTGATGCGTTTGAGCTTTTTCAAAACATGGTTCAAGAGGGTATTAAGTTGGATCTACATACATATAGTATTTTAATAAGTAGTTATTGTAAGAATGAACAAATTGATGAGGTTATGAATATGCCCGAGATGTAACGGTCGTATATCCCGAAAGATATACGACACTAAAAATTGTATTACAGCGGAAAAATACAAGGAATATGAATAAATCAAGTATCTACAAATTTATTTATTTTATAAATTTCTTATATTTATTTTATTTTCTCGATATGACGACGCTCAACCCGATACTCCCGAACAACTGAACCTGAAATCTGAGGAAAATGGAAAAAGGAGGGGTGAGCACAACAACTCAGTAAGGATATGCTTCGCATACTTTAAAAATAATACTAATTTTAATAAATAAATATCTAATTTAAAAATAAACATAAATATAGTTAAATTTCTTTTAATTTGGGATATTGATTTCTCATTCATCTTTCACGCACACATATTAGATCATGCTCCGTGGCATAGAGTACGCGCACAGATGCAAGTCTTTCTGAGCTCGTTATTGGGTGATTAGGCGGTCCTAGCTTCCACCTACTAAGTACGGCCTATCACCTTGATCATAATCAGCGGCCTTGGCTTCCACTACCAAGTACGGATGGATTGACCTTAACTATTTCACTTTTCTCAATATCACATCTTTATCCCATAAAATAATTATATCTCAAAAATATATTATTTTTATTATGTAATATTCTATTTTCATAAATAATAAAATATTCAGTATGAGCAGTATAATCTCAAAAAAAAATATTTCATATTATAGATACTTATTAATATCAAAATAATTAAAAAAAAATCATAAACGTATTTAAGAGCAAAATTCCTTACCTTGATAGGAAGAATGACTTATTGATAGTTTTTGGAAATTTGAACATAACAACTTGCACCGCCCACACATAGATGTAAAATAAAATTGTTTTCCTTTGGCAAAAGTTTATGCATGACAAGAATATGGAATAATGAATGTCTGATGAACTAAATGGTGTACTTATTTATAGAATAAAGAAACTTGTCCTTAATTGCATGACATTAATTATATTGAAGGTGGATCAATGGACGATATAAAGATGAAAGTTTTCTATTCTAACTAATGGAGTTAATTCTGAATTTAATTGGATTGTGTAACTTCTAGGATGATGGAGATCATGGATTGAAAACTTACCTAGCACGTTTATTATTATTTTTTTTTTCAAATACATCCTTGAATTTTAAAATATCGACACATTTACGTATAAGTAATAAATAAATATAAAGATTAAAATTTCCGGGTTATAACAATATCACCCCCTTAAAAGGATCGTTTGTCCCCAAACGACCGAAACGAATTATTGACTTAAATTTGACACGAAATTTTCTAATTACTTAATGAACTTAATATTTTTTTTTTCTGAACACCCCGACTCCAATTTTGACCCGAGGTGTAACGGTCGTATATTCCGAAAGATATACGACACTAAAAATTGTAGTACATCGGAAAAATACAAGGAATATGAATAATCAAGTATCTACAAATTTATTTATTTCATTAATTTCTTATATTTATTTTATTTTCTCGATATGATGATGCTCAACCCGGTACTCACGAATAACTGAACCTGAAATCTAGGGAAAATGAAAAAAGGGGGGGTGAGCACAATATGGATGTTGTCCATATATTAGCTCTTTAAATTATGTATTTTGTGTGAATGCTAGAAAACAGTAATTGACATATCCTTTATTTATCAACTTATTGTGTTCTGTTTGATCAAAGCAAAAGGTTCCAATGAAGATCATGTTACAAGCTAAAACTCTCAGTGCGAATCTATTAGATTACGTTATCAATTTGCAAATTATATATTATATTATTATATATTATAATTTTAAAGGGGTTTATGTACAATACTTTGATGTCCTTAATCCACGTGTCATTTTTTCTTTGACCATTGAATTGAAAATCAAAGGCTCTCATCCAACCTCCACTATGTTTAACAAAGAAATTTTCAATTCTTCTATTGTAACCATCACATGATTACAAAAGAAAATAATTATTTGCTCTTTTATAATCAATCAAAATCATTTCTTTAAAAAACTTTAGATATTTTCATTCATATTATCGTAAGAATGTTCGTCACATTGAGTAAGTGGATATGACACATAACTCAAACAATCTACGAGCCGAACGACCCGTGACCCCCGAATAGACCGGAAATCCAAATTGACTCGACCCGCCCGTTTGCCATCTCCATTTCTCATTATTTCTTTCCCCATCGCAAAACAGAACAGAACAGAACAGTAGAGAAATAGCTACAAATACATAGCCGGTCTTTCACGTCGAACAAGGTTGGGTCATAGAATCCATGGCATCGAGGAGAGCATTGCCTCTAGCTGGTCAGTTAGAGAGGCTGGTGAGTGAGAAATGTCGATCTGGGAAGCTTCAACCAGATGAGGCAGTGAGCCTCTTCAACCGCCTCTTGAAACACAACTCATCCATTCGTTCTTTCAACTACCTTCTTATAACCATCTCAAGGATGAAACATCATGACAGTTATCCCACGGTTGTTTCCCTCTTTAACCGCCTGAATCAAGCTCGAGATGGAGGTGTTTCTCCCACCACTCACACATTTGGTATTGTAATGGATTGCTATCGCCGTATGGGTCGGGTCGATCTTTAGTTTGTTGTTTTTGCTCAGCTAATTAGATCTGGTTGTGTAATTGATTCAATCAAGTTTGGATCTCTTATCAAAGGGTTGTGTGTAGAGAAGAGGATTGGGGACGCAGTTAAGGTGTTCGGTAAAATGTGTCGGATGGGATGCAGTCCTGAATTGAGAATATACAATACTCTTATTGATGGGCTCTGTAGCAATGGAAATACCAAGTTGGGGCTTCGACTTTATTTGAAGATAGCGAAAGAAGGTGGGAGATGTGAGCCTGATGTAATCACGTATAACACTTTGATCAATGGTTTATGCAAAGAGGGTGATGTTAGTATGGCAATGAAGATGTTTGAAGAAATGATTGTTAAAGGGGTTACTCCTGATGTATTTATTTATAGTAGTCTTATTGATGGTTTTTGCAAAAGTGGTGATTTTGTTGGGGCCTTCAAGCTGCTCGATGAAATGCTTGCTAATGGAGTTACTCCTGATGTTATTACATATACTACTCTCATCTCTGGTCAGTGCAGAGTAGGGAATATGGACAAGGCTTTTGAGTTGTTTAATGAAATGGTTAGGCTTGAGCTTGCTCCAGATGTTTTCACGTACACTAGCTTGATAGATGGTTGTTGCAAACAAGGTAACCTAGGAATGGCTTGTAAGCTGATTGAAGAGATGATTGAGAAGGATTTGAAACCGAATGTGTTCACTTATACTTGTATTATCCATAGTCTTTTAGCTGATGGCCAATGGAAGAATGTTGTTAGGATATTCTCTGAGATGATAAATAATGGTGTTAAACCTGATGTTGTTACCTTTACCTCATTGATAGATTCTTTGTGCAAACATGGTCAATGGAAGGATGCTATTAAGATATTTTCTGAAATGATAAATAATGGAGTTAAACCTAATGTTATTACCTTTACCTCGTTGATAGATTCTTTGTGCAAAAATGGTCAAACTCGTGAGGCAAAAAAGATTGTAATTCTTATGAAAGAAAGAGCCGAGAAACCTGATGTGATCTCATATAATTCATTTTTGAATGGGCTTATTTTAGAAGGGCATCTCAATGAAGCAATTGAGCTTTTTCAAAGTATGGTGCAAGAGGGTATTAAGCCGAATCAGCATAGTTACAATACTATAATCAACGGGTATTGTAAGAATGAACGAATTGCGGAGGCTATGAATATGCTTGATAAAATGCCAAATCAAGGGGTAAAGCCTAATGTGGTCACCTATAGCATTTTATTAGATGAATATTGCAATAAGAATAGGTTAGATGATGTTAAAAGCATTCTAGCAAGGATGGTTAATGAAGGCATTTCATTGGATACAACATGTCAACACATTTTGATCAAGGGAATTGCAAATTGGAAGGGCAATGAAAATCTAGTTGAATTTATTAAATCAATTAATGTTATAAAGAGTTCTTAGTGGTGTTTTACTTTTTTCAATAATTTGGCTGACCATGAATAATATTGTACTAGGTTGGGTAATTGCCTAATTGGTGCCAGATTTTGGTGATAATTTTGGTACCATGTTATTAGGAGTGAAATATGGTCACTGTTGGATACTGTTTGAATTTTCTCGCTTAAGGTAAAGGATTGGAGTATTAATATTGTAACTAGAGTTCTTTCAGCCTTTTGCGTAAAGATTAAATTTTTGCTATGTCTTAAGAATATTTTCCCTCTAATTCAGTAACATGTACTGTTTGTATTTAATACTTCCATTCTGAAGTCTTTAATCCTTGTGTTTTATTGAACCAACTCTTTTAAGTTAATTTGTTTAGATTTCATTATGTAATTAAGCCAAAGCAATTACTACGTTTTATAATAGTTTGGTATTTTGTGGTGAATACTTTAAGATAGTTTGGGATCAAGCTTTACTTGATGTCTTATTATAAACAAGAGTTATATCTTAAACTTATGAATACTCTACTCTTTACAAATGTTTTATATCATTGACTAGTTCTAATAGAATGTGGAAGATGAGTATGGGTTTTGAGAGACATAGAAATTCCTAAAAAAAATAATGAAAGTACGCTCCTCTCAATCTCACTGAAGGACTACAAAGGCAACTACCTCATATGTCATCTTAGTAATAGAGGTTATTTTGTACCTGTTCCCATTTTTATGTTTAAAATCTCAAAAAACAAAAGATAAAAAAAAAAGTGAATATATTTCAGTTACCTGCATAATATGTTTACAGTTATTTGCTAGGTTATTTTATTCTGGATTGTGTATTGTATTGCATTATGGATTTTAGCCACAAGTTGGATTCTTGCTTGTACGAGAGGTTCATTAAAGTATATAATGGAACATGGATATGCGCCTATAATTATAGATGGTAGAATAGATAGATGGTTGTTTGATATGCGCCTATAATTACTTAACATGTACACCATTCAATCCTAAACTTGTCATGCGGTCACACTTCTCATTGTATAAATATATCAACATATAATTTCAATATAATTACAATTCTAAGCTAAATTCAAAGAATGAAAACATAATTCGCTGCTTGACTATATCAATCCAAACACCAAAATTATAACTGTAAATCATGACTGCAGTAGTTTTAGTCACATAAATTTCAATTATGGACGTTCCAAATTGTTCATATAGTTTTTGGAAAGGCTATCAATTGATGAAAGGCCGGACATGGTCCGTGGCATTTGAATCGAAGAGAAAATATGAGATCCCGCTGTGAACTTCGCAGCTTCCCTCTGATCCAATCGTCTTTTTCCACCGTCTCCTGCAACGGGAGAAGCACAACTCATCCACTAATTCCTTCAATTACCTTCTTATAACCATCAACTCATCCATTAATTCCTTCAATTACCTTCTTATAACCATTTCAAGGATGAAACATCCACACCGTTATCCCATTGTTCTCTATCTCTTTAACCACCTATATCAAGCTCGAGATGGCGGTGTTTCTCCCACCACTAAAACATTTGGAGTTGTAATGGATTCTTGTTGTCGCTTGAGTCGTGTCGTCCTTCAATTTGTTGTTCTTGGTCAGCTATTTAGATCTGGCTGTACCGTTGGCGCAATCATCTTCGGATCTCTTATCAAGGGGTTGTGTGTAAAGAATAAAACTGGGCACGCAGCTAAGCTGTTCGACACAATGTCTCGGATGGGATGCAGTCCTAATTTAATAATGTACAACACCCTCATTGATGGACTATGTATCAATGGATATACCAAGTTGGGCCTACAACTTTATGAGGAGTAGGGAATATGGAAAAGGCTTTTGAGTTGTTTAATAAAATGATTAAGCTTGGGTTTGAGCCAGATGTTCTAACATACACTTGCTTGATGGATGGTTGTTGCAAACAAGATAACTTGGAAATGGCAGTCAAGTTACTTGAAGAGATGATTGAGAAGGATTTGAAGCCGGATGTGGTCCTTATACTTGTATTGTCCATAGTCTTTTAGCTGATGGCCAATGGAAGAGTGCTATTAGAATATTCTCTGAGATGATAAATAATGGAATTAAAGCTGATGTTGTTACCTTTAATGCATTGATAGATTTTTTGTGCAAGAACGGTCAAATTTGCGAAGCAAAAAAACTTGTTCATGTTACGGTAAAAAGAGGCGAGAAACCAAATGTGATCACTTATAGTTCAATGTTGAATGGGCTTATCTTAGAAGGGTATTTCAATGAAGCGGATGAGCTTTTTCAAAGTATGGTGCAAGAGGGTATTAAGCCGGATCAACATACTTATGGTATTTTAATAAGTGGTTATTGTAAGAAAGGACAAATTGAGGAGGCAATGAATATGCTCGATGTTGCAAGAAGGAGAGTCTAGATGATGCTTTTTATGTTGGTTTATTCTTTAGTTAATATATTGGTTTCTTTTATTTATATATTTGCATGTCACCAGGTTACGCAATTTGAATGCCAATTTAGCATATCACTCTTCCAACTTGCAAAATAGTTATAGAACTGCTGATCAGCATGCTATAATGTTGCATTATTTTAAGTACGTCTAACTGCATAATTTCAACACAGTAACTATACATAAGATGTTTCGAAAAATACTTCCTTTTCTTATAGCTGACAATAGTGCTCATACATCACAGTCAGTGTAGTGGACTTGATGGCCTACAATCAGGAACATGTTTTTATCGCATCATCGCTTATCCACTATAAAATTGCTCTTGTTATTCACTTAATGAGAATTAACAAAATGGCATGATACAAGAAGAAACTCCAAAAAATAATGAAGCTGTTATCCAACCTGTTGCCCTCTTCAAAATTCAAATAACAATCTGAACTCACAAGAACAAAGAAAATAATAAGATAAAAACAACTAGAAACTAAATGATATCCAGCTCCATATACCCTACTATTTTCAACAGGGAAATTTAAATTATCAGTTTCCATACAATCACTCAGCATTGAATTATTCACACGAAAGTAACTAAAGCATTTGAATACAGGATGCCTAATACCTAATTGAATATGATATCCTTGCTTCCATTCCAACTCATTGTAATACTAATAGTAAACAAACCTAAATAGACATGGCTAAACAAAACTAGCATAACATCACGAGTATTCCTTGTTAGGGCTTCATGTCATACAAAAAGAAGCACCTTATTGCGAAGAACTCTTTATGATATCAATGGATTTAATAAATTCATTGAGGTTTCTGTTCCCTTTTCAATTCGCAACTCTTTCAATTAAAATATTCTGACAGATTTCATTCAATGGAATTCCTTTATTAGCCATCCGGGAAAGAATGAGTTTAACACCATCTATTCTCTGCTTCTTGACAAATGTATCTAACAAAATGCCGTGACAACATTGGGCTTGACTCCTTTCTTTTGCATTTCATCGAGCATATTCATAGCCTCATCAATGCGTTCATTCTTACAATAACCACTTATTAAGATATTGTAAGTATGTTGATCCGGCTTAATATCCTCTTGAACCATGCTTTAAAAAAGCTCAACCGCTTCATTGAAATATCCTTCTAAGATAAGCCCATTCAACATTCAACTATAAGTGATTATATTTGGTTTCTCGCCTCTTTCTTTCATAAGAATTATAATCTTTTTTGCTCCACAAGTTTGACCATTCTTGCACAATGAATCTATCAACGAGTTAAAGGTCACAACATTAGG
Source organism: Juncus inflexus (assembly GCA_024447665.1). Lineage (NCBI taxonomy): Eukaryota > Viridiplantae > Streptophyta > Magnoliopsida > Poales > Juncaceae > Juncus > Juncus inflexus. The sequence goes on from JAJHPC010000003.1 coordinate 9,936,686, forward strand.
TTTAACTTCATTATTTATCATTTCAGAGAATATCCTAATAGCACCCTTCCATTGACCATCAGCTAAAAAACAATGAATAATAGAAGTATAAGTGACCACATCCGGCCTCAAATACTTCTCAATCATCTCTTCAAGTAACTTGACCGCCATGTCCAAGTTATCTTGTTTGCAATAACCATCTATCAAGCTAGTATACGTTAAAACATTTGGTGTGAGCCCGATCCTAGGTATTTCAATAAACAACTCAAAAGCCTTGTCCATATTTTCTACTCTGCACTGAGCAGATATGAGAGTACTATAAGTGATCACATCATGAACAATTTTTTTAGCAACCATTTCTTCAAGCAACTTGAAGGCCCCAACAAAATCACCACATTTGCAAAAGCCATCAATAAGGATGTTGTAAGTAAACACTTCAGGATCAACTCCTTTAGCATGCATTTCTTCAAACATCTTGTAAGCCCCAACAAAGTTACCAACTTTACAAAATCCATCAATAAGTGTGTTGTAAGTAAACACATCAGGAGCAACACCTTTAGCAATCATTTCATCAATCACCTTGATTTATGGATAGTTTATTCTTAGATGGGCCAAGGTCGATAATATAACCAGGCCTTTTGAAAAATATATTTGGTTATGTAAGGTCTTGTGATTAGTATCTTGACACATTGTATTCAAAGGAATTCCTTGATTAGCCATCCGGAAAAGAATATCTTTAACACTATCTATATCTTGCTTCTTGAAAAATGTATCTAATAAAATACCATATGTAACAGCAATAGGGCTGACTCCTTTCTTTTGCATTTCCTCGAGCATATTCATAGCCAGTATGTTGATCCGGCTTAATACCCTCTTGTACCATGCTTTGAAAAAGCTCAACAGCTTCATTGAAATACCCTTCTAAGATAAGCCCATTCAACATTGAACTATAAGTGATTACATTTGGTTTCTCATCTCTTTCTACCATAACGCAAACAAGCTTTTTTGCTTCGCAAGTTTGACCATGCTTACACAGAAAATCTATCAATGCGTTAAAGGTGACAACGTTAGGTGAAACTCCAATATTTATCATCTCAGATAATATCTTAATAGCACCCTTCCATTGACCATCAGCTAAAAAACAATGAATAATACAAGTATAAGTGACAACATCCGGCCTCAAATCCTTCTCGATCATCTCTTCAAGCAACTTGACTGCCATTTCCAAGTCACCTTGTTTGCAACAACCATCTATCAAGCTAGTGTACGTTAAAACATTTGGCGTGAGCTCAAGCCTAACCATTTCATTAAACAAGTCAAAAGCATGTCCATGTTCCCCACTCTGCACACACCAGAGATGAGAGTACTATATGTAATGACATTAGGAGCAACTCCTTTAGCAAGCATTTCTTGAAACAGCTTGTAAGCCCCAACTAAATCACCAACTTTACAAAAGCCATCAATAAGGGTGCTGTAAGTAAACACATTAGGATCAACTCCCTTAGCAAGCATTTCTTCAAACAGCTTGTAAGCCCCAACTAAATCACTAGTTTTGCAAAACCCATCAATAAGGGTGCTGTAAGTAAACACATCAGGAGCAACTCCTTTAGCACGCATTTCTTCAAATACCTTGATTGCCATACTAACATCACACTCTTTGCAGAAGCCATTGATCAAAGTGCTATACGTGACCACATTAGGCTTACAACTCCCACCCTCTTTTGCCATCTTATCACAAATTTGAAGCCCAAACTTGGTATTTCCATTGTTACAGAGTCCATCAATAAGGGTGCTGTAAATTATCAAATCAGGACTAAAACCCATGAGAGTCATTCTATCGAACAGCTTAGCTGCGTGCCCAATCCGCTTCTCTTCACACAACCCCTTGATAAGACATCCGAAGATGATTTGATTAACAATACAGCCAGCTCTAATCAGTTGGCCCAAAATAACAAATCCAAGGTCGACTCGACCCATTCGGCAGCAAGAATTAATCGCGACACCAAATGTGTGGATAGAAGGAGAAACACCAACATCACGAGCTCGATTGAAGCGGTTAAAAAGAGAAACAACTGTAGGGTAACGGTAAGGATGGTTCATTTTAGAAATGGAAATAAGAAGTGTATTGAGTGAATAAACAGATGGATTCCGCATCTGCAAGAGTTGGTGGAAGAGACTCACTGCCTCATCTACCTGAAGCTTTCCAGAACGGCATTTCTCACTCACTAATCTCTCTAACTGACCCGCCATTGATCAGAGATTAAACCTTGTTGTTTCAGTTCCTAAATTCACATCAACCGTTGTTGTACTGAATGGTTAGATTTTGCTCTGTTTTTCGAATGGGAAAGAAAGAAAGGAGAAAGGAGGAGGAGATGATAATGGAAGCCCATATGGAGCATATTTTATTTGAAGATTTATTTAGTTAGAATAGTTTAATTATTTTGGGCCTATCAATCAGCCCATTAATGAATGTTAGCCTATTGGGTCTGTTTAAGTAAAAGACAGTGGGCATTACTATGTTTAATAATTTTTTCATCATGTCCAAGTCCAATATATCTTTTTTACCATGTCATATATTATATTATATTTGTTTGGTGTGGAGACTTCTGGAAAACTCTAGATACCGTATAAAAGGAAATGCTGCGGAAGATATGGAAGTTCTCCATATTTGGTTGATATTATTCCTTAATTGATAATTAGAATTTGGAATATGTTTATTTACCTTAGATTTGTTTCCATGAATTAGGCATTAATGGGGCAGCAAATCTTTGATTTATTTCCTTGTATTAGGTATGGCTATCCTATAAATAGAGGGGTAGGGGTAGAGTTTTATTCATTCCAACAACCACAAACAATTGTATTGTATTTCTCTTTCCTCCAAGTATTAAGAAAGTGTTTGAGTGCCGGCGGCCGTAGTTTTTACCCTTTAGGGTTTCCACGTAAAAAATATCATTTTGTTCATGTGTCTTGCTTTCTGTGTTTGTTGTTGCGTCTCGGTTCCTAACAAGTGGTATCAAAGCCAAGGTTCGAAGAAAATTCCCTTTGGGTGCGAACGAGGAGGCGATACGTAGACGAGCGATGTACGAGAGCAAGGCGTCGGTGGGTCGGTTCGATGGGCGAGACTTCAGTTATTGGAAGATGCAAACAGAAGCGTTGCTCTGCCAGAAGGATCTAGAAGATGCGCTACTCGAAACGAAGCCAGAAGGGATCACCGCTGATGCATGAAAGTAGATGAATCGCAAGGCGCTAAGCTACATACAATTGTCCTTAGCCAAGAACGTGGCGTTCAACGTGGCGAAGGAGACGACGGGTTTTGGAATCATGAAGGCGCTATCCAACACGTACGAGAAGCCGTCTTCATTAAACAAGCTGCATCTGATGCGCCGTCTTTTCTATCTGAAGATGGCGGAAGATGGATATGTGGCCGAGTATCTGAACTATTTTCAGGTTATTTCAAACCAGTTAGACTCGTTTAAATTGAAACTGGGTGAAGAGACGAAGGCTCTTATGTTGTTGTCATCATTGCCGGAAAGCTGGTCGACGACAGTAGACGTTATCGGCGGCAAGGAGGATTTGACTTTTGAGGAGGTACGAGACCGCATCCTGAACGAGGATATTCGGCGAAGGGAGCGGAGCGAAACCTCGGGTTCCATGAATTCAGCCTTGAATGTGGAGAGTCAGAGTCATGGAGGTCAGAGAAACAACAACAACCACAGACGATCCAAGTCAAGAGGTCGCAGCGAGTTGGAGTGTTAGAACTGTGGTAGAAAGGGCCACATGAAAAGGGACTGTAAATCCCCAACAATGGAGAAAAGGGCGGAAACAAGTTCCACAAATTCCGCCACTGAGGAGGATTCAGACGATGCCTTAGTTCTATGCATCGACAACCATATCGAGTCATGGATTCTGGATTCAGGCGCATCCTTCCACTCTACCTCATAGAAGGATAAGTTTTTGAATTTTAAATCTGGAGAATTTGGAAAAATTTACTTAGCGGATGGGAAACCGCTATGCATATCGGGCATGGGCGATGTCCAAATAAAATCAAGTAACGGATTTAGATGGACTTTGCGGGGAGTTCGATATATTCCAGGTTTAAAGAAGAACTTGATATCCATTGGGCAGATGGATAGTGAGGGGTACAAAACCGTGTTTGGGAACGGGTTGTGGAAGATTGTAAAGGGTGCCATGGTTGTGGCGAAGGGTACAAAAATAGGAACTCTTTATCTCACGGAAAACAAGGGAGATTTGTTAGCAGTTCCAGGAGCGACAACCGAGCCAATATTGTGTCATAATCAGCTCGGTAATGTCAGTCACAAAGGACTGCAAGTGCTAGCTCCAAAGGGTTTGTTACCCAAGGTGAAATTGGTTTCTGTGAGAACTGTATGCTCGGCAAGGAAAAACGGGTTAGTTTTTTGACTGTCGGACGAGAACTCAAGACGGGGAAGCTAGACTTGGTGCAGAGCGATTTGTTGGGACCAGCTACGGTCCAAGGCGGGTCACGCTACTACAAGGATATGTTAAATGACGAATCTGAGGACTACCATGAGGCGGTGGAGACGGGAGATTCTGTCAAGTGGGAGCGTGCAATGAGAGATGGGATTGAGTCTCTCAGAAAGAACAATACTTGGGTATTGACCTGGTTACCAGATGGCAAGAAGACGCTACAAAACAAGTGGGTTTATCGGATAAAGGATGAACTAGTTGACAGCAAGCGGTACAAGGCGAGATTAGTAGTAAAGGGATTCCTACAGAAAGAAGGAGTTGACTACACAGAGTTATTCTCGCCGGTGGTGAAGCTAACAACCATTCGTACGGTGTTAAGTATTGTAGCGGCCGAAGATTTGCACCTCGAGCAGATGGATATCAAGATGGCGTTTCTCCATGGCGATTTGGAGGAGGACATCTGTATGGTGCAGCTTGAAGGTTTCGAGACCCCGGGAAAGGAGGGTCTAGCGTATAAGCTCGAGAAAATCTTATACGGTCTAAAAAACGGGGTCCCAGCACAGGTTGACCAAGGAAGTCCCCATCGATAAGCTGAGGCTGTGCGCTGCCTCAGTGGGGTTGGTCGAGTGAGTCAGTGGGAGCATGTCGCCGGGCTCAAGGAAGATACAGGGGAGAAAGGAGAATGGATTCAATGGAAATGATTCATATTTTTATGAAGTCTCCAAGTGGGAGATTGTTTGGTGTGGAGACTTCTGGAAAACTTTAGATACCATATAAAAGGAAACGCTGCGGAAGATATGGAAGTTCTCCATATTTGGTTGATATTATTCCTTAATTAATAATTAGAATTTGGAATATGTTTATTTACCTTATATTTGTTTCCATGAATTAGGCGTTAATGGGGCAGCAAATCTTTGATTTATTTCCTTGTATTAGGTATGGCTATCCTATAAATAGAGGGGTAGGGGTAGAGTTTTATTCATTCCAACAACCACAAACAATTGTATTATATTTTTTTTTCTCCAAGTATTAAGAAAGTGTTTGAGTGCCGGCGGCCGTGGTTTTTTCACGTAAAAAATATATTTTTGTTCATGTGTCTTGCTTTCTGTGTTTGCTGTTGCGTCTCGGTTCCTAACAATATTATATTATATATATTAATTATTTATTGAGTAATCTTTAATTATTTTAGTATACATTTTATCCTGTCAGGTTATACATTTTAGTTTGTCCAATATATTATTAACATAGCCCAGTATATTTATTTTAAATAGCAATGGATAAAATAGGAAAAATAACATGTTGTGCCGGACATGAAGCAAATTGCAGGGATGTTCATTCAATCACTTCAGTTCAAACTAAACTGAATTAGATGAATCAAATTTAAATTTAACTAAATGCTAGAATCGAACGGACCAAATAAGATGAGCCGAATTTAAAGCCGAACTGAATATACCTGAACCCAACTGACCGAATATGGTTTTGGACCGAATTCTGAATCGATCTCTTCGATTCAACCGGATAACAACATACAAACTTATAGTTAAAATTACTTATTAATAACTACAATTATTATACAAATTTGATATATATTTAAGCTAGCAAAACTACATTATTGCATTTGTTTTCATTCTTTTTCATATATTCTTTCAGTACATGGCAATGACATCATCCTAATGGATTGACAATACTGACAACTTAATTATCAACCGTCCAAACAAAACTTTTTTTTCATAAATAAATTCTGAAAAGACTACTGTTGAGGCTTTATAATGAGGTCTTAAGTCTTAATATATTCCTATCATAACATGCACATTTTGTTTTTATTTTTTGCGAATAATCAAAATAAGTTACTATTTAAAATTTAGTTGTTCAACTTCCAACATGTTTAAATTCATCTTCATGTTCTAACATGTTTAGATTCATCTTCATGATCTAACATGTTTAGATGAATAAATTCTGAAGAGACTAATGTTGATGTTTTATATAATGAGGTCTTAAGTCGTAATATATTCCTATCATAACATGCACATTTTGTTTTTATTTTTTGCGAATAATCAAAATCAGTTACTTTAAATTTAGTTGTTCAACTTCCAGTTTAGATTCATCTTCATGTTCTAACATGTTTAGATTCATCTTCATAATCTAACATGTTTAGACCAGCAAATTAGACGTATCATAGTATTTTTGTTTATTTTGTTGATTATGAGTAGCACTTGCATTCGTTAAAGGGTGTTATTTATTATCTCTAATTTATAACAACTTTGTATTTCTTTAATGAAAGTCTTACGTAGTCTTTTCGGCTACAGTTTGAAAAAAACATACTTAAAATATGATATGAGTTCTACATTTAAATTATTTATACTACTTAGTTTTGTCTGTTATTTGAATTATTTATACTAATTAGTTTTTTTTTGTTTGTTTTTAAACTCAAATAAAAAAAATCTCAATAGAAATTGAACCTTGTTTAGCAAATGATTCATAGCTTAGTTAGTTCAGCATTTGTATGTGTAGCAAAATGTCATGAGTTTAAATTTCAGCAAACAAAATCATATAGCACACATTTAGCAAAATCTCTTAACCCAATGGATTGAACATAAAAAAAAATTGAAACTCGTTTAATGTAAACTTTGTTTCACACTACGGTATAGGATTCATTTATTGTAAATAATATATACATAAACAGTGAAAAATAATATATATATATATATATATAAATAATATATTAAAAAGTAACAAAATATTATATACAAAGTCTAAATAGTAAAAAATGTACAAAAGCAGTATATAAGTAAAACAATATATAGAAAAAAGACTATATTGAATAGCGAAAAAAATAATATATGCATAATTACATCGCGTTTGGACTTGGATTGTGCTTAAACACGTCGCGCTTTCAGATTTCCCTGGTGTTTAAACTCAAGTAAAAATTCCCCTGAAAATTGAACCTAGTGCAATGATGTAATATTTGTTCAACTAGGCTATAATAGACCATGTCCACACAAAATGAGTGGAAGGAATTACAAGACCAGCCTTCTGAACATGGATTCTGTAATTTCTCTTCTTTTTGTGGACTGCTTTGCTGATCTTAGAGACCAAGAAAAGTCTAAAAGTTTATTTACTGGTTAAACTCGGTATAGATTTGTAATGTGCACCGTATTTACAAATAGAGAAATTTAAGGAAATAATATGCTTGAAATTTATCTGTTGAAATGTTATAGGAAATAATATGATTGAAAGTTTCTTTTAGGAAATAATTTCCGAAAAATATATTTTCAAAAAAATAATGTAAAATGAACAAACTCTTTATAAACTCATATTTTAAGAAGTTTTTTGGTATCTCAAATGTGTCGGATCTCTTATTTTTTAACCGTGTGCAAAATTGGATGGCTTTTACTTAATTTTATTTTAGATTTATCATTAGTGTAATTTTAGCTAATTTTTATGTTATTTGTTTTATCTTCGAAAAGTATCAAACGATGGAAAAGATCATGGATCCGAACTTTTGTAGCTTTTTATTTTAATTAATTAAAGTCTTAGTAGACAATTTGCCTACTACAGTATGATACTGATGAGACCATAGATTTATATAAGGGTATTCAAAAAAAATATTATCTTATTATTTTATCGAAATTATTAATTTACATAATTGGCTCAAGTTGGGACCGGAAAAAATTATTATCTTAGAGATGTTATTAATTTATTGAGTATTAATTATTATCTATGATGACGGAATTTCTCTAGAAAAGAAATTTATCACCTAGCATATTATGTCACTTATACGCGCTTTAAATACTTGAAACAACATTACACTTATTTTGCGAGTGTATTTATGTGAGACGATTTTGGAGTCATCTTTCAATATGGCAGACCTCACCACTATGAATTTCCATATTAATAGTCTTTATGCTTGGAGCGATGGAGAAAATTTTAAGGGACAAAGTAAAAATATATGATATCATACAAATTTAGAAAACGGACCTTGAATCAACTTCAATATAAATAAAATTAAATATGTTTTCCTTATATCTCTCTTGTCTTCCATGATTATATTTTCATATATTATTATATGACTGATTTCTGAGTTCCTGAATTTTTTTTCTTCAAATTTAGCTTGTTAAATAACACAATATAAAAACCACATACAAATACATATACCATTTTCTTAAATGATTACAAGGTCTACTAATTTACTATGAACTAAATCCACCCAAAACTATACTCAATAAACGGCTAGTTTTATATCCATTTCTCTGGCAGCCAATTACGCTTCCATCTGTACACTCTTTATTCTTCACACACACACAAAAACAACTCAACACAACAATGGAGACTGCCATGGCAAGCCGCTTAACCTTCCACACTCCAAACCAGGCACAAACTCCCTCATTCTACTGCCCCAAAACCGGAATTTACTCAAGCAAGCACGCACAAAGAGCTCTCCCTCAAGACCCACATCAGGATTTAGTCTCCTTCCTCTTCTCTCACGCTCATGAGGGTGACCAAGCTCTGGTTGACGCCATTAATGGCGCCTCTGTTGGGTATTCTAGTTTAAGATGTTTGGTTGATTCTTTTGCTTCTGGACTGAATAACATGGGTATTGGTAAAAACCAAGTGGTTCTGTTTTTGTTGCCCAATTCTATTGTTTTTCCGATTTGCCTGTTAGGTGTTTTACGAAATGCTTCAGTTGCAACACCAATGAATCCTCTCAGTAGCTTAGAAGAGATAAAGAAGCAACTGGAGGCGTCCAGTCCTTCTTTAATACTCACGTCACATGAGAATCTCTCAAAAGTAGAATTTTTAGGCATACCCACAATCCCAATTCCTGAAAATTTGCACTACGACCCTCAAACTTTCCAAATTTTCGATTCACTCGTAAACTCAAACCCTAATTCCGCCCCAAATCGGCAATTCAACCAATCCGATCCAGCCGCGATTCTATATTCATCTGGAACCTCAGGCCCTCAAAAAGGCGTGATTTTGACCCACAAAAACCTCATTTCAATGGTGGAATTATTCGTACGATTTGAGGCCTCACAATACGCTAAAAACCCCTCCAAAAATGTTTATCTCGCTTTAGTCCCTATGTTTCACGTGTATGGAATGTCTCTGTTCGCAATTGGGCTTCTCTCTTTGGGCACCAAAATTGTTGTTATGAAGCGCTTCGATGCTGATGTGGCGGTTAAAACGATTGAGAGGTTTAAAATTACACATTTGCCCACCGTGCCACCGATTCTGACGAGTCTCTTAAGGGCAAAATCGTCTTTTGGGTGCAATTTGGGGTCTTTAGAGCAAGTTTCGTGTGGAGCTGCACCTGTTGGTAGAAAGTTGATACATGAGTTTTTAGGAGCTTTTCCTCATGTGGATTTCATTCAGGTATTTTTTTATGTATTTAGTTATTTATGTATTGAATATTTTTTTTATTAAGGTCTTTAATTTTTCAAAAAAGAACAATTCATTCAAGTTTGTAGGTCTAAAAGAGGAAATCTATAAACATAGTTTTTTTTATATTAAAAAGAGTTAGTTTTTTTCCCCTTTGTGTTGTACTTTGCCTTTTTCTTATAATTGAATAGAATCCATAGAAATTGTTAGTTTTATTAGACACTTGTAATTTGGGGACCACTTATAATTTTGTGAATTAAAGCCTTTCAAAATTTATTCAGATATATTGTTGTAATTTTGTGGCCTTGTGTTTTTTTTGGCCCAAATTCAATGGACAAAAAAACATCAATTACACACAAAAAGTCAAAAAGCATGAGTCTTAAATTGAGGAAAAAAAAAAAAAGATAAACCTCACAAAATTCATACACCAATTAAAATTGCATGAAAATAAAACTTGAAATGTTTGGTTGGTCCAATTATTATGTTAAATCCCAAACAAACTGCATACTAGTACTCATTTAGTACTATTCGTAGTATTCAATTGAAAATATAATAATAACAACAATAATAATAATACTACGAATAATAAATAATAAAAGAATAGTACTAAATGAATATTTTCAGTCAAGTAATAATAATAATTGTTAATAATAATAAGAATAAATTAATAACAAAAACAACAACAATAAATAAATATTTCAATGGACAAACAAAACACAAACTATACACAAAAAGTCAAACCACAAGTTGAAATGTTTTTTTGGTCCAATTAAATCAAATTCATTTTATTATTTTTTTACTTTTTTTTTATTAGGGTTACGGAATGACAGAGTCAACTGCAGTAGCCACGCGTGGATTCAACAGTATGAACTGCATTAAATGCACATCAGTGGGCCTTTTGGCCCCAAATACTCAAGCAAGAATTGTGGATATAGAAACTGGATTGTTTTTGCCACCTGGCGAGTCTGGCGAGCTTCTGCTTTACGGCCCAGGCATTATGAAAGGTATATTGTTTATTAGAATTTAATTTACTAAATTGGGGATAAATTGGGTTGAATTGGGGCAAAAATTAAGAAGTGTTTTGGTGTTAATTGAGAAAATTGAGGGTAAATTGGGGTTCTGAGTCACGAGTAGTTATTTTTTAAGCCAAAATTGTTGATTTGGAAAATGGATTTTTTTGTTTGCCACCTGGCGAGTTTTTGCTTTAAGGCTTTGCCATTATGAAAGGTTTGGTTTGGTTTGATTTGAAATTGTGAAATTGGGGGTAAATTTTTTGAATTTGAGGGGAAATTGGGGTATAATGTGGTGTTAATTGTGAAATTGAGGATGAATTGAGCTGGATTGGGTCAAATTGAGGCAATTTCGGAAAATTAGGGGATAATTTGGTGTTAACTTGAGGGTAAATTGAGCTGTTGATCAAATTGAGGCAAATTTGGGTGAAATTGATGCTTAATGAGTCATAAAATGGTGTTAATTGCAAAATTTGGGTTCAATCGAGTCTTACTGTGGCATAATTTGGTGTTAATTTCACAAACTTTCTTATATCTTTCATTAAGTGACATTTTTTTTTATGTTTAAAGGATATTTGAATAATGATGATGCCACGTCAGCAACGATCATAAATGGCGGTTGGCTTAAAACAGGAGACATTGCGTATTTTGATCAGGACGGTTATTTGTACATACTTGACCGATTGAAAGATACCATGAAATACAAGGGATTTCAGGTAGAATTTTATTCATAAATGCAATAAGTTTAATAAAAATATTTTCCATTAAAAAAAGTAAACAAATTTAATTAAATTATTTTTTTATATTATTCAGATAGCTCCAGCTGATTTGGAAGAGTTGTTAATTACTCATCCTGATATTCTTGATGCTGCTGTCACCTCGTAAGTCGAAACCCTAACCCTAGCCCTGATATTAAGTAAAAAATGTAAAAAAAAAATAGTTTCATTTTTTAATAATTATTTATTATTTATTTATTTATTAATTAATTAAAGGGAGGAAAATGAGGAAGCAGGAGAGATTCCAGTTGCGTTTGTTGTGAGGAGAAACGGGAGCTCTCTATCATCTTTTCAAGTAATGGATCATGTTAATAAACAGGTGACTTAATTATATATCTTTTATTGATTTAATTAAATCATGTTTATCACTCATTTGTACTATAAATTTATATACTTCTGTGTGTGGGTGGGTGAAAAGAAAAGAAAAAACTAAAAAAAGATGGCTTTTTGGGAGTTTCACAATAAAAAAAAGTAAGTAAATGGAGGCATGTCATGTTTTGAAGCAAAACTAGGATTTTCAAGTATTATATGATTTTTTTCATATAATAAAAAAACTAAAAGAGACTAAAAAAGTTCCATCTGTGTGTGTGTGAAGAAAGATACTTAAAAAATATGCTTTTCTGAATTGACAATAGAAAAAAATAAATTGAATGGAGGAGGTTTGATATGCTTTGAAGCAATAATAAGTTTTTTTTTCAAGTATTGTATGGAAATTCTTTTATGTTAGTATTTTTTAGTATTGCGACGAATTCCCATTTGAGCTGTACTTTTTGGAACATATTTTACATTTAAAATCATGCTATAAAATCAATATAATTATACTTATAAAGTATTGGTTTGAAATTATGAGTGGACTTGGTCTTTTGCCCATTCCATATATATTTTAGTGGTATAAGTTGAAATGGCTCTTTCTTAAATTGAAAGAATTTTTTTTATGTTTCTTTTGAGATATTTTAAAGTTTGCTATCCTTTTCATACAATTTGAAATATGGATGCCTAAAAATGCAACTGGTTGAATTTTTCATTATATCCTTTTGAAAAAGGATAATAAGATAATTGGCCACACATCATATTAGATTTTCAAAAGTTAAATTTTCAGTATACTTTTTAAGGGCCAATATAATATTTTATATATATATATTAATTATTACTATCATTATTATTATATATTTTTAAATTTGCAGGTGGCTCCTTACAAGAAAGTGAGAAAAGTGGTATTTGTTAATTCAATTCCAAAATCTCCGACCGGAAAAATACTTCGACGGTTATTGAAGAACAGAAATGGGAACTCCAAAATATGAAGAAAAATAAATTAAAAATTACTATAGTTTAATTAGATATAGATATTAAATTCAAAAGAATTTCCATCTTTTTGTCGATGGAGAACTACGAAAAAGATGTAAAGCTGGCTTCTCACCAGCAATTATAAAGATATTTATTGGTTCAAAATTTGAAAATTTTCATGTGTGAATTAGTTGGGTCTTTTTGGATTTAGCATAATTTCATGTGTTGTAAGTTGTAACAATTACAAAATAGCAAAATATACCCATGCAAATGTCAAAATATCATGACCCACCATTTCCTAATTTCATGATTTGATCAAAAGTAATATAGTTGAAAATTTGATAGTACATGATTTTTTCTTTTCTGTGATATTTCCTACATAGGGCTGGCTATATGTGGTATTTCTCATTTTGTAGGGTATATATTTGATATTATGAGATTTTAGGGATATGTATGAAATTGCCCCTATAAAGAGAACCATTTAGTGATGGAAATTATTTTTCAAAATTGTTTGTCTACTTGTGTGTTGGTGGTAGGCATGAAATTGTCTTTGAAAATAATTTCAAGAAATGAGTGTAAACTCAAAAAGGAATATTTCGTGCAGACAAAAGGACTATTTCTTAATAATTCCTCCAAAACATGTTAATTAATTGTGTTACACTAATCGTGGCATAATGATAATTAGATAATCAGATTTCCATTCTTGTTTTTTACTGTGATAAATTATACTAGATTTAGTTGAAGTTTAATTATATTCAAATAAGTTAATTGAAGTTCACTTAAATTCAAATCAGGTAATCAGCTTTGCATTTTTTGTTTTCTATTGTGAATCGTGATAGATTTTACTAGATCTAATTGAAGTGTACTTATATTCAAATAAAGTATCTGAACTTTTGCTGTATTCAAATTGGCCACACTGCAAAATCTATTTCAATTATCATATAGGACCCAAATCATAATTCCTTGGCACCACTAATTATCATTAAAAAAATTGCAATTAAATTAGTGCATGTTTAAATTGATTTAAATGACAATTGAACTTCTAAATATGCCACTCTGACGGGTAACTTTTGACATCATGTTTTCTATTCTGTATAATACAATATTTGATAAAATGATCTCATTCAGACAAACTAAAAAAATCAATGGCTACATAACTGTAACTAAAAGTTGAATGATTTTCCCAAAATTGAATGAAACATTAGTGCCCCAAGTTAAAATTCACCTTTATTCATCATCATGACGCCATGAGTTAAAGAAAACAACAAAAAATAATATTACATTTATCTAAGTAACAGGAATACTAAATCTAATCCATGTAACAAAAACTAATATTAATATCAAATGTAATCTAAGTAATTACAAGAATTTAAGGTTCCATCCTAACCAAACAGAACCACTTGTCAAACTGTCGGCAAACCTGTGCAGATATTATATTTGTATTAACCTGTCTATGTCTTACTTCTCTTGCTATATGACGTGCCTAAATCTTATTCGTTCGAAAGACAACTAGAAAAGGGTCTCCACTACACTGGAAAGAACGCACGTGACAGCACGTGACAGAAGGGATGGAACATGGACAAGTAATTTCAGAATGAATACTTCTGTGCACTCTGTTTGTGTGTAGCCTATATTGCGAAACACCCAAATTTACAAAAAAATGCAAAATTACATACATTTTCTAAAAATTAAAAGAAAAGTCCGGATTCGTGCGATTCAACTAGAACTGAAACTGAAAAAAATTCGCATTTGTGCGATTCAACAAAAAGTGACTTACGGAAGTGAGAGAAGTGGAGGGGAGAGGAGAGGCGGAGGCGCCCAACTGATCTAGCCGGAGCGGCGACGGTGAGAGGCAGACCGATGAGTGGCAGCGAGAGAGGGGGGTGGACCTCTCTTCTCTTCGTGCAGGAAAGAAAGAAAGAAGAAAGGAAACAAAAAAAGAAAAGGAAAAAAAATATATCTTTTGTTTACAAAATAAAATATGAAGGGCAAAACGGTCATTTTGAAAAATATATAAAGGGGTTTAATTATTCCGTTAGGCCAGGAACTGTGGCACTATTTTAAGAATACAATAACTAAAATTGCCAAATTAAAAATACAGAAACTAAACGTGTATAACAATATAGTACATTGACTAATGGTGTATTTATCCCTTAAAAAAAATACAAAATCACATTCATTTTTACATAACTAAGACAAAAGGCTAATCATATTACTCATAATATGATTAAAATCATAATTATAAATTAATCATATCGAATGTACTTGATTTTTTTACAAAAAGTAATGATTTAACCTTATTTATATTAAAAAATGGTGAGTTATATGAATCGGCTACTCCTACTTGGCGATTCATATCTGTTTTGGTACATGAATATTTTTAAGGTTAGCAAGGATCTTGACGGCCTTAGACTATCCGATTTGTAGCTGGTACATGACAGGTTTAATACCGCCAGTAACTATCGTGGTAACATTCGATAACAACAATTGTGGCAAAAAGGCCAACAGTCTTCTCAACGGTTTAATATGTTTTGGGAAAATAGGGATAGAGATTTAGGGCAAGAGTTTTATTTCTATTTCTATTTTCAAATTTAGACTTTAAATTACATTGAATGTAATATGACAAGAATCGTGTAACTGTTTTTTTTATATTATTAATGAAATTTTTTAATATGCCTCAAAAAAAAATTTTGATTTTTTGAATAAATTGCGGAGAGCTTGAGTGTCTTTCACGCAATTTATATTGATCAATGATACAACTATCTTTTGACAAGAAAAACTAGGTAATAAAAACATAAAAAAAAATAGAGTCACATACCGTGACCGAAATATGAAAATAAATTTATTCAACACCACCAGTCTCTTTTAAATTAATAATCAACATCATTCATATTTTTAAGAAGATTAATATAAATTTTATTTTATTAATCTAATATCACTAGAGACAGCTTAACAATGGTTTCTTTTTGTTTCGAAAAATGAAGAAGTTTTTTTTCTAATTTAGGTGTAATGCATAGTTCTTTTGTAATTTAGGCAGAATACATGATTTTTTTTTATTAGCAATATATGCCACAGAATATCAGAATGTCTCTCTTTTATTCATCTGACGCTTACTACACTGTGGTTGATCAATTAAAGTGTGGGACCTCAGATATTATTGATCTCATTTTTAGCCTTTAAGATTCAGTTATTTACATTGATGCCCCTGTTAAATGAATCTGGAACAGAATTAATTACCAGTAATTAATTAGGACCATTTGTTAAGTAAAGGCCATCAATATTATGTAATGAAAAAAATTTATGCATTGAATTGATGGTTGTATATATTACTTTTCGGAAAATGAGTTGTATTATTATATTGGACGTCAGATTTTAATGGGGTCTTCAAATTAAATTTACTACTAAATGCTTTTTTCTAATGGATAATCTCAAAAATTGTTGCAACATAACGTTTTGTGGAAAAAATAATATTCATCATATTTGTTAACAAATTCTTTTTTGTGAAGACTCACATAAAATTATTTTAACAGTTTTTTTGGTCGTTTAAGATGTAAAATTAGTTATCACTCATATATTATTAAAAACAATAAGATTCGGTAATACTTACGTTTTATATAAGAGAAACTAAATAAAGAGTAACAAACAATATTGACGAGTAAGTATTGTTCTAACTCTAAAAATAAAGCTAAATATAGCACTACTGATCGATTTCAGAAGTCATAATGGGTCAAATTGTTGTATAACTAAATATTTCATTCAAATTGCAATTAGTTGTTGTTTAGATGTAGAATTAAGCTAACTAGCATGAATGATAATTTAGTAGTTTCATGAACACATAATTGTTTGAAAATTTTATTATTTCGTACAAAAGAACGGTACTAACTAGATCATCGAGTGATGATTCCGTGAATTTTAACATGTCAAATTTAGTAAATTAATTGGATATATTATTAGTGAAAAATAGTTATCACAACATTTATCAATATACTTTCTAAATAATAATAATAGTAAATTAGTAGTAGTAGTAATAATAATAATAATAATAATAATAATAATAATAATAATAATAATAGAGGTGTGGTCAAATCAAATATGATAAATTGATGAACTATCTAACAAACATACAGTTGATTGTCACAACAAATTAGTTTGCAAGAACACAAAAAAACAACAAATATTAATGAATTCCAACAAGGGCAACAATTACATGCTAACTAAAATAACCATTACTCCCAACAAGGGCAATACAGTAATTTCATAAATCCTAATCACTAAAATAGCATTCAATTTAGTTGTTAGACGGTAGGAATACAAAAAGCAAAAAAGAAATGGGTTCAAATGCGGAATGCTAGCATTTTGGAGCTAGCAATAAAGAAATATCCATTCCTATAAAATAAGGGCAACATGGTAATTCCATAATTACTCATTAACTAAAACAACTATCAATTCCCTCAAGGGCAATATAGTAATTTCATAAATCCTAATCAGTAAATTGAAATTCAGTTGACCGATTGTAAGAATACAAAAAAAAAAAAAAACATTAACTAAAATAACTATTACAAAAATCAATATTAACTAAAAAAAACAATAAATATTAATTCCACCAAGGGCAACATGGTAATTTCATAATTACATATTAAGCAAAATAAACATTAATTCAACCAAGGGCAATGTAATAATTTCATAAATATAAATTGAAATTCAGTTTACCTCCTATATAAGTACATACAATCTCTTATGTAATTAAACAAACCACAAAAAACGCATACTCACTTTCTTAAGAAAAGAAAAGAAAAGAAAACAATCTAAATCTATAGAAATGGCGCGAACTGCACGGAAGCGCCAGAGCGGCCCCAAACGCCCGGCGATCGCCGGAACATCGCCGGCGGTAGTGAAGATGCTGCCTCCCCCGCAGGACCGGCCTGTGAGAGTCTACGCTGATGGGATCTTCGATCTTTTCCATTTTGGGCATGCACGAGCGCTCGAGCAAGCTAAGAAATCGTGAGATGTTTTTCTTTGTGTTTTTTTTTTGGTTAATTGATGGGTTTTTTTTTACTAGGTTTTTGGTTTTTGGTTTTTGGATCCGTTTGTTTTTTATAATGATGCTTGAATTAACATCAAATTTATAGGAATGTGTAATCTTGTAAATTTCTGGTTTGAATTATAAGCATTTTGATTGAAATAACTGCTTATTTGCTTTGATTATCTTCTCATATTTGTTAAGATCCAGATCTGGACCTAATAATTTGTCATAATCTTATTATTCTTTTTTGAAGAAATTTGGAGAGGCACTCAAAACCCCCCATCCAAAATTGTCACAATCTCAACTAGAGATCATTCCTTAAAAAAAAAGGAAAACTAGAGATTAATATTTTTCAATAAAAGTTGTTTTTTTGTAATTTATTTCTGGTTGGTTAGAATTGGTTAGGAGTTTGTTACACATCAATTTCACTGTAATAAAATAAATTAAATTCTTTATTATCTCCTCTCGTGTAAACCCTTAATTCTCATCTCATCTCAAATCAAACTAATTAATTCATCTAATTCCTTCCGGTAATTTCAAATTATCCAAATTTACCCAAAATTCATTTCTAATTTAATTTTTTAGGTTTCCAAACACGTATTTACTTGTTGGCTGTTGCAATGATGAAACAACGCATAGTTTGAAGGGCAAAACTGTCATGACTGAATCTGAACGCTATGAATCGCTCCGCCACTGCAAGTATGAAAAATATTAAATTAACTTAATTAATTAATAAAGGAATTTTTTTCAAACCCCCCCTATATTTTCTGGTATTTATGAACCCCCACATCTTTTGGAATTCTTGGACAATGAAAAGTTGAAAGTCGGGTTTTAATATTCGAAAAGATAGTTTCTCACATAAATACCAGAAAATATAGTTTTTTGTGGAAAATTTCCCCTATTTAGTAATTACATTTATTTATTTATATTATTATTTACATTTATTATTATTTTTATTCAGGTGGGTTGATGAAGTAATTCCTGACGCACCGTGGGTAGTTACAAAAGAATTTCTTGACAAACATAAAATCGATTATGTGGCTCATGATGCTCTTCCGTAAGAATTTAATTATTTAATAATAATATTAATATTTTTTTTATTCTTTTTTATTCCCTTTTTTGATGATTTGATCATTTATGTCTTCATTTCTAGATACGCTGATGCAAGTGGAGCAGCAAACGACGTATATGACTTTGTACGTCCTAATTCTCATCTCATTATAAAAATTATCATTTCATTTATTTATTTTTGTGTTAACAATATGAAATTATTTTTATATTTTTTCAAATCAGGTGAAAAAGATAGGCAGATTTAAGGAGACGAAAAGGACGGATGGAGTTTCCACGTCCGATTTAATCATGCGAATATTAAAAGATTATAATCAGTATGTAATGAGGAATTTGGCGAGAGGATATACAAGAAAAGATCTTAATGTCAGCTATGTTAAGGCAAGGATGATTAATCTCTTAAATATATTAATTATATTGTTTTTTAATTTTTGAGAATTTTACAAAAAGGTCCCTGCATTATGCTTAAATTTCAAGAAAGACCATCAAGAACATTAATTAGAGTGACTTTAACAAATGGTATTTTTTTTGCAATTTTCATTAATAGAGGGGCCTTTTCGCAATTTAAGCATAATCCAGGAGCTTTTTTGTGCACAAATTTCCTCACTTTATTTATGCACATTATATTATTGAAATAACTAACATTTCATTTTTATTTTTTATGACAGGAGAAGCAATTGCAAGTGAATATGAAGATAAATAAATTGCGTGAGACTGTTAAGGCTCATCAAGAGAAGGTATAATAAACATACTATTCTTTTTTGAACCAATTGTGAAGTAATTGTAACAATTATTGTTAAAATTTTAGGCCATGAGGGTTATTGTAGTTATTGAAAATTTATTATTTTTTTAATTTGTGAAATGATTATGTTAAACAGTTGCAAACGGTAGCAAAAACAGCAGGGATGCTTCCGGAAGAATGGGTGGTCAATGCTGACCGTTGGATCGCCGGATTTCTCGAGAAGTTTGAAGAAGGCTGCCACATCATGGTCAGTTTATTTTATTCTTAAATTTAATTAAATGTTCATCATGAAATTATGTTTTGCTCAATAGTCATAATGATTGTGCTGGTCCGTACCAAATTCATTTTTATGTTTCTTTGTTATTGATGGCGTATTTGATAGCTAGCATATGTTTACGTATGCTTCTTTATTTCGGTTATTGATTTATTTATCTATTTTGTTTAGTGGGATATTATTATCCAATTATATTTGGCTTAATAATTGCTTTTGGTGAGAAATTATTCATCTTCAGTTCCAAATTTTGTTTTATGTGTATTTCTTATCTGTTGGGTATTTTATTGTTAGTTTGTTTTGTTATATGCTTCTTTTTTTGGGTTTTTGATCGACTCATTTTGCTTATTTATTTGTTATTGAAATTAAATTATATTGTTCTGTTTAATTGTAGGAAACTGCAATTAAGGATAGAATTCAGGAGAAATTAGGAAGGCAGCCAATCAAAGGGATTATTGACGGCCTTCTTGTGCCAGAGCCAATCGCAGCCTAATTTTCCTAATAAAAAATGAATATAAATAAAAAAAAAAAAAAAAAATAGAAAATTCTAAATTGTTGAAATTTCACAAACGGCCCCTTAAGAAATAATTGTGTTGGGAAATTTGGGATTCTTTTAAAGCAAAGCTTGTAAAGGTCTCTTGTTGAAAGTTCTTTTAAGGGTTTGTTTTCTTATTTTCTGAAGTTTAATCAGTATTAAATGGAAAAATTGGTTTTGAAGTGCTAAGGAGGATTTTGAGATTAATTTTTAAGTATAATATCGTGCGTATTATACACGTATGATATTTCTTGACTGTATATGAAAGGATTGAATGATGCATTTCGTTTTCAGTCTTTTGGAGTTGTACAAACTGTATGTCTCAGTGATATATAAGAAATATTAGATTCCAAGTTATTTGAGGGGATTTGAAATTTAAAATCTTGGATTCATCAATCTCTTGTTTGTTTGGTTTCCTAGATTTTAAAGAATTTGCATTTCCGATATATGATCTTATGTTCAAATAACAATAACTAATAATAATAGTATTATTAGTAATAATAACAATAACAATAACACTAATTACTAACAATATGTTTTTACATTTTAATATGTAAGCAATAAATAACTATCCTTTCGAAATCAGTTATTATCATTCCTCAACAAAACAAGAAGACAAACACCACGAGGACAGGGTGGGTCTCAACGGCTCTTTCTTCTATTATAGAAAAATTGATTGCAACAATACATAGTTACTTTTTATAATAGGAATATATGAGGTTATTCAAAGGCAGCTCAAGTGTTTTCAAGACTCCAAGCCACAAAAAAAAGAAAATACTTTTCATCATTTAATAATCTTTTCTAAAAGGAGCTAAAATTTTGCTCACTTCTTTCTATACATCATTCACTGTGAAAGTGGTTTTTTTCCTGTAAATAAAAATTCATGATGTAAGTTCTATATTGGACATTCAACGGATGAGGAGAGTGTTTGTGTTGCGCGAGTAGGTTACGGAAAAATGAACTCACCAGAGTGAGTTATAAACCCAAAATAGCATTATGGCGAGGTGGATGAATCTCTGCCAAGAACATGATAGTTTTACCCTCATAAGACGAGAAAATGCCGGCTTTTTGGGAGAGATAAGTCCATTTACACAGTCCTTGATGGCGGTATAAGTATGATTTTACCCTTCGGTTTGATAAAAACAAGAAGTTTTGCCTTTCACATAATTTTTTTTCACAATCAGAATATTTGATAAACAACAAAATTAATATAAAAAATAGTAGGAGAAGAAGAAAAAAAGAGTGGTTTGTGTGCTCACCATAAAATAGTTATGATTAAAAGACCGAAGATAGTTGTTTGGGTCATCAATTTCCTCTAATATCTTATACTAGTTTTGTTATAGATGTAGTCAATTATCAATAGAGAATGTAAAATGAAATGCAAGTGAAATGAGAATGCCTTCATGTTGATTAGTGAATGTTTATATGATGCTATAAATCATGCGTATGTAATGATATCTAAATGTGGTTTGTATGAGAAAATCATTTTTTGTGTGACAAGATCATCATTCATTGTTTACTATGTGTAAGGATGAGAAAATATTGATGCAAATACTGTGAGTAAACGAGTTCTGAATTTTGTTCGACCTAACATGTATCTCATTTTACATACTTAATGTTAAAGTTCAATAAAGTTATTCCTGTGTTGGCAGTGCCCCTACACGGTTTTGTTACTTATACTTATTATAGAGCACAAAAATCAGTCAAAATATTACTATACCTAAAATAAAGATATGAAGGTTCATTCCCAAAATTTTGTATATATTTCTTTTTCTTTTTCATTATCAATATATCACTACTGCTGCTCCTGATACAATACGACATACTTATCATATACATTAATTCATTATTTAATTTAAAATTTTATAAATATTAAATTTACGTACAATCCAAATTAACAATTAAAAATACAAAATTCAAGTAGTTGTGATACATTACCTATTGAAAAAACACACCCTCTTGATTGAAAAACCCTAACAAACACAACAACTCTTCGTTCGAAAGTTTCGAAGGTCTTTTCTCCCCAAATCCTCTCGTTTCCAAAACCCTAATAATTCTCTCTTTAAAAACACCCAATTCACCCAAATCCACGCCCTCTCTTTCTCTCTCTTCACCACCATTTCCTCTCTCCTCACTCTCCTCAAAACTCTCAATTCCACTATAAACACATTTTTTCCTTTCAGACCTTGTTCTCTCAAATAATTCCAAAACCATCCTCTTTTGTTTAAAAATCGCACCGAGAGTCTTATTCTTCTTACAGAAACAAACCCTCGTAAAACCCAACCATTCTTTCAAATCCACTTTTGGTACCAAACCCAAATCCTCTTTTGGCTTTATACTCACAAGAGAAGAATCCACTTTTGGTGCCGGTACAAAATCTCTCTTACTCACATCCATTAATCTCTTAACATTTGCTACAATATTTACATTGGCTGCCATTCTGTTATATTCTGAGTCACCTGGCACAGCTGTCAATCTCTGAGCGAATTCCTTCTGAAGAAGCAAAGTGGATGTACGAAATTTGTACGGCCCAAAAAGGAGTTTGGCTATTAAAGGTGAAGAAATTTGATATGGTATGTTTGCCACACACGTATCAAAATGTGGAAATTCGGCCTTCATTGCATCACCTTTTATTACCTAACAAATAAAAAAACAAGAATAAATTGCAACAGGAGTTTCCACAAACACCTCATGTGCATGCAAACATATACAAACAACAAATATAATACGAACTTAGATTTATTCATACATACAGTGAGCTTATGAGAAAGGCCAAGTTTATCAGCACGTTCCTTCAATACCTCAACCATTCTCTCATCTATCTCTACAGCCGTCACATGTTTCGCCGCACCAAGTAACCTCACTGTGAGATTCCCAGTCCCAGGTCCCACTTCAAGTACAGAATCCTCCGTACGTACCTCAGATAGCCGTACTATCGTGTCTAAAATACGTGGGTTGGTCAGAATGTGCTGGCCTCTTGGCCGGTGGAGTGCGAACCGACGGTCCCATGAATCGGGCTTCGAAGTTTCAGCATTGGTATGGAGGGAAAGAGAGTGAGAAGAGAGAGGTGTGAAGAGGAGGGTTCTGAGAGAAGGAAGGTTGGAAATGGGAGTTAGAAGCTTCATGGCATGCAGTTCGGTTTGGAGAGACGATTTAGTTCGTTGTGAATATGGAGAAGAAGACCGAACGGGGTTTATAGAGTTTTTTAAGTTTGATTTTGGGGATTTTTTTTTTATATACCACGTTTTTAAAAAATATACGAATACGATGGCACTGCTTTGAAAATAATAGATCATTTCCATCACTATTAATAACGAAACAGATGTTGTTCTGCCACTAATAGTAGCGGAACATGTGAATTTTCAATTTTTTTTAAATTTTCTCATTTGACTAGTTAAATATGATTAATTAGTATAAAAAATTCTGAAAACACTGTTTCGCCACAGGTAATGACGGAACATAAAATTTTATTTTTTTTTCTTGTTCTGCCAGTGACAGTGGAGGAACACGTTTTTTTTACTAATTAATCCCATTTTTGAAAAATTATAAAATTCACATGTCCCGTCATTAGTAGTAGATACCGCGGTATATTTTTGAAAAAAAAATCAAATTATGGGTTAGAGATGGTTAAGTGAATGAAAGGCTTAATGGGCCAAGAATGCAATAGATTTTTCTATTTTTCTATTAGGTTCATTTATGTAATTTATTTATTTTTCAGGCCCAAATATTTTATTCCGAGTTTCTAATTTTGGTTTCATCATATTTTATTTCTCATAAGATTATATTATAGTATTGTATGTATCAAGACAGGGCATGATTTCAGTTATGGAAATAAATTATGTACATGCCAACTTAACCGGCCAAGTTTTCTAATTGCTAAATTTAACATGCATAAAATGCAACTATTACATGATATTAGGCAACAAATGCATTTCAGTATGCGAATTATTTGATAGGATCTATTGTGCAAATTAGGATAGATGTGAGAGAAACTCAAATTATGTGAGGCCTAACAACTTTCAAAATGCCCACATGCTGGATCGAACTACGGACCTCCATGCTCTACCATCGACTAACTCAGATGCGCTTGTCGTTGTACAATAATTAAAATGTTGGTTTTTGCATTAACAATTCCCATAATAAAATCTGTAAGTTAACTATGGCATGACCAACTCACAAAAACTCGTCGTTGTTCAATAGTTTCGATGTGGACATATTTAAGTTTTCTGGCCATGTCAATGTGTAAATAAAGGTAAAATAAGTTTTTTGGCCATGTCAATGTGCATATAAAAGGTTAAAATGTTGGTTTTTGCATTAACAAAATATGGAAAAGAAATAGTAAAATTAAAATGCGCATATTTTAACTTTATTGGCCATGTCAATGTGTAAAAGGTAAAATGTTGGTTTTTGCATTAACAAAAGAAAATTAACAAAAGAAAATAATATAAATTAAATGCGCATCCAGGGAATCGAACCCTGGTCAGTACCGTGGGAGGGTACTATGATACCACTACACCAGATGCGCTTCTTATGACAAGTACTTGAATATTACTTCTAAATACCTCTAAAGTACCTTCTGACAAATCTAGTTCTATTACTTCCAAATACAGCTTCACATAAACTGTGACGAATTTAAAGCCCTATTTTCTTTTGAGATGAGAAGAAACTTGAAACCATGTTAGAAATTGAGGGAATTATAAAGGATACTTATAGTAGTTCAAAATTATACACGATTCAAAATTGATGTAAAGACTTTAATCACTTGTTAGGCTTTTATGTTGAACAATTTACTTAACTAATTTCTTCCATTAGTTTAGCTGGATTATCTTTTCAGTGTTAATATATATTTTTGTAGTGACATCACTGTTTCAGTGTTAACGTACTGATATATTACTGGATGTCATATCACAATATCTCACTTCTAGGTATAAGTACACTATTTGTGACAGAAGAAATAAAATAAGAATTTTTATTGTGTAATCAAAACTATCAATTTGTGACTAACAGTAAAGATTTCCTCACAGTGCCTGCAAAACAACTATCAGATATTTTAACAACAAAATAAGGGTTGATACGATATCCCCCAAATTTATTCTACAAAATCATAAATAAATACAGAACCCTAAACTCCAACATTATTTAACTCAATCCTCAACAAATACAGAACCCTAAACTCCAACATTATTAAACTCAATCCTCAACAAACACATAACCCTAAACTCCAATATTATTAAACTCATAACCTCTCTATCTGCACTGTACCGGCTTCAAAACAATTAAAACATATCACGACCTCTCTACGCGAAATTAAACTCTTGTTTCTTCTAGCCGCTCCTCCAATCTGAATCAGGACTTAAAACAAGACCAAACATGAAATAAGCAAAAGAAAAATCAAATTTATTACATATACAATGGTAAACACAAATACACACAGAATATTTTTTTTTTTGAAAGTTTGCTCGAGGTAATACACAAAGATAGTTATCCTGAACATTATTATATTACTCCATGAACATTATTCTCTTCATCAACTTAATCAATTTAAGACATAAACCACCAAACAAATCATCACCAAATAATAAACATCCAACAAAAATAAAAAACCAAACATACCTATTCATGAGACCAAGCGGGTCCGAAATTGAGTGACTCAAGTCGTCCATTCAGAAACTTCTCCACATATTTCCCCAAAATATCCACCTCCAAATTGACCTTATCTCCAACCTTCTTCATCGGAATCACAATCTTTTGCTGTGTATAAGCAACAAGCATGAAATCAAAGCAATTCTCCTCTTCATAAACTTTAACAACAGTTAGACTCGTTCCATCAACGGCTATAAACCCTTTAGGCACGATGAGTCGTAAAAGGTCTCCGTTGACTTTGACTTTGACCCATAGTGAGTCACCTTCTGGCTCGAATTTCACTATTTCGCCTGTATCGTCCACATGACCCTATGTTTATTTGTTTAGTTAGAGATGCTAATATTTTTGTAGCGTTGTTAATAATAGAGCTTGTGTTAAACCAATTATGTGATACTATAGTTTGATTTTACTGTAGGTGCAACAATATACTAGTCTAATAGTTTAGGTTATCGGTAAGTTCAGCGACATACTAACCACATCACAATTGACATATTTCAGATGAGTTCCATTTGGCATAATATTAGTAAATTCACATTACTTTTCTATCCCTTGGAAAAATTACAGAGCTTCCTATACCAAATGCATAAATTCCAACGTTTCCAACAACACAAACACAAACACAAAAAAAAGAAACCAAACACGAACATAAATATCAGTATTATTATCAATCAAAACCTGCACAAAATGTCCACCCATTCTGGAATCAGGAGTGAGAGCCCGCTCCAAATTGACAGGCGAACCTGGCCCGAGCCCACCAAGCGAGGTCCTCCTCAAAGTCTCCGGCGAAAGTCCCACAGAAAAACTGCCAGTATCCATCTCCGTGACAGTCAGACAGGTTCCATTCACAGCAATGCTATCGCCCAATCGGGTTCCGTCAACCACCGTCTGAGCTCCGATTCGCATGGAGAAGCCCTTTTCATTGTCGGAAATGGAGCCGATTTCCCCGATTTCTTCTACGATTCCGGTGAAGAGGCGGGTGATCAGTCGCGAGAAACGGCGGCGGGGTTGAAGAGGTTTTGGGGTTTTGAGGGGTTTGAAGGAGAGCTGGGAAGGGGTGGGTTTGGAAAGTGCGGGGGAAGTGATGGAGAAGAGAGACGCCATTGACAGATGGTGGAGTTGGAGGAAAAACAACAACTTTTTTGTAAAATCTATGGAAAGGATTTAGTGTGGATGCGAGTGCAAGTGTGAGTGTAAGTCCAAGTCTAAGTTTATGGTTTCGTATCGGTTATTTATTAAGAACCGTTACAGAAGCTTTTAGTGACAAATTGTGCCTCTGTAACGGTTCTTTATGAATAACCGCTACTAAATATTCTGTAACGGTTCTCTACAAGTAACCGTCGCAGAGATTTGTATTTTATATCGGTTATTTGTTAAGAACCGATACGAAAGGTTAAGATTTATATCGGTTTCTCCTTGTAATATTGAACTTGAGACTATCGTTAGATCTTAATCTGACAGTAGATAAATAAAGTCAAAAATGACGAGAGTAAAAACTTAAAGATCGCCTCAATTGACTGACTGTACAATTTCTATTTTAGGCGAGGCGACGAAAATCAGCAGCAAATCATAGTTTTTCTTCTCGATTCGAAATCGAATTGGATCTGATCGTGGAGGAGAAGAAGAGGGAAGAACGAAGATGAATTGGATTAGTCGCAAGATCCATCTGTACAATGTAACGATGGGGCTCTACATGCTCGATTGGTGGGAGCGCTACCTCTTCAGTATCCTCTTTTTTAATCGTTTTAATTTCTGTTTTACTTTCAGTATTTCTCTCATATATCGTGCAGTTAAGTTTTATTTTAGCTGATTTAGATGAAATTGAAGGTGATTATGGGTCAGATGTGAAGTATTAATCTAATTACAATCTAGAAAAAAAATATTATGATTAAACCAGCCTTATTCAGCTTCATTTCCCGCTGAAATTGTGTAGAAAGGCGAAATTTTGATCCAATTTCAATTTAAACCAATTATAATTTTTTGAATCAGAACGGGATTTGTATTGCAAAAACTGTTATTTTTTTTCTTAATTAAAATTTTCGGACATATTGGTTCTCGATTCTGCTTTGGTTCATCTGTTACAACGGATCTCGATTCGCAACTGATTTTTATGAAAGGTATTTATTTTCTTAACTCTAATTAATTTGTGTCTAATCTATTTTTGGGAAATTTGAAAATAATTGCTTTTTATTAATTTCAGCAATTTAAAGAGCAAAATTATGTATGGTGGAAACTTCGCCTAGGTGGCAAGAATTTTAATCTCTAATTATTGGATCAAATTAATGAAAAATTAGCTACTTATGTTTCAAATTTGAATTGTCTCTGTCTTATTTAAAATTTTTGCTTGCAATCATTTCAATTTGTGCTATAAAACGTAAATCTTTGCAATATAACTCGATTTCCTTGTATATATTAATCCTTGCGGGCCACTTGCACCATATACTTCCATGTCACCCAACCAATATATCAAATGGTAGTAACGGTTCTTTATAAATAACCGATACTAAAGGCTTCTGTAACGGTTCTTTATGAATAACCGCTACTAAAGATTTTGTCTACAAGTAAACGTCGCGGAGATTTATATTTTATATCGGTTATTTGTTAAAAACCGATACTAATGGTTCTATAACCGCTGTTGAGTTCATTTTATATCGGTTATTTATTAAGAACCGATGCGAAAAGTTAAGATTTATATCGGTTTCTCCTTGTTGGCTTCCTAAACCTGCTCAAAACTACGGTAGCAACACAGGCCCTAAACCCCTTTCTTTCTTCCTCTCCCTTCTTCTTCTTCTTCTTCTTCTTCAGTTGAAGAATCACTCGATCTATGCCTGGCTTTCGTTCGGACAATTAGACCAGGTACTCTCTCCCTTCTCTCTCTCTCTCTCTCTCTCTCTCTCTCTCTCTCTCTCTCTCTCTCAAGTATTTAATATTCTCGCCCTTATAGTCTGACTGACTAGGGTGAAAAACCGCAGATAAAGCGAGTGATTTGGTAAAGAGTTCGTCTTGTTTATTCTGTTAGCCGCCATATCGTCATCCCCTGACTGAGATTTGGCACTGGTATGAATTAACCTCTATACTGTATTATACCTGTACGAACCCATTTCTTAGAATGAAATTCAGTTTTTTTTCGCAAGTACCTGAGAGATAACCCCTCTCATTATAACTTACTGATTGGGCTAGCTAAGTACCGATTCGATTCAGAAACAATATTGCATACATTTGCACTGCTGCACACCAAATTTATTTCCTCACATCCGATCAATTTACGAGTTTTTCTTCTTCTGATTTTGAGATTCATCTTTTCTTCTTAAATTTGCAGTTTGAGAGAAATGGTGATCCCTCCGCCAGCCCGTCCAGAAAGAGTCGTCAAATACCTGAAACCGTACTTACTCAGAATGAATTTCTCAAATCAGTTCGTCAGCGCTCAGGTCATCCACACTCCTACCGCCACCGTCGCCGCCTCCGCCAGCTCTCAGGTCCAGCTCCATTAATCATTTCAACACCCATTTACAATTTTTAAGATCCATCTGCAATTTTCAAAATCCATTAACAATTTTAAAAACCCAATTACAATCTTCAAAACTCAATTACAATTACCAAGGTCCAATAATAACTTTCAAGATCCAATTAACAATTTTCATGATCCATTAACAATTTTCAAGTTCCAACATCAATTTCAAAGCCACTAACAATTTCAAGATCCGTTAACAATTTCAAGATTCAACAACAATTTCAAGGCCCATTAACTATTTTCAGGATCCAACAAGAAGTCAACAATTTTCGAAATCCGATTACAATTTTCATGATACAATTACAATTTTCAAGATCCATTAACAGTTTCAAGATTCAATAAATTTCAAGATCCAGTAACTATTTTCAAGATCCAATAACAAGTCAACAATTTTCAAATTCCAATTACAATTTTCAAGATCCAATTACAATTTTCAAGATCCAATAATAAATTTCAAGATCCAACAAGAAATTTCAAGATCCTAGAAGAATGCTGATTTATTATTATTTATTATTTATTTTTGAAGGAGAAAGTGTTGAGGCCGAATTTGGAATCGACGCGTGACGTGGCAGCCGCGGCGAAAATCGGGAAGATATTAGGAGAGAGATTGCTGCTCAAAGGGATTCCGGCCGTTTCGGTCTTTTTGAACAGCGAGCAGAAATATCATGGGAAAATCAAGTCCGTTATTGATTCGGTTAGAGAGACGGGCGTGAAATTGCTTTGATTTTGATGTTTTATTTTGCTTTTTTTTTGTTTTTTAAAGTTTGAGTTGAGTAAAAATAGTTGAGTTGCGGAATTGGTTTTGATGCTAAGGTTGGGATTTATATTTTGAAGGACTTAATTGGTGTTTAATTAGACTAAGACCAATGTATGGTTAAATCTTGATTTGGCAAGTGAAAACAACATGAGGGATTTGTTTTTTGTTTGAATAATTATAATGAGTTTTTATTTTATTTTCAAGAGTGTTTTTTTTAAGTAGTGATATTTTTTTTCAATGTATGTTTTTAAGTACTGATATTGACAGGATTCTTTTGTATTATGTATAGAAAAAATACCCAAAATTAGGATTTATGAAAGTTTATTTATCATTTTAGATGTAATTTTTATGCATATTAATTATACTGTTTTGCCAATATCATTTCTTCTTTGGAAATTGACAGCAAAATGCGTGTTTTTTAAGAATTTATGTTGTTTTCTCCCAAATTGAAGGATTTGTGGTTGTATCGTAGCAATTTTATAACTGGATTATATAACTAATCCATCGGTTAAACGTCCGTATCCAAAATGGGACCTTTTCTAATCTCGTCTTTAATTATATCTTTGCACAAGTGGATTTTCCAATTGATTATCCATTATAGATGTGGAAATTTGGGCTGGATTAGTTTTAAATAAAAGAAATAAAAGAAAAGTGCAAGTTGGGTAAAGAGACGAAATGTCCCAATTTAATAGCTCGTCTTTGAATGGACGTAAAATTGTCACTTTTTTTAAATTTACACAAATACCCTTGACATGAGCACTATGTATTGCATAAATATCTTTGATATGATAGCATTTTCTACTTGTATATATTAATCCTTGCGGGCCACTTGCACCATATGCTTCCACGTCACCCAACCAATATTGACCATTTGATTTTGATCAAATGGTCACAATTTGTCACTAAAGACTTCTGTAACGGTTCTTTATAAATAACCAATACTAAAGGCTTCTGTAACGGTTCTTTATGAATAACCGGTAATAAAGATTATGTAACGGTTCTCTACAAGTAACCGTCGCGAAGATTTGTATTTTATATCGGTTATTTCTTAAGAACCGATACTAATGGTTCTATATAAATAACCGCTGTTGAGTTCATTTTATATCGGTTATTTGTTAAGAACCGATACGAAAGGTTAAGATTTATATCGGTTTCTCCTTGTAATATTGAACTTCAGACTCTCGTTAGATCTTAATCTGACAGTAGATAAATAAAGTCAAGAATGACGAGAGTAAAACTTAAAGACCGCCCCAAATGGATCAGATGTGAAGTATTAATCTAATTACAATCTAGAAAAAGAATATTATGATTAAACCGGCCTTATTCGACTTCATTTCCCCGCTGAAATTGTGTAGATAGGCGAAATTTTAATCCAATTTCAATTTAAACCAATTATAATTTTTTGAATCGTAACGGGATTTGTATTGCAAAAACCGTTATTTTTTTTCTTAATTAAAATTTTCGGACATATTGGTTCTAATTCTGCTTTGGTTCATCTGTTACAACGGATCTCGATTCGCAACTGATTTTTATGAAAGGTATTTATTTTCTTAACTCTAATTAATTTGTGTCTAATCTATTTTTGGGAATAACCGCTGTTGAGTTCATTTTATATCGGTTATTTGTTAAGAACCGATACGAAAGGTTAAGATTTATATCGGTTTCTCCTTGTAATATTGAACTTCAGACTCTCGTTAGATCTTAATCTGACAGTAGATAAATAAAGTCAAGAATAACGAGAGTAAAACTTAAAGACCGCCCCAAATGGATCAGATGTGAAGTATTAATCTAATTACAATCTAGAAAAAGAATATTATGATTAAACCAGCCTTATTCAGCTTCATTTCCCGCTGAAATTGTGTAGATAGGCGAAATTTTAATCCAATTTCAATTTAAACCAATTATAATTTTTTGAATCAGAACGGGATTTGTATTGCAAAAACTGTTATTTTTTTTCTTAATTAAAATTTTCAGACATATTGGTTCTAATTCTGCTTTGGTTCATCTGTTACAACGGATCTCGATTCGCAACTGATTTTTATGAAAGGTATTTATTTTCTTAACTCTAATTAATTTGTGTCTAATATATTTTTGGGAATAACCGCTGTTGAGTTCATTTTATATCGGTTATTTGTTAAGAACCGATACGAAAGGTTAAGATTTATATCGGGTTCTCCTTGTAATATTGAACTTCAGACTCTCGTTAGATCTTAATCTGACAGTAGATAAATAAAGTCAAGAATGACGAGAGTAAAACTTAAAGACCGCCCCAAATGGATCAGATGTGAAGTATTAATCTAATTACAATCTAGAAAAAGAATATTATGATTAAACCAGCCTTATTCAGCTTCATTTCCCGCTGAAATTGTGTAGATAGGCGAAATTTTAATCCAATTTCAATTTAAACCAATTATAATTTTTTGAATCAGAACGGGATTTGTATTGCAAAACTGTTATTTTTTTTCTTAATTAAAATTTTCAGACATATTGGTTCTAATTCTGCTTTGGTTCATCTGTTACAACGGATCTCGATTCGCAACTGATTTTTATGAAAGGTATTTATTTTCTTAACTCTAATTAATTTGTGTCTAATCTATTTTTGGGAATAACCGCTGTTGAGTTCATTTTATATCGGTTATTTGTTAAGAACCGATACGAAAGGTTAAGATCAACATCGGTTTCTCCTTGTAATATTGAACTTCAGACTATCGTTAGATCTTAATTTGATAGTAGATAAATAAAGTCAAAAATGACGAGAGTAAAACTTAAAGACCGCCTCAATTGACTGACTGTACAATTTCTATTTTAGGCGAGGCGACGAAAATCAGCAGCAAATCATGGTTTTTCTTCTCGATTCGAAATCGAATTGGATCTGATCGTGGAGGAGAAGAAGAGGGAAGAACGAAGATTAATTGGATTAGTAGCAAGATCCATCTGTACAATGTAACGATGGGGCTCTACATGCTCGATTGGTGGGAGCGCTACCTCTTCAGTATCCTCTTTTTTAATCATTTTAATTTCTGTTTTACTTTCAGTATTTCTCTCATATATCGTGCAGTTAGGTTTTATTTTAACTGATTTAGATGAAATTGAAGGGGAAATTTTGAACCAATTTCAATTTGATCCAATAATTAGAGAATAAAATTCTTGCCACCTAGACCGAAGTTTCCACCATACATAATTTTGCTCTTTAAATTGCTGAAATTAATAAAAAGCAATTATTTTCAAATTTCCCAAAAATAGATTAGACACAAATTAATTAGAGTTAAGAAAATAAATACCTTTCATAAAAATCGGTTGCGAATCGAGATCCGTTGTAACGAGATGAACCAAAGCGAGAATCAGAACCAATATGTCTGAAAATTTTAATTAAGAAAAAAAATAACAGTTTTTGCAATACAAATCCCGTTCAGATTCAAAAAATTATAATTGCTTTAAATTGAAATTGGTTCAAAATTTCCCCTTTCTACACAATGAAGCTGAATAATGCTGGTTTAATCATAATATTTTTTTTCTAGATTGTAATTAGATTAATACTTCACATCTGATCCATAATCACCTTCAATTTAATCTAAATCATTTAAAATAAAACCTAACTGCAAGATATATGAGACAAATTCTCAATGTAAAACAGAAATTAAAACGATTAAAAAAGAAGATACCGAAGAGGTAGCGCTCCCACCAATCGAGCATGTAGAGCCCCATCGTTACATTGTACAGATGGATCTTGCGACTAATCCAATTCATCTTCGTTCTTCCCTCTTCTTCTCCTCCATGATCAGATCCAATTCGATTTCGAATCGAGAAGAAAAACTGTGATTTTCTGCTGATTTTCGTCGCCTCGCCTAAAATAGAAATTATACAGTCAGTCAATTGAGGCGGTCTTTATGTTTTACTCTCGTCATTTTTTACTTTATTTATCTACTGTCAAGATTAAGATCTAACGATAGTCTGAAGTTCAATATTACAAGGAGAAACCGATATAAATCTTAACCTTTCGTATCGGTTCTTAACAAATAACCGATATAAAATGAACTGAACAACGGTTGTTTATATAAAACCATTAGTATCGGTTCTTAACAAGTAACCGATATAAAATACAAATCTCCGCGACGGTTACTTGTAGAGAACCGTTACAGAATCTTTAGTAGCGGTTATTCATAAAGAACCGTTACAGAAGCCTTTAGTATCGGTTATTTATAAAGAACCGTTACAGAAGCCTTTAGTGACAAATTGTGACCATTTGATCAAAATCAAATGGTCAATATTGGTTGGGTGACGTGGAAGCATATGGTGCAAGTGGCCCGCAAGGATTAATATATACAAGGAAATCGAGTTATATTGCAAAGATTTACGTTTTATAGCACAAATTGAAATGATTACAAGCAAAAATTTTAATTATGACAGAGACAATTCAAATTTGAAACATAAGTAGCTAATTTTTCAATAATTTGATCCAATAATTAGAGAATAAAATTCTTGCCACCTAGGCCGAAGTTTCCACCATACATAATTTTGCACTTTAAATTGCTGAAATTAATAAAAAACAATTCTTTTCAAATTTCCCAAAAATAGATTACACACAAATTAATTAGAGTTAAGAAAATAAATACCTTTCATAAAAATCAGTTGCGAATCGAGATCCGTGCTAACAGATGAACCAAAGCAGAATCAGAACCAATATGCCAGAAAATATTAATTAAGAAAAAAAATAACAGTTTTTGCAATACAAATCCCGTTCTGATTCAAAAAATTATAATTGGTTTAAATTGAAATTGGATCAAAATATCGCCTTTCTACACAATTTCGGCGGGAAATGAAGTTGAATAAGGCTGGTTTAATCATAATATTTTTTTTCTAGATTGTAATTAGATTAATACTTCACATCCGATCGATAATCACCTTCAATTTCATCTAAATCATTTAAAAATAAACCTAACCGCAAGATATATGAGACAAATTCTCAATGTAAAAAAGAAATTAAAACGATTAAAAAAGAGGATACCGAAGAGGTAGCGCTCCCACCAATCGAGCATGTAGAGCCCCATCGTTACATTGTACGAGATGGATCTTGCGACTAATCCAATTCATCTTCGTTCTTCCCTCTTCTTCTCCTCCATGATCGGATCCAATTCGATTTCGAATCGAGAAGAAAACCGTGATTTCTTTGCTGATTTTCGTCGCCTCGCCTAAAATAGAAATTGTACAGTCAGTCAATTGAGGCGGTCTTTATGTTTTACTCTCGTCATTTTTTACTTTATTTATCTACTGTCAGATTAAGATCTAACGATAGTCTGAAGTTCAATATTACAAGGAGAAACCGATATAAATCTTAACCTTTCGTATCGGTTCTTAACAAATAACCGATATAAAATGAACTCAACAGCGGTTATTTATATAGAACCATTAGCATCGGTTCTTAACAAGTAACCGATATAAAATAGAAATCTCCGCGACGGTTACTTGTAGAGAACCGTTACAGAATCTTTAGTAGCGGTTATTCATAAAGAACCGTTACAGAAGCCTTTAGTATCGGTTATTTATAAACAACCGTTACAGAAGCCTTTAGTGACAAATTGTGACCATTTGATCAAAATCAAATGGTCAATATTGGTTGGGTGACGTGGAAGCATATGGTGCAAGTGGCCCGCAAGGATTAATATATACAAGGAAATCGAGTTATATTGCAAAGATTTACGTTTTATAGCACAAATTGAAATGATTACAAGCAAAAATTTTAAGTATGACAGAGACAATTCAAATTTGAAACATAAGTAGCTAATTTTTCAATAATTTGATCCAATAATTAGAGAATAAAATTCTTGCCACCTAGGCCGAAGTTTCCACCATACATAATTTTGCACTTTAAATTGCTGAAATTAATAAAAAACAATTCTTTTCAAATTTCCCAAAAATAGATTACACACAAATTAATTAGAGTTAAGAAAATAAATACCTTTCATAAAAATCAGTTGCGAATCGAGATCCGTGCTAACAGATGAACCAAAGCAGAATCAGAACCAATATGCCAGAAAATATTAATTAAGAAAAAAAATAACAGTTTTTGCAATACAAATCCCGTTCTTGATTCAAAAAATTATAATTGGTTTAAATTGAAATTGGATCAAAATATCGCCTTTCTACACAATTTCAGCGGGAAATGAAGCTGAATAAGGCTGGTTTAATCATAATATTTTTTTTCTAGATTGTAATTAGATTAATACTTCACATCTGATCGATAATCACCTTCAATTTCATCTAAATCATTTAAAAATAAACCTAACTGCAAGATATATGAGACAAATTCTCAATGTAAAAAGAAATTAAAACGATTAAAAAAGAGGATACCGAAGAGGTAGCGCTCCCACCAATCGAGCATGTAGAGCCCCATCGTTACATTGTACGAGATGGATCTTGCGACTAATCCAATTCATCTTCGTTCTTCCCTCTTCTTCTCCTCCATGATCGGATCCAATTCGATTTCGAATCGAGAAGAAAAACGTGATTTCTTTGCTGATTTTCGTCGCCTCGCCTAAAATAGAAATTGTACAGTCAGTCAATTGAGGCGGTCTTTATGTTTTACTCTCGTCATTTTTTACTTTATTTATCTACTGTCAGATTAAGATCTAACGATAGTCTGAAGTTCAATATTACAAGGAGAAACCGATATAAATCTTAACCTTTCGTATCGGTTCTTAACAAATAACCGATATAAAATGAACGCAACAGCGGTTATTTATATAGAACCATTAGCATCGGTTCTTAACAAGTAACCGATATAAAATAGAAATCTCCGCGACGGTTACTTGTAGAGAACCGTTACGAGAATCTTTAGTAGCGGTTATTCATAAAGAACCGTTACAGAAGCCTTTAGTATCGGTTATTTATAAACAACCGTTACAGAAGCCTTTAGTGACAAATTGTGACCATTTGATCAAAATCAAATGGTCAATATTGGTTGGGTGACGTGGAAGCATATGGTGCAAGTGGCCCGCAAGGATTAATATATACAAGGAAATCGAGTTATATTGCAAAGATTTACGTTTTATAGCACAAATTGAAATGATTACAAGCAAAAATTTTAAGTATGACAGAGACAATTCAAATTTGAAACATAAGTAGCTAATTTTTCAATAATTTGATCCAATAATTAGAGAATAAAATTCTTGCCACCTAGGCCGAAGTTTCCACCATACATAATTTTGCACTTTAAATTGCTGAAATTAATAAAAAACAATTCTTTTCAAATTTCCCAAAAATAGATTACACACAAATTAATTAGAGTTAAGAAAATAAATACCTTTCATAAAAATCAGTTGCGAATCGAGATCCGTGCTAACAAATGAACCAAAGCAGAATCGGAACCAATATGCCGTAAAATATTAATTAAAAAAAAAATAACAGTTTTTGCAATACAAATCCCGTTACGATTCAAAAAATTATAATTGGTTTAAATTGAAATTGGATCAAAATATCGCCTTTCTACACAATTTCAGCGGGAAATGAAGCTGAATAAGGCTGGTTTAATCATAATATTTTTTTTCTAGATTGTAATTAGATTAATACTTCACATCTCGATCGATAATCACCTTCAATTTCATCTAAATCATTTAAAAATAAACCTAACTGCAAGATATATGAGACAAATTCTCAATGTAAAACAGAAATTAAAACGATTAAAAAAGAGGATACCGAAGAGGTAGCGCTCCCACCAATCGAGCATGTAGAGCCCCATCGTTACATTGTACAGATGGATCTTGCGACTAATCCAATTCATCTTCGTTCTTCCCTCTTCTTCTCCTCCATGATCAGATCCAATTCGATTTCGAATCGAGAAGAAAAACTGTGATTTGCTGCTGATTTTCGTCGCCTCGCCTAAAATAGAAATTGTACAGTCAGTCAATTGAGGCGGTCTTTATGTTTTACTCTCGTCATTTTTTACTTTATTTATCTACTGTCAGATTAAGATCTAACGATAGTCTGAAGTTCAATATTACAAGGAGAAACCGATATAAATCTTAACCTTTCGTATCGGTTCTTAACAAATAACCGATATAAAATGAACGCAACAGCGGTTATTTATATAGAACCATTAGCATCGGTTCTTAACAAGTAACCGATATAAAATAGAAATCTCCGCGACGGTTACTTGTAGAGAACCGTTACAGAATCTTTAGTAGCGGTTATTCATAAAGAACCGTTACAGAAGCCTTTAGTATCGGTTATTTATAAACAACCGTTACAGAAGCCTTTAGTGACAAATTGTGACCATTTGATCAAAATCAAATGGTCAATATTGGTTGGGTGACGTGGAAGCATATGGTGCAAGTGGCCCGCAAGGATTAATATATACAAGGAAATCGAGTTATATTGCAAAGATTTACGTTTTATAGCACAAATTGAAATGATTACAAGCAAAAATTTTAAGTATGACAGAGACAATTCAAATTTGAAACATAAGTAGCTAATTTTTCAATAATTTGATCCAATAATTAGAGAATAAAATTCTTGCCACCTAGGCCGAAGTTTCCACCATACATAATTTTGCACTTTAAATTGCTGAAATTAATAAAAAACAATTCTTTTCAAATTTCCCAAAAATAGATTACACACAAATTAATTAGAGTTAAGAAAATAAATACCTTTCATAAAAATCAGTTGCGAATCGAGATCCGTGCTAACAAATGAACCAAAGCAGAATCAGAACCAATATGCCAGAAAATATTAATTAAGAAAAAAAATAACAGTTTTTGCAATACAAATCCCGTTCTGATTCAAAAAATTATAATTGGTTTAAATTGAAATTGGATCAAAATATCGCCTTTCTACACAATTTCAGCGGGAAATGAAGCTGAATAAGGCTGGTTTAATCATAATATTTTTTTTCTAGATTGTAATTAGATTAATACTTCACATCTGATCGATAATCACCTTCAATTTCATCTAAATCATTTAAAAATAAACCTAACTGCAAGATATATGAGACAAATTCTCAATGTAAAACAGAAATTAAAACGATTAAAAAAGAGGATACCGAAGAGGTAGCGCTCCCACCAATCGAGCATGTAGAGCCCCATCGTTACATTGTACAGATGGATCTTGCGACTAATCCAATTCATCTTCGTTCTTCCCTCTTCTTCTCCTCCATGATCAGATCCAATTCGATTTCGAATCGAGAAGAAAAACTGTGATTTGCTGCTGATTTTCGTCGCCTCGCCTAAAATAGAAATTGTACAGTCAGTCAATTGAGGCGGTCTTTATGTTTTACTCTCGTCATTTTTTACTTTATTTATCTACTGTCAGATTAAGATCTAACGATAGTCTGAAGTTCAATATTACAAGGAGAAACCGATATAAATCTTAACCTTTCGTATCGGTTCTTAACAAATAACCGATATAAAATGAACTCAACAGCGATTATTTATATAGAACCATT
The DNA here is from genome assembly GCA_024447665.1 of Juncus inflexus. Classification (NCBI taxonomy): domain Eukaryota; kingdom Viridiplantae; phylum Streptophyta; class Magnoliopsida; order Poales; family Juncaceae; genus Juncus; species Juncus inflexus. Next base: position 9,976,543 of record JAJHPC010000003.1, read on the forward strand.
AGCATCGGTTCTTAACAAGTAACCGATATAAAATAGAAATCTCCGCGACGGTTACTTGTAGAGAACCGTTACAGAATCTTTAGTAGCGGTTATTCATAAAGAACCGTTACAGAAGCCTTTAGTATCGGTTATTTATAAAGAACCGTTACAGAAGCCTTTAGTGACAAATTGTGACCATTTGATCAAAATCAAATGGTCAATATTGGTTGGGTTACGTGGAAGCATAAGGTGCAAGTGGCCCGCAAGGATTAATATATACAAGGAAATCGAGTTATATTGCAAAGATTTACGTTTTATAGCACAAATTGAAATGATTACAAGCAAAAATTTTAAGTATGACAGAGACAATTCCAATTTGAAACATAAGTAGCTAATTTTTCATTAATTTGATCCAATAATTGGAGATTAAAATTCTTGCCACCTAGACCGAAGTTTCCACCATACAAAATTTTGCTCTATAAATTGCTGAAATTAATAAAAAGCAATTGTTTTCAAATTTCCCAAAAATAGATTAGACACAAATTAATTAGAGTTAAGAAAATAAATACCTTTCATAAAAATCAGTTGTGAATCGAGATCCGTTGTAACGGATGAACCAAAGCAGAATCAGAACCAATATGTCTGAAAATTTTAATTAAGAAAAAAAACAACAGAGTTTTTTCAATACAAATCCCGTCTGATTCAAAAAATTATAATCGGTTTAAATTGAAATTGGATCAAAATTTCGGCTTTCTACACAATTTCAGCGGGAAATGAAGCTGAATAAGGCTGGTTTAATCATAATATTTTATTTTTAGATTGTAACTAGATTAATACTTCACATCTGATCCATAATCACCTTCAATTTCATCTAAATCAGTTAAAATAAAACCTAACTGCACGATAGATGAGAGAAATACTGAAAGTAAAACAGAAATTAAAACGATTCAAAAAAAAGGATACTGAAGAGGTAGCGCTCCCACCAATCGAGCATGTAGAGCCCCATCGTTACATTGTACAGATCGATCTTGCGACTAATCCAATTCAGCTTCGTTCTTCCCTCTTCTTCTCCTCCACGATCAGATCCAATTCGATTTCGAATCGAGAAGAAAAACTATGATTTCGTCTTGCTGATTTTCGTCGCCTCGCCTAAAATAGAAATTGTACAGTCAGTCAATTGAGGCGGTCTTTAAGTTTTACTCTCGTCATTTTTGACTTTATTTATCTGCTGTCATATAAGATCTAATGATAGTCCGAAGTTCAATATTACAAGGAGAAACCGATATAAATCTTAACCTTTCGTATCGGTTCTTAACAAATAACCGATATAAAATGAACTCAACAGCGGTTATTTATATAGAACCATTAGTATCGGTTCTTAGCAAGTAACCGATATAAAATACAAATCTCCGCAACGGTTACTTGTAGAGAACCGTTACAGAATCTTTAGTAGCGGTTATTCATAAAGAACCGTTACAGAAGCCTTTAGTATCGGTTATTTATAAAGAACCGTTACAGAAGCCTTTAGTGACAAATTGTGACCATTTGATCAAAATCAAATGGTCAATATTGGTTGGGTTACGTGGAAGCATATGGTGCAAGTGGCCCGCAAGGATTAATATATACAAGGAAATCGAGTTATATTGCAAAGATTTACGTTTTATAGCACAAATTGAAATGATTACAAGCAAAAATTTTAAGTATGACAGAGACAATTCAAATTTGAAACATAAGTAGCTTATTTTTCATTAATTTGATCCAATAATTAGAGATTAAAATTCTTGCCACCTAGACCGAAGTTTCCACCATACAAAATTTTGCTCTTTAAATTGCAGAAATTAATAAAAAGCAATTGTTTTCAAATTTCCCAAAAATAGATTAGACACAAATTAATTAGAGTTAAGAAAATAAATACCTTTCATAAAAATCAGTTGCGAATCGAGATCCGTTGTAACCGATGAACCAAAGCAGAATCAGAACCAATATGTCTGAAAATTGTAATTAAGAAAAAAAACAACAGTTTTTTCAATACAAATCCCGTTCTGATTCAAAAAATTATAATTGGTTTAAATTGAAATTGGATCAAAATTTCGCCTTTCTACACAATTTCAGCGGGAAATTAAGCTGAATAAGGCTGGTTTAATCATAATAATTTTTTTCTAGATTGCAATTAGATTAATACTTCATATCTGATCCATAATCACCTTCAATTTCATCTAAATCAGTTAAAATAAAACCTAACTGCACGATAGATGAGAGAAATACTGAAACTAAAACAGAAATTAAAACGATTAAAAAAGAGGATACTGAAGAGGTAGCGCACCCACCAATCGAGCATGTAGAGCCCCATTGTTACATTGTACATATGGATCTTGCGACTAGTCCAATTCATCTTCGTTCTTCCCTCTTCTTCTCCTCCACGATCAGATCCAATTCGATTTCGAATCGAGAAGAAAAACTATGATTTGCTGCTGATTTTCGTCGCCTCGCCTAAAATAGAAATTGTACAGTCAGTCAATTGAGGCGGTCTTTAAGTTTTACTCTCGTCATTTTTGACTTTATTTATCTACTGTCAGATAAGATCTAACGATAGTCCGAAGTTCAATATTACAAGGAGAAACCGATATAAATCTTAACCTTTCGTATCGGTTCTTAACAAATAACCGATATAAAATGAACTCAACAGGGGTTATTTATATAGAACCATTAGTATCGGTTCTTAGCAAGTAACCGATATAAAATACAAATCTCCGCAACGGTTACTCGTAGAGAACCGTTACAGAATCTTTAGTAGCGGTTATTCATAAAGAACCGTTACAGAAGCCATTAGTATCGGTTATTTATAAAGAACCGTTACAAAAGCCTTTAGTGACAAACTGTGACCATTTGATCAAAATCAAATGGTCAATATTGGTTGGGTGACGTGGAAGCATATGGTGCAAGTGGCCCGCAAGGATTAATATATACAAGGAAATCGAGTTATATTGCCAAGATTTACGTTTTAGAGCACAAATTGAAATGATTACAAGCAAAAATTTTAAGTATGACAGAGATAATTCAAATTTGAAACATAAGTAGCTAATTTTTCATTAATTTCATCCAATAATTAGAGATTAAAATTCTTGCCACCTAGACCGAAGTTTCCACCATACATAATTTTGCTCTTTAAATTGCTGAAATTAATAAAAAGCAATTGTTTTCAAATTTCCCAAAAATAGATGAGACACAAATTAATTAGAGTTAAGAAAATGAATACCTTTCATAAAAATCAGTTGCGAACCGAGATCCGTTGTAACAGATGAACCAAAGCAGAATCAGAACCAATATGTCTGAAAATTTTAATTAAGAAAGAAAATAACAGTTTTTGCAATACAAATCCCGTTCGATTCAAAAAATTATAATTGGTTTCAATTGAAATTGGATCAAAATTTCGCCTTTCTACACAATTTCTGCGGGAAATGAAGCTGAATAAGGCTGGTTTAATCATAATATTTTTTTCTAGATTGTAATTAGATTAATACTTCACGTCGATCCATAATCATCTTCAATTTCATCTAAATCGGTTAAAATAAAACCTAACCGCACGATATATGAGAGAAATACTGAAAGTAAAACAGAAATTAAAACGATTAAAAAAGAGGATACTGAAGAGGTAGCGCTCCCACCAATCGAGCATGTTGAGCCCCATCATTACATTGTACAGATGGATCTTGCGACTAATCCAATTCATCTTTGTTCTTCCCTCTTCTTCTCCTCCACGATCAGATCCAATTCGATTTCGAATCGAGAAGAAAAACTATGATTTGCTGCTGATTTTAATCGCCTCGCCTAAAATAGAAATTGTATAGTCAGTCAATTGAGGCGGTCTTTAAGTTTTACTCTCGTAATTTTTGACTTTATTTATCTACTGTCAGATTAAGATCTAACGATAGTCTGAAGTTCAATATTACAAGGAGAAACCGATATAAATCTTAACCTTTCGTATCGGTTCTTAACAAATAACCGATATAAAATGAACTCAACAGCGGTTATTTATATAGAACCATTAGTATCGGTTCTTAACAAGTAACCGATATAAAATACAATTCTCCGCGATGGTTACTTGTAGAGAACCGTTACAGAATCTTTAGTAGCGGTTATTCATAAAGAACCGTTACAAAAGCCTTTAGTATCGGTTATTTAAAAAGAACTGTTACAGAAGCCTTTAGTGACAAATTGTGACCATTTGATCAAAATCAAATGGTCAATATTGGTTGGGTGACGTGGAAGCATATGGTACAACTGGCCCGCAAGGACTAATATATACAAGGAAATCGAGTTATATTGCAAAGATTTACGTTTTATAGCACAAATTGAAATGATTACAACCAAAAATTTTAAGTATGACACAGACAATTCAAATTTGAAACATAAGTAGCTAATTTTTCATTAATTTGATCCAATAATTAGAGATTAAAATTCTTGCCACCTAGACCAAAGTTTCCACCATACATAATTTTGCTCTTTAAATTGCTGAAATTAATAAAAAGCAATTGTTTTCAAATTTCCCAAAAATAGATTAGACACAAATTAATTAGAGTTAAGAAAATAAATACCTTTCATAAAAATCAGTTGCGAATCGAGATCCGTTGTAACAGATGAACCAAAGCATAATCAGAACCAATATGTCTGAAAATTTTAAGTAAGAAAAAAAATAACAGTTTTTGCAATACAAATCCCGTTCTGATTCAAAAAATTATAATTGGTTTAAATTGAAATTGGATCAAAATTTCGCCTTTCTACACAATTTCAGCGGGAAATGAAGCTGAATAAGGCTGGTTTAATCATAATATTTTTTTTCTAGATTGTAATTAGATTAATACTTCACATCTGATCCATAATCACCGTCAATTTCATCTAAATCAGTTAAAATAAAACCTAACTGCACGATATATGAGAGAAATACTGAAAGTAAAACAGAAATTAAAACGATTAAAAAAGATGATACTGAAGAGGTAGCGCTCCCACCAATCGAGCGTGTAGAGCCCCATCGTTACATTGTACAGATGGATCTTGCGACTAATCCAATTCATCTTCGTTCTTCCCTCTTCTTCTCCTCCACGATCAGATCCAATTCGATTTCGAATCGAGAAGAAAAACTATGATTTGCTGCTGATTTTAATCGCCTCGCCTAAAATAGAAATTGTACGTCAGTCAATTGAGGCGGTCTTTAAGTTTTACTCTCGTCATTTTTGACTTTATTTATCTACTTTCAGATTAAGATCTAACGATAGTCTGAAGTTCAATATTACAAGGAGAAACCGATATAAATCTTAACCTTTCGTATCGGTTCTTAACAAATAACCGATATGAAATGAACTCAACAGCGGTTATTTATATAGAACAATTAGTATCTGTTCTTAACAAGTAACCGATACAAAATACAATTCTCCGCGATGGTTACTTGTAGAGAACCGTTACAGAATCTTTAGTAGCGGTTATTCATAAAGAACCGTTACATAAGCCTTTAGTATCGGTTATTTATAAAGAACCGTTACAGAAGCCTTTAGTGACAAATTGTGACCATTTGATCAAAATCAAATGGTCAATATTGGTTGGGTGACGTGGAAGCATATGGTACAACTGGCCCGCAAGGACTAATATATACAAGGAAATCGAGTTATATTGCAAAGATTTACGTTTTATAGCACAAATTGAAATGATTACAAGCAAAAATTTTAAGTATGACACAGACAATTCAAATTTGAAACATAAGTAGCTAATTTTTCATTAATTTGATCCAATAATTAGAGATTAAAATTCTTGCCACCTAGACCAAAGTTTCCACCATACATAATTTTGCTCTTTAAATTGCTGAAATTAATAAAAAGCAATTGTTTTCAAATTTCCCAAAAATAGATTAGACACAAATTAATTCGAGTTAAGAAAATAAATACCTTTCATAAAAATCAGTTGCGAATCGAGATCCGTTGTAACAGATGAACAAAAGCATAATCAGAACCAATGTGTCTGAAAATTTTAATTAAGGAAAAAAATAACAGTTTTTGCAATACAAATCCCGTTCCGATTCAAAAAATTATAATTGGTTTAAATTGAAATTGGATCAAAATTTCGCCTTTCTACACAATTTCAGCGGGAAATGAAGCTGAATAAGGCGCGTTTAATTATAATATTTTTTTTCTAAATTGTAATTGGATTAATACTTCACATCTGATCCATAATCACCTTCAATTTCATCTAAATCAGTTAAAATAAAACCTAACTGCACGATATATGGGAGAAATACTGAAAGTAAAACAGAAATTAAAACGATTAAAAAAGAGGATACTGAAGAGGTAGCGCTCCCACCAATCGAGCATGTAGAGCCCCATCGTTACATTGTACAGATGGATCTTGCGACTAATCCAATTCATCTTCATTCTTCCCTCTTCTTCTTCTCCACGATCAGATACAATTCGATTTCGAATAGAGAAGAAAAACTATGATTTGCTGCTGATTTTCGTCGCCTCGCCTAAAATAGAAATTGTACAGTCAGTCAATTGAGGCTGTCTTTAAGTTTTACTCTCGTCATTTTTGACTTTATTTATCTACTGTCAGATTAAGATCTAACGAGAGTCTGAAGTTCAATATTACAAGGAGAAACCGATATAAATCTTAACCTTTCGTATCGGTTCTTAACAAATAACCGATATAAAATGAACTCAACAGCGATTATTTATATAGAACCATTAGTATCGGTTCTTAACAAGTAACCGATATAAAATACAAATCTCCGCGATGGTTACTTGTAGAGAACCGTTACAGAATCTTTAGTAGCGGTTATTCATAAAGAACCGTTACAGAAGCCTTTAGTATCGGTTATTTATAAATAACCGTTACATAAGGCTTTAGTGACAAATTATGACCATTTGATCAAAATCAAATGGTCAATATTTTTTGGGTGACGTGGAAGCATATGGTGCAACTGGCCCGCAAGGATTAATATATACAAGGAAATCGAGTTATATTGCAAAGATTTACGTTTTATAGCACAAATTGAAATGATTACAAGCAAAAATTTTAAGTATGACAGAGACAATTCAAATTTGAATCATAAGTAGCTAATTTTTCATTAATTTGATCCAATAATTAGAGATTAAAATTCTTGCCACCTAGACCGAAGTTTCCACCATACATAATTTTGCTCTTTAAATTGCTGAAATTAATAAAATGCAATTGTTTTCAACTTTCCCCAAAATAGATTAGACACAAATTAATTAGAGTTAAGCAAATAAATACCTTTCATAAAAATCAGTTGTGAATCCAGATCCGTTGTAACAGATGAACCAAAGCAGAATCAGAACCAATATGTCTGAAAATTTTCATTAAGGAAAAAAATAACAGTTTTTGCAATACAAATCCCGTTCTGATTCAAAAAATTATCATTGGTTTAAATTGAAATTGGATCAAAATTTCGCCTTTCTACACAATTTCAGCAGGAAATAAAGCTGAATAAGGCTGGTTTAATTATAATATTTTTTTTCTAGATTGTAATTGGATTAATACTTCACATCTGATCCATAATCACCGTCAATTTCATCTAAATCAGTTAAAATAAAACCTAACTGCACGATATATGAGAGAAATACTGAAAGTAAAACAGAAATTAAAACGATTAAAAAAGATGATATCGAAGAGGTAGCGCTCCCACCAATCGAGCTCGTAGAGCCCCATCGTTACATTGTACGAGATGGATCTTGCGACTAATCCAATTCATCTTCGTTCTTCCCTCTTCTTCTCCTCCACGATCAGATCCAATTCGATTTCGAATCGAGAAGAAAAACTATGATTTGCTGCTGATTTTCGTCGCCTCGCCTAAAATAGAAATTGTACAGTCAGTCAATTGTGGCGGTCTTTGAGTTTTACTCTCGTCATTTTTGACTTTATTTATCTACTGTCAGATTAAGATCTAACGAGAGTCTGAAGTTCAATATTACAAGGAGAAACCGATATAAATCTTAACCTTTCGTATCGGTTCTTAACAAATAACCGATATAAAATGAACTCAACAGCGATTATTTATATAGAACCATTAGTATCGGTTCTTAACAAGTAACCGATATAAAATACAAATCTCCGCGACGGTTACTTGTAGAGAACCGTTACAGAATCTTTAGTAGCGGTTATTCATAAAGAACCGTTACAGAAGCCTTTAGTATCGGTTATTTATAAACAACCGTTACAGAAGCCTTTAGTGACAAATTGTGACCATTTGAACAAAATCAAATGGTCAACATTGGTTGGGTGACGTGGAAGCATATGGTGCAAGTGGCCCGCAAGGATTAATATATACAAGGAAATTGAGTTATATTGCGAAGATTTACGTTTTATAGCACAAATTGAAATGATTACAAGCAAAAATTTTAAGTATGACAGAGACAATTCAAATTTGAAACATAAGTAGCTTATTTTTCATTAATTTGATCCAATAATTAGAGATTAAAATTCTTGCCACCTAGTCTGAAGTTTCCACCATACATAATTTTGCTATTTAAATTGCTGAAATTAATAAAAAGCAATTCTTTTCAAATTTACCAAAAATAGATTAGACACAAATTAATTAGAGTTAAGAAAATAAATACCTTTCATAAAAATCAGTTGCGAGTCGAGATCCGTTGTGACAGATGAACCAAAGCAGAATCAGAACCAATATGTCTGAAAATTTTAATTAAGAAAAAAAAATAACAGTTTTTGCAATAAAAATCCGGTTCTGATGCAAAAAATTATAATTGGTTTAAATTGAAATTGGATCAAAATTTCGCCTTTCTACACCATTTCAGCGGGAAATGAAGCTGAATAAGGCTGGTTTAATCATAATATTTTTTTTCTAGATTGTAAGTAGATTAATACTCCACATCTGATCCATAATCACCTCCAATTTCATCTAAATCAGTTAAAATAAAACCTAACTGCACGATATATGAGAGAAATACTGAAAGTAAAACAGAAATTAAACGATTAAAAAAGAGGATACTGAAGAGGTAGCGCTCCCACCAATCGAGCGTGTAGAGCCCCATCGTTACATTGTACAGATGGATCTTGCGACTAATCCGATTCAACTTCGTTCTTCCCTCTTCTTCTCCTCCACGATCAGATCCAATTCGATTTCGAATCGAGAAGAAAAACTATGATTTGTTGCTGATTTTCGTCGCCTCGCCTAAAATAGAAAATTGTACAGTCAGTCAATTGAGGCGGTCTTTAAGTTTTACTCTCGTCATTTTTGACTTTATTTATCTACTGTCATATTAAGATCTAACGATAGTCTGAAGTTCAATATTACAAGGAGAAACCGATATAAATCTCAACCTTTCGTATCGGTTCTTAACAAATAACCGATATAAAATGAACTCAACAGCGGTTATTTATATAGAACCATTAGTATCGGTTCTTAACAAGTAACCGATATAAAATACAAATCTCCGCGACGGTTACTTGTAGAGAACCGTTACAGAATCTTTTGTAGCGGTTATTCATAAAGAACCGTTAGAGAAGCCTTTAGTATTGGTTATATATAAAGAACCGTTACAGAAGCCTTTAGTGACAAATTTCGACCATTTGATCAAAATGAAATGGCCAATATTGGTTGGGTGATGTGGGAGCATATGGTGCAAGTGGCCCGCAAGGAATAATATATACAAGGAAATCGAGTTATATTGCCAAGATTTACGTTTTATAGCACAAATTGAAATGATTACAAGCAAAAATTTTAAGTATGACAGATACAATTCAAATTTGAAACATAAGTAGCTTATTTTTCATTAATTTGATCCAATAATTAGAGATTAAAATTCTTGCCACCTGGACCGAAGTTTCCACCATACATAATTTTGCTCTTTAAATTGCTGAAATTAATAAAAAGCAATTCTTTTCAAATTTCCCAAAAATAGATTAGACACAAATTAATTAGAGTTAAGAAAATACAGACCTTTCATAAAAATCAGTTGCGAATCGAGATCCGTTGTAACAGATGAACCAAAGCAGAATCAGAACCAATATGTCTGAAAATTTTAATTAAGAAAAAAAATAATAGTTTTTGCAATACAAATCCGGTTCTGATTCAAAAAATTATAATTGGTTTAAATTGAAATTGGATCAAAATTTCGCCTTTCTACACAATTTCAGCGGGAAATGAAGCTGAATAAGGCTGGTTTGATCATAATATTTTTTTTCTAGATTGTAATTAGATTAATACTTCACATCTGATCCATAATCACGTTCAATTTCATCTAAATCAGTTAAAATAAAACCAAACTGCACGATATATGAGAGAAATACTGAAAGTAAAACAGAAATTAAAACGATTAAAAAAGAGGATACTGAAGAGGTAGCGCTCCCACCAATCGAGCATGTACAGCCCCATCGTTACATTGTACATATGGATCTTGTGACTAATCCAATTCATCTTCGTTCTTCCCTCTACTTCTCCTCCACGATCAGATCCAATTCGATTTCGAATCGAGAAGAAAAACTATGATTTGCTGCTGATTTTCGTCGCCTCGCCTAAAATAGAAATTGTACAGTCAGTCAATTGAGGCGGTCTTTAAGTTTTACTCTCGTCATTTTTGACTTTATTTATCTGCTGTCATATTAAGATCTAACGATAATCGGAAGTTCAATATTATAAGGAGAAACCGATATAAATCTTAACCTTTCGTATCGGTTCTTAACAAATAACCGATATAAAATGAACTCAACAGCGGTTATTTATATAGAACCATTAGTATCGGTTCTTAACAAGTAACCGATAAAAAATACAAATCTCCGCGACGGCTACTTGTAGAGAACCGTTACAGAATCTTTAGTAGCGGTTATTCATAAAGAACCGTTACAGAAGCCTTTAGTATCGGTTATTTATAAAGAACCGTTACAGAAGCCTTTAGTGACAAATTGTGACCATTTGATCAAAATCAAATGGTCAATATAGGTTGCGTGACGTGGAAGCATATGGTGCTAGTGGCCCGCAAGGATTAATATATACAAGGAAATCGAGTTATATTGCGAAGATTTACGTTTTATAGCACAAATTGAAATGATTACAAGCAAAAATTTTAAGTATGACAGAGACAATTCAAATTTGAAACATAACTAGCTTAGTTTTCATTAATTTGATCCAATAATTAGAGATTAAAATTCTCGCCATCTAGACCGAAGTTTCCACCATACGTAATTTTGCTCTTTAAATTGCCGAAATTAATAAAAAGCAATTCTTTTCAAATTTCTCAAAAATAGATTAGACACAAATTAATTAGAGTTGAGAAAATAAATACCTTTCATAAAAATCAGTTGCGAATCGAGATCCGTGGTTACAGATGAACCAAAGCAGAATCAGAACCAATATATCTGAAAATTTTAACTAAGAAAAAAAATAACAATTTTTGCAATACACATCCCGTTCTGATTCAAAAAATTATAATTGGTTTAAATTGAAATTGGATCAAAATTTCGCCTTTCTACACAATTTCAGCGGGAAATGAAGCTGAATAAGGCTGGTTTAATCATAATATTTTTTTTCTAGATTATAATTAGATTAATACTTCACATCGATCCATAATCACCTTCAATTTCATCTAAATCGGTTAAAATAAAACCTAACAAACACGATATATGAGAGAAATACCGAAAGTAAAACAGAAATTAAAACGATTAGAAAAGAGGATACTTAAGAGGTAGCGCTCCCACCAATCGAGCATGTAGAGCCCCATCGTTACATTGTACAGATGGATCTTTCGACTAATCCAATTCATCTTCGTTCTTCCCTCTTCTTCTCCTCCACGATCAGATCCAATTCGATTTCGAATCGAGAAGAAAAACTATGATTTGCTGCTGATTTTCGTCGCCTCGCCTAAAATAGAAATTGTACAGTCAGTCAATTGAGGCGGTCTTTAAGTTTTACTCTCGTCATTTTTGACTTTATTTATCTGCTGTCATATTAAGATCTAACGATAATCGGAAGTTCAATATTATAAGGAGAAACCGATATAAATCTTAACCTTTCGTATCGGTTCTTAACAAATAACCGATATAAAATGAACTCAACAGCGGTTATTTATATAGAACCATTAGTATCGGTTCTTAACAAGTAACCGATATAAAATACAAATCTCCGCGACGGCTACTTGTAGAGAACCGTTACAGAATCTTTAGTAGCGGTTATTCATAAAGAACCGTTACAGAAGCCTTTAGTATCGGTTATTTATAAAGAACCGTTACAGAAGCCTTTAGTGACAAATTGTGACCATTTGATCAAAATCAAATGGTCAATATTGGTTGCGTGACGTGGAAGCATATGGTGCTAGTGGCCCGCAAGGATTAATATATACAAGGAAATCGAGTTATATTGCGAAGATTTACGTTTTATAGCACAAATTGAAATGATTACAAGCAAAAATTTTAAGTATGATAGAGACAATTCAAATTTGAAACATAACTAGCTTATTTTTCATTAATTTGATCCAATAATTAGAGATTAAAATTCTCGCCACCTAGACCAAAGTTTCCACCATACATAATTTTGCTCTTTAAATTGCTGAAATAAATAAAAAGCAATTCTTTTCAAATCTCCCAAAAATAGATTAGACACAAATTAATTAGAGTTAAGAAAGTAAATACCTTTCATAAAAATCAGTTGTGAATCGAGATCCGTTGTAACAGATGAACCAAAGCAGAATCAGAACCAATATGTCTGAAAATTTTAATTTAGAAAAAAAATAACAGTTTTTGCAATACAAATCCGGTTCTGATTCAAAAAATTATAATTGGTTTAAATTGAAATTGGATCAAAATTTCGCCTTTCTACACAATTTCAGCGGGAAATGAAGCTGAATAAGGCTGGTTTAATCATAATATTTTTTTTCTAGATTGTAATTAGATTAATACTTCACATCTGATCCATAATCACCTTCAATTTCATCTAAATCAGTTAAAATAAAACCTAACTGCACGATATATGAGAGAAATACTGAAAGTAAAACAGAAATTAAAACGATTAGAAAAGAGGATAATGAAGAGGTAGCGCTCCCGCCAATCGAGCGTGTAGAGCGCCATCGTTACATTGTACAGATGGATCTTGCGACTAATCCAATTCATCTTCGTTCTTCCCTCTTCTTCTCCTCCACGATCAGATCCGATTCGATTTCGAATCGAGAAGAAAAACTATGAGTTGCTGCTGATTTTCGTCGCCTCGCCTAAAATAGAAATTGTACAGTCAGTCAATTGAGGCGGTCTTTAAGTTTTACTCTCGTCATTTTTGACTTTATTTATCTACTGTCAGATTAAGATCTAACGATAGTCTGAAGTTCAATATTACAAGGAGAAACCGATATAAATCTTAACCTTTCGTATCGGTTCTTAACAAATAACCGATATAAAATGAACTCAACAGCGGTTATTTATATAGAACCATTAGTATCGGTTCTTAACAAGTAACCGATATAAAATACAAATCTCCGCGACGGTTACTTGTAGAGAACCGTTACAGAATCTTTAGTAGCGGTTATTCATAAAGAACCGTTACAGAAGCCTTTAGTATTGGTTATTTATAAGGAACCGTTACAGAAGCCTTTAGTGATAAATTGTGACCATTTTATCAAAATCAAATGGTCAATATTGGTTGGGTGATTTGTAAGCATATGGTGCAAGTGACCCGCAAGGATTAATATATATAAGGAAATCGAGTTATATTGTGAAGATTTACGTTTTATAGCACAAATTGAAATGATTACAAGCATGGTTGCAGAAAACGGAAAACGGGGTTTTAATCGGACAGAGTTTTTTTTGGGTTTAGGAGTTTAATCAGGATTAATCGAATTAATCGCTATCCATTAATCGGACTGAATTTTTATATATATTTGAAATAATATCAACATTTATAACAAAAATATCCAATATCCTAAACTCACAATCTAACGAAACATATAATTTAAAATTCAAATACATAAATCCAATTAAATCACAAATAATGTTCAATACATAGTTCAAAATTTAAAAATAAATTGAAAATGGGCTGGGATGGGCCGGATTTATTAAAATTTTAAATGATGTAAAAAAATTTGGACTTAAACGGTGGGCCTAAACGGTCCAAAAACGGCCCATAAAAGCCTTAAACGGTGGGCCATTTTTTGGGGCCGTTTAGACCTTAAATTAAACTTTTGCCACCGTTTAGCGATAAATCCCCGTTTAATCGGGGATTAAACCCGATTTCTGCAACACTGATTACAAGCAAAAATTTTAAGTATGACAGAGACAATTCAAATTTGAAACATAAGTAGCTTATTTTTCATTAATTTGATCCAATAATTAGAGATTAAAATTCTTGCCACCTAGACCGAAGTTTCCACCATACATAATTTTGCTCTTTAAATTGCTGAAATTAATAAAAAGCAATTCTTTTCAAATTTCCCAAAAATAGATTAGACACAAATTAATTAGAGTTAAGAAAATAAATACCTTTCATAACAATCAGTTGTGAATCGAGATCCGTTGTAACAGATGAACCAAAGCAGAATCAGAACCAATATATCTGAAAATTTTTATTAAGAAAAAAAATAACAGTTTTTGCAATACAAATCCGGTTCTGATTCAAAAAATTATATTTGGTTGAAATTGAAATTGGATCAAAATTTCGTCTTTCTACACAATTTCAGCAGGAAATGAAGCTGAATAAGGCTGGTTTAATCATAATATTTTTTTTCTAGATTGTAATAAGATTAATACTTCACATCTGATCCATAATCACCTTCAATTTCATCTAAATCGGTTAAAATAAAACCTAAGCGCACGATATATGAGAGAAATGCGAAAGTAAAACAGAAATTAAAACGATTAGAAAAGAGGATACTGAAGAGGTAGCGCTCCCACCAATCGAGCGTGTAGAGCCCCATCGTTACATTGTACAGATGGATCTTGCGACTAATCCAATTCAACTTCGTTCTTCCCTCTTCTTCTCCTCCACGATCAGATCCAATTCGATTTCGAATCGAGAAGAAAAACTATGATTTGCTGCTGATTTTCGTCGCCTCGCCTAAAATAGAAATTGTACAATCAGTCAATTGAGGCGGTCTTTAAGTTTTACTCTCGTCATTTTTGACTTTATTTATCTACTGTCAGATTAAGATCTAACGATAGTCTGAAGTTCAATATTACAAGGAGAAACCGATATAAATCTCAACCTTTCGTATCGGTTCTTAACAAATAACCGATGTAAAATGAACTCAACAGCGGTTATTTATATAGAACCATTAGTATCGGTTCTTAACAAGTAACCGATATAAAATACAAATCTCCGCGACGGTTGAACCGTTACAGAATCTTTAGTAGCGGTTATTCATAAAGAACCGTTACAGAAGCCTTTAGTATCGGTTATTTATAAAGAACCGTTACAGAAGCCTTTAGTGACAAATTGTGACCATTTGATCAAAATCAAATGGTCAATATTGGTTAGGTGACGTGGAAGCATATGGTGCAAGTGGCCCGCAAGGATTAATATATACAAGAAAATCGAGTTATATTGCGAAGATTTATGTTTTATAGCACAAATTGAAATGATTACAAGCAAAAATTTTAAGTATGACAGAGACAATTCAAATTTGAAACATAAGTAGCTTATTTTTCATTAATTTCATCCAATAATTAGAGATTAAAATTCTCGCCACCTAGACCGAAGTTTCCACCATACATAATTTTGCTCTTTAAATTGCTGAAATTAATAAAAAGCAATTCTTTTCAAATCTCCCGAAAATAGATTCGACACAAATTAATTAGAGTTAAGAAAATAAATACCTTTCATAAAAATCAGTTGTGAATCGAGATCCGTTGTAACAGATGAACCAAAGCAGAATCAGAACCAATATATCTGAAAATTTTTATTAAGAAAAAAAATAACTGTTTTTGCAATACAAATCCGGTTCTGATTCAAAAAATTATATTTGGTTGAAATTGAAATTGGATCAAAATTTCGTCTTTCTACACAATTTCAGCGGGAAATGAAGCTGAATAAGGCTGGTTTAATCATAATATTTTTTTTCTAGATTGTAATTAGATTAATACTTCACATCTGATCCATAATCACCTTCAATTTCATCTAAATCGGTTAAAATAAAACCTAACCGCACGATATATGAGAGAAATACTGAAAGTAAAACAGAAATTAAAACGATTAGAAAAGAGGATACTGAAGAGGTAGCGCTCCCACCAATCGAGCGTGTAGAGCCCCATCGTTACATTGTACAGATGGATCTTGCGACTAATCCAATTCATCTTCGTTCTTCCCTCTTCTTCTCCTCCACGATCAGATCCAATTCGATTTCGAATCGAGAAGAAAAACTATGTATTGCTGCTGATTTTCGTCGCCTCGCCTAAAACAGAAATTGTACAGTCAGTCAATTGAGGCGGTCTTTAAGTTTTACTCTCGTCATTTTTGACTTTATTTATCTACTGTCAGATTAAGATCTAACGATAGTCTGAAGTTCAATATTACAAGGAGAAACCGATATAAATCTTAACCTTTCGTATCGGTTCTTAACAAATAACCGATATAAAATGAACTCAACAGCGGTTATTTGTATAGAACCATTAGTATCGGTTCTTAACAAGTAACCGATATTAAATACAAATCTCCGCGACGGTTACTTGTAGAGAACCGTTATAGAATATTTACTAGCGGTTATTCATAAAGAACCGTTACAGAAGCCTTTAGTATCGGTGATTTATAAAGAACCGTTACAGAAGCCTTTAGTGACAAATTGTGACTATTTGATCAAAATCAAATGGTCAATATTGGTTGGGTGATGTGGAAGCATATGGTGCAAGTGGCCCGCAAGGATTAATATATACAAGAAAATCGAGTTATATTGCGAAGATTTATGTTTTATAGCACAAATTTAAATGATTACAAGCAAAAATTTTAAGTATGACAGAGACAATTCAAATTTGAAACATAACTAGCTTATTTTTCATTAATTTGATCCAATAATTAGAGATTAAAATTCATGCCACCTACACCGAAGTTTCCAACATACATAATTTTGCTCTTTAAATTGCTGAAATTAATAAAAAGCAATTATTTTCAAATTTCCCAAAAATAGATTAGACACAAATTAATTAGAGTTAAGAAAATAAATACCTTTCATAAAAATCAGTTGCGAATCGAGATCCGTTGTAACAGATGAACCAAAGCAGAATCAAAACCAATATGTCTGAAAATTTTTACTAAGAAAAAAAATAACAGTTTTCGCAATACAAATCCCGTTCTGATTCAAAAAATTATAATTGGTTTAAATTGAAATTGGATCAAAATTTCGCCTTTCTACACAATTTCAGCAGGAAATGAAGCTGAATAAAGCTGGTTTAATCATAATATTTTTTTTCTAGATTGTAATTAGATTAATACTTCACATCTGATCCATAATCACCTTCAATTTCATCTAAATCAGTTAAAATAAAACCTAACTGCACGATATATGAGAGAAATACCGAAAGTAAAACAGAAATTAAAACGATTAAAAAAGAGGGTACTGAAGAGGTAGCGCTTCCACCAATCGAGCGTGTAGAGCCCCATCGTTACATTGTACAGATGGATCTTGCGACTAATCCAATTCATCTTCGTTCTTCCCTCTTCTTCTCCTCCACGATCGGATCCAATTCGATTTCGAATCGAGAAGAAAAACTATGATTTGCTGCTGATTTTCGTCGCCTCGCCTAAAATAGAAATTGTACAGTCAGTCAATTGAGACGGTCTTTAAGTTTTACTCTCGTCATTTTTTACTTTATTTATCTACTGTCAGATTAAGATCTAACGATAGTCTGAAGTTCAATATTACAAGGAGAAACCGATATAAATCTTAACCTTTCGTATCGGTTCTTAACAAATAACCGATATAAAATGAACTCAACAGCGGTTATTTGTATAGAACCATTAGTATCGGTTCTTAACAAGTAACCGATATAAAATACAAATCTCCGCGACGGTTACTAGTAGAGAACCGTTATAGAATCTTTAGTAGTGGTTATTCAAAAAGAACCGTTACAGAATCCTTTAGTATCGGTGATTTATAAAGAACCGTTACAGAAGCCTTTAGTGACAAATGGTGACTATTTGATCAAAATCAAATGGTCAATATTGGTTGGGTGACGTGGAAGCATATGGTGCAAGTGGCCCGCAAGGATTAATATATACAAGGAAATCGAGTTATATTGCGAAGATTTACGTTTTATAGCACAAATTGAAATGATTACAAGCAAAAATTTTACGTATGACAGAGACAATTCAAATTTGAAACATAAGTAGCTTATTTTTCATTAATTTGATACAATAATTGGAGATTAAAATTCTTGCCACCTAGACCGAAGTTTCCACCATACATAATTCTGCTCTTTAAATTGCTGAAATTAATAAAAAGCAATTATTTTCAAATTTCCCAAAAATAGATTAGACACAAATTAATTAGGGTTAAGAAAATAAATACCTTTCATAAAAATCAGTTGCGAATCGAGATCCGTTGTAACAGATGAACCAAAGCAGAATCAGAACCAATATGTCTGAAAATTTTAACTAAGAAAAAAAATAACAGTTTTTGCAATACACATCCCGTTCTGATTCAAAAAATTATAATTGGTTTAAATTGAAATTGGATCAAAATTTCGCCTTTCTACACAATTTCAGCGGGAAATGAAGCTGAATAAGGCTGGTTTAATCATAATATTTTTTTTCTAGATTGTAATTAGATTAATACTTCACATCGATCCATAATCACCTTCAATTTCATCTAAATCAGTTAAAATAAAACCTAACTGCACGATATATGAGAGAAATACTGAAAAGTAATACAGAAATTAAAACGATTAAAAAAGAGGATAATGAAGAGGTAGCGCTCCCACCAATCGAGCATGTAGAGCCCCATCGTTACATTGTACAGATGGATCTTGTGACTAATCCAATTCATCTTCGTTCTTCCCTCTTCTTCTCCTCCACGATCGGATCCAATTCGATTTCGAATCGAGAAGAAAAACTATGATTTGCTGCTGATTTTCGTCGCCTCGCCTAAAATAGAAATTGTACAGTCAGTCAATTGAGACGGTTTTTAAGTTTTACTCTCGTCATTTTTTACTTTATTTATCTACTGTCAAGATTAAGATCTAACGATAGTCTGAAGTTCAATATTACAAGGAGAAGCCGATATAAATCTTAACCTTTCGTATCGGTTCTTAACAAATAACCGATATAAAATGAACTCAACAGCGGTTATTTGTATAGAACCATTAGTATCGGTTCTTAACAAGTAACCGATATAAAATACAAATCTCCGCGACGGTTACTTGTAGAGAACCGTTACAGAATCATTAGTAGCGGTTATTCATAAAGAACCGTTACAGAAGCCTTTAGTATCGGTGATTTATAAAGAACCGTTACAGAAGCCTTTATTGACAAATTGTGACTATTTGATCAAAATCAAATGGTCAATATTGGTTGGGTGACGTGGAAGCATAAGGTGCAAGTGGCCCGCAAGGATTAATATATACAAGGAAATCGAGTTATATTGCGAAGATTTACGTTTTATAGCACAAATTGAAATGATTACAAGCAAAAATTTTACGTATGACAGAGACAATTCAAATTTGAAACATAAGTAGCTTATTTTTCATTAATTTGATACATTAATTGGAGATTAAAATTCTTGCCACCTAGACCGAAGTTATCACCATACATAATTTTGCTCTTTAAATTGCTGAAATTAATAAAAAGCAATTATTTTCAAATTTCCCAAAAATAGATTAGACACAAATTAATTAGAGTTAAGAAAATAAGTACCTTTCATAAAAATCAGTTGCGAATCGATATCCGTTGTAACAGATGAACCAAAGCAGAATCAAAACCAATATGTCTGAAAATTTTTACTAAGAAAAAAAATAACAGTTTTTGCAATACAAATCCCGTTCTGATTCAAAAAATTATAATTGGTTTAAATTGAAATTGGATCAAAATTTCGCCTTTCTACACAATTTCAGCAGGAAATGAAGCTGAATAAGGCTATTTTTAACAATAATATTTTTTTTCTAGATTGTAATTAGATTAATACTTCACATCTGATCCATAATCACCTTCAATTTCAAATAAATCAGTTAAAATAAAACCTAACTACACGATATATGAGAGAAATACTGAAAGTAAAACAGAAATTAAAACGATTAAAAAAGAGGATACTGAAGAGGTAGCGCTCCCACCAATCGAGCACGTAGAGCCCCATCGTTACATTGTACAGATGGATCTTGTGACTAATCCAATTCATCTTCGTTCTTCCCTCTTCTTCTCCTCCACGATCGGATCCAATTCGATTTCGAATCGAGAAGAAAAACTATGATTTGCTGCTGATTTTCGTCGCCTCGCCTAAAATAGAAATTGTACAGTCAGTCAATTGAGGCGGTCTTTAAGTTTTACTCTCGTCATTTTTGACTTTATTTATCTACTGTCAGATTAAGATCTAACGATAGTCTGAAGTTCAATATTACGAGGAGAAACCGATACAAATCTTAACCTTTCGTATCGGTTCTTAACAAATAACCGATATAAAATGAACTCAACAGCGGTTATTTGTATAGAACCATTAGTATCGGTTCTTAACAAGTAACCGATATAAAATACAAATCTCCGCGACGGTTACTTGTAGAGAACCGTTACAGAATCTTTAGTAGCGCTTATTCATAAAGAACCGTTACAGAAGCCTTTAGTATCGGTGATTTATAAAGAACCGTTACAGAAGCCTTTAGTGACAAATTGTGACTATTTGATCAAAATCAAATGGTCAATATTGGTTGGGTGACGTGGAAGCATATGGTGCAAGTGGCCCGCAAGGATTAATATATACAAGGAAATCGAGTTACATTGCGAAGATTTACGTTTTATAGCACAAATTGAAATGATTACAAGCAAAAATTTTAAGTATGGCAGAGACAATTCAAATTTGAAACATAAGTAGCTTATTTTTCAATAATTTGATCCAATAATTAGAGATTAAAATTCTTGCCACCTAGACCGAAGTTTCCACCATACAAAATTTTGCTCTTTAAATTGCTGAAATTAATAAAAAGCAATTATTTTCAAATTTCCCAAAAATAGATTAGACACAAATTAATTAGAGTTAAGAAAATAAATACCTTCCATAAAAATCAGTTGCGAATCGAGATCCGTTGTAACAGATGAACCAAAGCAGAATCAAAACCAATATGTCTGAAAATTTTTACTAAGAAAAAAAATAACAGTTTTTGCAATACAAATCCCGTTCTGATTCAAAAAATTATAATTGGTTTAAATTGAAATTGGATCAAAATTTCGCCTTTCTACACAATTTCTGCAGGAAATGAAGCTGAATAAGGCTGGTTTAATCATAATATTTTTTTTCTAGATTGTAATTAGATTAATACTTCACATCTGATCCATAATCACCTTCAATTTCATCTAAATCAGTTAAAATAAAACCTAACTGCACGATATATGAGAGAAATACTGAAAGTAAAACAGAAATTAAAACGATTAAAAAAGAGGATACTGAAGAGGTAGCGCTCCCACCAATCGAGCATGTAGAGCCCCATCGTTACATTGTACAGATGGATCTTGCGACTAATCCAATTCATCTTCGTTCTTCCCTCTTCTTCTCCTCCACGATCGGATCCAACTCGATTTCGAATCGAGAAGAGAAACTATGATTTGCTGCTGATTTTCGTCGCCTCGCCTAAAATAGAAATTGTACAGTCAGTCAAATGAGGCGGTCTTTAAGTTTTACTCTCGTCATTTTTGAGTTTATTTATCTACTGTCAAATTAAGATCTAACGATTGTCTAAAGTTCAATATTACAAGGAGAAACCGATATAAATCTTAACCTTTCGTATCGGTTCTTAACAAATAACCGATATAAAATGAACTCAACAGCGGTTATTTGTATAGAACCATTAGTATCGGTTCTTAACAAGTAACCGATATAAAATACAAATCTCCGCGACGGTTACTTGTAGAGAACCGTTACAGAATCTTTAGTAGCGCTTATTCATAAAGAACCGTTACAGAAGCCTTTAGTATCGGTTATTTATAAAGAACCGTTACAGAAGCCTTTAGTGACAAATTGTGACTATTTGATCAAAATCAAATGGTCAATATTGGTTGGGTGACGTGGAAGCATATGGTGCAAGTGGCCCGCAAGGATTAATATATACACGGAAATCGAGTTAGATTGCGAAGATTTACGTTTTATAGCACAAATTGAAATGATTACAAGCAAAAATTTTAAGTATGACAGAGACAATTCAAATTTGAAACATAAGTAGCTTATTTTTCATTAATTTGATCCAATAATTAGAGATTAAAATTCTTGCCACCTAGACCGAAGTTTCCACCATACATAATTTTGCTCTTTATTATTGCTGAAATTAATAAAAAGCAATTCTTTTCAAATTTCCCAAAAATAGATTAGACACAAATTAATTAGAGTTAAGAAAATAAATACCTTTCATAAAAATCGGTTGCGAATCGAGATCCGTTGTAACAGATGAACCAAAGCAGAATCAAAACCAATATGTCTGAAAATTTTAATTAAGAAAAAAAATAACAGTTTTTGCAATACAAATCCCGTTCTGATTCAAAAAATTATAATTGGTTTAAATTGAAATTGTATCAAAATTTCGCCTTTCTACACAATTTCAGTGGGAAATGAAGTTGAATAAGGCTGGTTTAATCATAATATTTTTTTTCTAGATTGTAATTAGATTAATACTTCACATCTGATCCATAATCACCTTCAATTTCATCTAAATCGGTTAAAATAAAACCTAACCGCACGATATATGAGAGAAATACGATAGTAAAACAGAAATTAAAACGATTAAAAAAGAGGGTGCGAAGAGGTAGCGCTCCCACCAATCGAGCATGTAGAGCCCCATCGTTACATTGTACGAGATGGATCTTGCGACTAATCCAATTCATCTTCGTTCTTCCCTCTTCTTCTCCTCCACGATCGGATCCAATTCGATTTCGAATCGAGAAGAAAAACTATGATTTCTTTGCTGATTTTCGTCACCTCGCCTAAAATAGAAATTGTACAGTCAGTCAATTGAGGCGGTCTTTAAGTTTTACTCTCGTCATTTTTGACTTTATTTATCTACTGTCAGATTAAGATCTAACGATAGTCTGAAGTTCAATATTACAAGGAGAAACCGATATAAATCTTAACTTTTCGTATCGGTTCTTAACAAATAACCGATATAAAATGAACTCAACAGCGGTTATTTATATAGAACCATTAGTATCGGTTCTTAACAAATACCCGATATGAAATACAAATCTCCGTGACGGTTACTTGTAGAGAACCGTTATAGAATCTTTAGTAGCGGTTATTCATAAAGAACCGTTACAGAAGCCTTTAGTATCGGTTATTTATAAAGACCGTTACAGAAGCCTTTAGTGACAAATTGTGACCATTTGATGAAAATCAAATGGTCAATATTGGTTGGGTGACGTGGAAACATATGGTGCAAGTGGCCCGCAAGGATTAATATATACTAGCAAAACACTCACGCTTTGCGCAAGACGTAATTACAACCCTTATTTAAAAATAAGTGTGTATCTTACATGAATTATAATACTTAAAACATTCATTATACAAATGCCGATTTAATACAACATAATCTGAAATATATTTATATGGAAACATAAAAAAAAAATAATAATAAAACTATAAAGCACATCCCCTCCTAAGGATAGAAAAATCTTGTTCATTTCTTCATTGTACCATTCTGAAAAAAATAAGAACTTCAATAAGATCAATTTCTACGGTAAATCCTAAAAAATGCAAATACTGTTATAAGTAACAAATCTTATATCATGTTGATTTCATCAAGGGAGGATAAAAACAGTTTGGAAAAAAGTACCTGTATTTGTTTTGAAGAAAGTCTTCTTTTAGCTCCAACAGCAAAGCCCATCTATACTAAACCCTAAACCCTAAACCCTAAACACATCTACACTATTTATTTTAAAAAAATGGAAATTTGCAAAAGCCCTGCATTATGCAAAAAATGCAAGAACGCCCCTACATTATTTAAAAAACATTCCTTAAATATTAATTAACACAATTAGCTTCTAACTAACGGCAGCGAGGTTTTGCAATTTCAAAATAATGCAAGGACCTTTTTGCAATTTCAGCATATTGCATGGGTCTTTTGCAAATTTCCTTTAAAAAAGTAACTTTTTTTGTACAAAAACTTATGTGAATAATCAATAGTAAGATAAAAAAGGAAGGATCCTCTTACCAACGACAGGTGTACCGCGCCAATAATCTCACATAATTTCACCGAAAGAACCCTTTTCACATATTTTAATTTCACTTTAATAAACTTCAGATAATAAAATCAATATATTAAACATAAAAATAGAAAATTTATTACCTTTCCAATAACTGAAGAAGAGAAATCTAATTCAGATGGAACAATTCCAGATCGCATTTATTAGGCAAATGAGGCAGTAGGGGTTTCGCTCAAAATGATGCATATTTTGGCCCTAAAAATTAAATTCAAACCTAAATATATTAAGTTGTATAATTTCATTATTAATTTTATTGGATTATTCCAAGTTTGGTAGAATTATTAATTGCAAATAATACTTACGAAAGAAAGGCCGCGAGAGTTTTTGGGCAGTTCGAACATTTGTTGCTTTTTCGCTTCTTCATCTGCCAAAGGCTTTAAACTCAGTAAATTATAGTAACATACTGTTTTTTTTACAACCAATTTGTTTCCTTTTTATAATCCATTATGCCTTAAATTGTGGATATATATATAAAGAGGATAAATGAAAAGTTTTCAACCAATTCGTTGAGTTGAAAAAATTCAGCTAGTGAAAATGAGTTAGTTTTAATCGGGTGACAGAAAATCAATTATAAAAGTTGGACCATAATTGTTTCGCAAATTACTGAACCTAGACCAAAATCAAGATAAATATTTTTCTAAATGAATCAGTGACTGACTTTTGTATTTTTATTTTTTATTTTTTTTTATGGAAGACTGACTTTTTGAGTTAAAATGACTCTATTTTACGAACAGAGACAAAACGTCGAACATGTTGTGGGTGTTAGGATTAAAATATTATTCTTTTTGAAAAAAAAAATGAAAAGGAAAATGGAGAAATATACTTACAATATTGAGCACAGAAGTGGCTCCACGTCCTTTAATTAAAAAAAAATCACAACAAATCAGCCCCAAATTCAGTTTCTTCAAAAATTAAAATAAAAATCAAAACATCTAATTACCAGTATCAAGATCGTGCCATGGATGAGAAGTAAGATGAATTGAATGTATTTTTCACACTTGGTTTCTTTAAGAATATTATCTGCCACATGATCTTCAAACATTATGTAGAAATTAAACTAAAACAATGTCTTCTGGTTAGTAAAAAAAACAACTAAGATTAAGGAACAAATAAATATAATAAACATCCAATTCAATAGGAATAAAGGAGACGGTTCCAAAACTGTTGGATACAAAACATCAAATTAGAAAAATTCAGATTATAATTAAAAAAATCTTTTGATATAACTGTTATATTTTTCAAAAAAATGGGACAAAATTTCATTCATTAGTTAACATTTTAAGACAAACAATTTAGTAAAATTTTGTGTTAATTAAAACTGTCAAATGTTATCTAATAGAAGGGACCAAAATACGGTGATCATGCCTCAAAATTCCATTCTACAACAATTGAACCAAATTAGAAAGCAATTAAAAAAGCATCAATGTGCCCTAACAGATTTAGCATACCAAGTGAAAATTACAAATTAACCATCTCTATATGACCTTATTACTCTAGAAAAACCTGGATTGGTCCGTGAAGAACTGAAATGCAGATTAACAAATGAGTCAAGGATTGAATGAGATTTTTTTTTGAATATGTGAACACCTCAATTTTATCTAATCCTTAGATCATAATTACCTGATGAAGCCTCCCCAAATTGAATAAAATTGCATAGAACACTAACACGGTTGCAGCCATAACACATCTGTCATATCATATAGTGAGAAAAGCAATATTAACTCATTCCTTAGATCATAATTCTACTATTTACCTATACTTTAACCTGATCATAATTCAATTATTTACCAATTGATATGAACACGAACTAACAAATACCTTGGGATGCTACTCTTTTTGGTCCCTCTTTGATCTAATTCATCACTCGATTTGGTGGCTACTACATCAAGGACTCGGTGCTGGTGGTTGGACTTTGCGGGGAGAGAAAAATATGCACCGATTTGAGAAAAATGTGAACCGATTTGATTGATTTGGGGCTGAGAAAGGAAGATCGGTGTGCGATTGAGAAGAGGGGAGATGGAGTGAAGGTGGAGCAGCAGAGTCCGAGACGGAGCGGGAGCCAGCGAGTTAGAGGAGAGAGTGGGAGAGCGAGGAAGAGTGGTGAGGCGATACAGAGAGATAGGGTGGCGGAGAGAGAGAGGAGGAGAGAGTGGGGAAAGGGAGAAAGTTGTTTAGGATATTTTGTTTCTGTTCAAGTATATGGAGAAATGAAATATCAGATGTTCCAATTAAAAAAAAAAAACTGTTAATCGGACGGACGAAAAATAAATATTCATTTTAATCGAACGGAAGAGAAAAAAAAAGGAGACGTGGCTCAATCTCCTGGAAGGGGACCGCCAGGATTAAGTATATAATTATAACAAGGAAATCGAGTTATATTGCAAAGATTTACGTTTTATAGCACAAATTGAAATGATTACAAGCAAAAATTTTAAGTAAGACAGAGACAATTCAAATTTGAAACATAAGTAGCTAATTTTTCATAAATTTGATCCAATAATTAGAGATTAAAATTCTTGCCACCTAGACCGAAGTTTCCACCATACATAATTTTGCTCTTTAAATTGCTGAAATTAATAAAAAGCAATTATTTTCAAATTTCCCAAAGATACAAATTTATTAGAGTTAAGAAAATAAATACCTTTCATAAAAATCAGTTGCGAATCGAGATCCGTTGTAACAGATGAACCAAAGCAGAATCAGAACCAATATGTCTGAAAATTTTAATTAAGAAAAAAAATAACAGTTTTTGCAATACAAATCCCGTTCTGATTCAAAAAATTATAATTGGTTTAAATTGAAATTGGATCAAAATTTCGCCTTTCTACACAATTTCAGCGGGAAATGAAGCTGAATAAGGCTGGTTTAATCATAATATTTTTTTTCTAGATTGTAATTAGATTAATACTTCACATCTGATCCATAATCACCTTCAATTTCATCTAAATCAGTTAAAATAAAACCTAACTGCACGATATATGAGAGAAATACTGAAAGTAAAACAGAAATTAAAACGATTAAAAAAGAGGATACTGAAGAGGTAGCGCTCCCACCAATCGAGCATGTAGAGCCCCATCGTTACATTGTACAGATGGATCTTGCGACTAATCCAATTCATCTTCGTTCTTCCCTCTTCTTCTCCTCCACGATCAGATCCAATTCGATTTCGAATCGAGAAGAAAAACTATGATTTGCTGCTGATTTTCGTCGCCTCGCCTAAAATAGAAATTGTACAGTCAGTCAATTGAGGCGGTCTTTAAGTTTTACTCTCGTCATTTTTTGACTTTATTTATCTACTGTCAGATTAAGATCTGACGATAGTCTGAAGTTCATTACAGAATCGTTAGTTATCGGTTATTTAATAAGAACCGTTACAGAACACTTTAGTATCGGTTATTTATAGAGAACCGTTACAGAATCCTTTAGTGACAAATTGTGACCATTTGATCAAATCAAAAGGTCACAATTTGTCACTAAAGGATTCTGTAACGGTTCTTTATAAATAACCGATACTAAATATTTCTGTAACGGTTATTAATAACTAACCGATACTAATAATTCTGTAACGGTTCTCTACGAGTAACCGTCGCGGAGTTTTGTATTTTATATCTGTTATTTGTTAAGAACCGATACTAATGGTTCTATATAAATAACCGCTGTTGAGTTCATTTTATATCGGTTATTTGTTAAGAACCGATACGAAGGTTAAGATTTATATTCCTTGTTGGCTTCCTAAGCCTGCTCAAAACTACGCTAGCAACACAGGCCCTAAACCCCTTTCTTTCTTCCTCTCCCTTCTTCTTCTTCAGCTGAAGAATCACTCGATCTACGCCTGGCTTTCGTTCGGATAATTAGACGAGGTACTCTCTCCCCCCCCCTCTCTCTCTCTCTCTCTCTCTCTCTCTCAAGTATTTAATATTCTCGCCCTTATAGTCTGACTGACTAGGGTGAAAAACAGCAGATAAAGCGAGTGATTTGGTAAAGAGTTCGTCTTGTTTATTCTGTTAGCCGCCATATCGTCATCCCCTGACTGAGATTTGGCACTGGTATGAATTAACCTCTATACTGTATTATACCTGTACGAACCCATTTCTTAGAATGAAATTCAGTTTTTTTTCACAAGTGCCTGAGAGATAACCCCTCTCATTATAACTTACTGATTGGGCTAGCTAAGTACCGATTCGATTCAGAAACAATATTGCATACATTTGCACTGCTGCACACCAAATTTATTTCCTCACATCCGATCAATTTACGAGTTTTTCTTCTTCTGATTTTGAGATTCATCTTTTCTTCTTAAATTTGCAGTTTGAGAGAAATGGTGATCCCTCCGCCAGCCCGTCCAGAAAGAGTCGTCAAATACCTGAAACCGTACTTACTCAGAATGAATTTCTCAAATCAGTTCGTCAGCGCTCAGGTCATCCACACTCCTACCGCCACCGTCGCCGCCTCCGCCAGCTCTCAGGTCCAGCTCCATTAATCATTTCAACATCCATTTACAATTTTTAAGATCCATCTGCAATTTTCAAAATCCATTAACAATTTTAAAAACCCAATTACAATCTTCAAAACTCAATTACAATTACCAAGGTCCAATAATAACTTTCAAGATCCAATTAACAATTTTCATGATCCATTAACAATTTTCAAGTTCCAACATCAATTTCAAAGCCACTAACAATTTCAAGATCCGTTAACAATTTCAAGATTCAACAACAATTTCAAGGCCCATTAACTATTTTCAGGATCCAACAAGAAGTCAACAATTTTCGAAATCCGATTACAATTTTCATGATACAATTACAATTTTCAAGATCCATTAACAGTTTCAAGATTCAATAAATTTCAAGATCCAGTAACTATTTTCAAGATCCAATAACAAGTCAACAATTTTCAAATTCCAATTACAATTTTCAAGATCCAATTACAATTTTCAAGATCCAATAATAAATTTCAAGATCCAACAAGAAATTTCAAGATCCTAGAAGAATGCTGATTTATTATTATTTATTATTTATTTTTGAAGGAGAAAGTGTTGAGGCCGAATTTGGAATCGACGCGTGACGTGGCAGCCGCGGCGAAAATCGGGAAGATATTAGGAGAGAGATTGCTGTTCAAAGGGATTCCGGCCGTTTCGGTCTTTTTGAACAGGGAGCAGAAATATCACGGGAAAATCAAGGCCGTTATTGATTCGGTTAGAGAGACGGGCGTGAAATTGCTTTGATTTTGATGTTTTATTTTGCTTTTTTTTTGTTTTTTAAAGTTTGAGTTGAATAATAATAGTTGAGTTGCGGAATTGGTTTTGATGCTAAGGTTGGGATTTATATTTTGATGGACTTAATTGGTGTTTAATTAGACTAAGACCAATGTATGGTTAAATCTTGATTTGGCAAGTGAAAACAACATGAGGGATTTGTTTTTTGTTTGAATAATTATAATGAGTTTTTATTTTATTTTCAAGAGTGTTTTTTATTTTCAAGAGTGTCTTTATTTTATTGCATAAATATCTTTGATATGATAGCTTTTTTCACTTGTATATATTAATCCTTGCGGGCCACTTGCACCATATGCTTCAACGTCACCCAACCAATATTGATCGTTTGATTTTGATCAAATGGTCACAATTTGTCACTAAAGGCTTCTGTAACGGTTCTTTATAAATAACCGATACTAAAGGCTTCTGTAACGGTTCTTTTATGAATAACCGCTACTAAAGATTCTGTAACGGTTCTCTACAAGTAACCGTCGCGGAGATTTGTATTTTATATCGGTTATTTGTTAAGAACCGATACTAATGGTTCTATATAAATAACCGCTGTTGAGTTCATTTTATATCGGTTATTTGTTAAGAACCGATACGAAAGGTTAAGATTTATAACCATTGATATAAATATCTATTTTTCTCTATGCTCTAAAATGGCTATTTTTTATGCATTGTTTTTATATTTTAGATCACTATGAGTGTGCTCAAGGGGTCTTCATTTCCTAAAAATATTGAAATAGAAGAATATTATACAATTCAGAATAAGAATGAGTTATTTTTATTTTGGCACGCTCAAAATATCAATAAGTATAATCGAATATCGGGTATGTATTTGTTATTTTACAATAACAAGTTTTTTATATATTTTTTTTCTCTAAATATATATTCAAATTTATTATCATATAATTTTCAAAAATGCTAATTAACAAGCTCAACAACAACAATAGGTATAATAATATTCTTATTTTGCATGTTTTGGTTAATTTACAATATGCTCTTGTACTTGACTCTTTTTCAAAAACACTTCTATACTAGGAATTTTTTTTTAAGAGAGTATTTGAAAAAATTATAGTACCAAGTTTGGCTTTTCATGAAAATACTGAAAGATGGCTTTAATAATTAGAGATATATTTTGTTTCTCCCTTGGAACTTGGTGTCACTTGACTGACTTGTTAAATTATTAGAGATAAATTGATCATTATCTACTTATGCTGATTTATATGAATTTATTTGCAGGTTCAATTTTTTTTTTTTTGCAGATAAAGTCTTATTGTAAAAAGGAAATAAAAATATCTTTTTCTGTTTCTTTTGATAAATAGCACGAAATAATTTATTATTGTAAGCATGATATAAATTGAAACATAGATTATTAACAATCTTTTGTTTTTATTAAAAGTTTAGATTTTGGTCTGTATTTTTTATTTTTTAATATTTTTATAGAAATTTAAGTACAAACTTACTTTATTAATTATAGAAATTGATATGAAGAATAATTTTATTTTGATTGATTTTTACAATTGAAGAAAAATAGAAAAAAAAAACTTGTTTTGAAGACCGTATTATTGTTTAGTTATTATTGTTTAGTTATTATTCACTTTGGTTCTTTAATTATGGTGGTGTCGATTTGATTAGTTTTGAAGCTCTCTAAAAATTACAAGTTCTGCTTTCTGATTCTTAATTGTAATAATATGAAATGATTTAGCTCGTAACTTGCTGGCTAATAGTAATAATAATAGTTGTTTTGAAGACCGTATTATTATGTGTTATCATTCCTTTACAAAACAAGAAAACAAACAAAAAAAAGGAAAGGGACTAGGAGAGGGAGAATCAAGGATCCTTCTCCAAATTGTGTGAATTTCAACGGGTCTTTATTATTAAAAATTGAAATGCAACAAAAACATTTTTCACAATAGCAACATGTAGTTCAAGGGCCGTTCAACCGTTTGAAGACTCAAACTCAACATTTTCATAAATACATTATTTGAAAAGGAAAACTATCTTGGCACTTTTTCAATACAAGATCAGTAATGAAAGTTTTATGTTCCACAACGGACAATAGTTTTGTCTGGACCAGATTATCAGCATTTGACAACATTTACGTTGCTAGTGATGAACTTGCAGTTTAGTAATTTAGGTTCAGAATTAAGATTAATAAAAAGGATAATAAGTTCTAAAATTCATTCCTTTGCATTCAATATGACGCAAACAGAATGATTCATAATATTAATCTACTTTTCATTTCATTTTATTTCTTCAGTACTTATAAACTCAAATTATTAATTTGTCATGAAGATCAGGTGCATGTTTTCTTAAGATGACATGATATCATGTCAATGAATTATTTGGGGCTAGTACATTTAAAAAGTCTCTACATGATTTACAAAAAAAAAAAAGTAATTTTATTAGACATGAGCATGAGGTTCTTATTTTCTTACATTATCTACATACCGTTTTACAAAAAACTTCTAAAAATTCAGAAACCCAACCCATCTCACAATTAAAACCGGCAATAAAAAATGAAAATAAAACAATATTCAAAATAAAGAAAATAAGTCTTTGTTTTCTTAATTTCAGGGTTAATTCTGAATTTAGTTTGCTAGTTCCTAAAATTACTGTTTTTTATATAAAATCACTGATTTTATAAAGCTAGTTCCTCTATATAAAAATATGAAAATTAAGAGGTATCCTAATAAAAATTGTGTGGATATCAAATCAACGGCTCTTTCTCCCTCTCGAATAGCAACAATACATTATCATCAGATTCATTATCCAATTCTCTTTTCTTATTGCAACAATACAAAATAGTTATTTGACAAAACAGAGTACATTCTCCACTCACTCTCTCTCCTCTCCACTCATCTCTCTCTCCAACCAAAATGGCTTCCTTCTCTTCTTTTACTACCTTTAAACCTCTATTAACCCTCAATTATTACGCCAAATTCTCACTTATAAATACCCCTCGTTCAATCAGAACTCCACCAATTGCCTCGCTGAAAAAACTCACTTCCAATTTCCCTCCTAGAAAGAATTTGAATTCGAAATTAAATTTGGGGCAAATGAGTTTCTATCAGTTTGAAGATAGTAATATTAATCAAGGTCTAATTGTCGCAAAATCAGCTGGAACTGATCAAGGCCAATCTGCATTTGGTTTGTCCAGCGTGAGTGCACTCAAACTGTTCAATTCTTTTTTTTTTTTTTGAGGGCAAAACTGTTCAATTGTTGGTCTTATTAAATACTTTTAAGGAATACCACCATTAAAAAATATCTCAAAAATATCAATTATATACATGCAAGAGTGAAAAATATCATCTAGACCCCTCACAAAATGAGAAACATTATATATGCCCCTCCTTTTGTAATTAGTTAATACAAGCTAAGAACTAACTTTTATTGTATTATATATATCATAGGTTGTTAAGGTATTACATTTGGTTATATCGCTCGGAATATTTCTCGCTTCGGACAAGCTTCTAAAAAAATTATTCGTTTCTGCATCGATAAAATTTCCGAGCGCTTTATTTGGCATGTTTTGCGTATTTTCAATCCTAATGATTTTCGACTCATTGGTACCAGCCGCTGCAACTGGTAAGATGAATTTTATTTCTTTTGTTTTGTAGGAACAACAAGCGATCGCCTGTCGTTCAATGATACTAAAAACATATGGACCCGTTTGGGAAGTGGAATTAGGGAGTGGGATTGAATTTTAAGATCGAGAAGTATAAAATTCTGAATTAATTAATTCTAAAGTTTGTTTGGATGTTAGAAGTATAAAATTCTGAAAAACATAATTCCTTGTTTGGTTGTTTGTAAAAATCTGGAATTATGTTATGATTATACAATTAGTAATATAAAATATTATATTATATTATATTATATTATATTATATTATATTATATTATATTATATTATATTATATTATATTATATTATATTATATTACATTATATTATGTTATCTCTTATTATATTAATTTATTTTATTATATATTATTTATGTTATATGTTTTATTTTATAATATAATATAATTTGCCGCATTTTGGCATTTTTTAGAGAGAATTATATTTGGGTAAAATTACATAGAGAAGAAATTCCAAGAATTACTTAATTCTTATTCCAATGATTTTTCAAGCAAAAAATTTGTAGAAAATGGAATATTGAGATTCAATTCCATCCAAAATTCCTTGCTCCAAACGGCCCCACAGGGATAAATGCATCGTTTGTCTTTGTACTTTAAGTAGATTGCAATTTAGTCCTTGTACTTTTGATTTGAACTTTTTGGTCCTTGTATTTTATAGAATTGTGCATGATTAGTCCGTGATTCAATGACTAATTGTACTTGTTTTCATAAAGTACGGGGATTAAAAAGTTTAATAAATAGTACAAGGACTAAATCATGATCCATTTAAAGTACAAGAACTAACAGAGCATTTATTATCCCTTACAAATAAGCTCAAAATTTCACAAGTAAATAAATTTCAAGAATAAACTTTTGTTAATAAAAAAAAGAAGTTCAATAATAAATAATATGAGCTACTACAATATTTTATAGAATTGTATTCACTAAACAATCCACTACTCCACACAAGTATATAAATCATGTTGGGCTCAAACGCAATC
This sequence comes from Juncus inflexus, assembly GCA_024447665.1. Lineage (NCBI taxonomy): Eukaryota > Viridiplantae > Streptophyta > Magnoliopsida > Poales > Juncaceae > Juncus > Juncus inflexus. Next base: position 10,010,780 of record JAJHPC010000003.1, read on the forward strand.
GCTGAGTATGACAGTTAGTGAATGTAGAGTAGAATCATCCCAATAATACACAAGTAAATAAAGTTTAATAATGTTTATTTTGAAGGCACGATGAATTTCTTCGAGCCGGCCGTATTATTCATCCAGAGATATTTACCCTTGTTTTACGTGCCATCTTTGGTCGTCCTTCCTTTGGCCGTGAAGGACGTGCCCGCCGCTTCCGGCCTCAAAATTCTATTCATTATAGGTTTGTTTTTAATTTTAAATTATAATATGTCAAATACCAATTTACTGATATGATATATGTGTTGTGTTATGGCTTGTTGGTCCAGTACAACTCTTAGAGCAAAGAAATAAAAAAAATAAAAAAGGAAATATTGCAAAAATGCCTCTGCATTATGTCTAGACTCCAATAACTTTGGCCCTCAAAATTTTATTCATCATAGGCTTGTTTTCATTTTTAAATTACAGAATACAAATATACCAATTTATCAGAAAATAATAAAACCATCAACTAACTAATCCGTAAATATCACAAATTCCTCCACCAAAACTTAATTAATTTATTTTTTTTAATTTTCCTGCCAGCTGGCAGTAGCACAGAAAAATTAATCCTGAAAAAGTCCCACAACATGATAAAAATAAAATACCCATTTTGCCCTTAAGACCACTTCAATTTATTATCCCTTACATTACATGACTACACGTAAAACCAATTTTATCTCTAGGGCCATAATATAATCAGTATTAACTGAAATAACTATTTTTAATAAATATTTTTATATTTTGCCAGCTGGCGGATGGCTCGCCTCGCTGGCAGTAGCTGGCTACACAGCCTTAACTGTCCGTAAAATAGTCAAAACCGAATTAGTTCCAGCTGAGCCGATGTCAAAACCGGCTCCGTTCTCAGCTCAAGAGCTTTATGCATGGCTCATATTTTTCGTTTCCAGTTTTGCCCTCGCGTTTTACAAGCCTGTTATATTTGGTACTAGTGCGATGACTTGTTTACCATTTTTGTTGGCTGCAACTGTTATTGGTTATATGGTTGGTACAGGGTAATGAAATAATTTAATATAAAATAAATTTAATTTGCAAAAACGCCCCTACATTATGCCAAAATTGCAAAAAAGCCCCTGCATTATTGGAATTGCAAAAAAAAAATCCTACATTTTTTTTGCAATTTTGGCAATAATATCGTTTTTTTTGTGCAATTTCCAATAATGGAGGGGCTTTTTTGCAAATTGGGCATAATGTAGGGCCTTTTTTTGGAAATTTCCCTTGTTTTTTTATATTAGGGGAAATTTGTGTACCCCTTTGAGAAACTCAGAACATCAATTGTATTGTTTAACTTTTATATTTGTCAAAATACCCATATAATATAACTAAAATAATGAAATGGTGCCGGCCGAGCCGTTGTCAAAACAGAGTCCATTTTCAAGTCAAGAACTATACGCATGGCTTGTATTTTTCGTTTCCAATTTTGCCCTTGCGTTTTACAAGCCTGTTATATTTGGAATGAGTGATGATTTGTTTACCGTTTCTGTTGAGTGCTACTGTTATTGGTTATATGGTCGGTTCGGGGTAATAAAATAAAATAAATTATGTTGTATTTTTTTGTTTTTGGGAAATTTGCAAAAGAGCCCCTACATTATGCCGAAATTGCAAAAAAGCCCCTCCATTGTTGGAAATTGTGAAAAAGCTCATAGATTGTTGCTGAAATTGCAAAAAAGCGCCTATTTTTTTTGTAATTTTGGCGTAATGCAGTTTTTTTTAAGATTTCGAACAATGTAGGGGTTTTTGCAATTATAAAATAATATAATATTTTCATTTTTATGAGGGAAAATTTGTGTAAATGACCTTGCAGAAACCTAAAGTATCAAATGGTAAGTTTGAGGATTTGTGATTTTGGAATAACAGATTTGACATTTTTGGGTTTTGGAAGGGTATCTTTGAAATTGAACACGTTATATAAGTAAATGTTCCATCTATCTGTGCGGTTTTTAAGTTATTATTTTGTTTATTATTTTTTTGTTTATATTTTTTTCAGGTTGCCAAATGATGTAAAGAAAATATTCCATCCAATAATTTGTTGCGCACTTTCTGCTGATTTAGCAGCGGTTTCTTACGCATATGTCTCCAAATCCGGAATTAATTCCGTTTTAGGTTTGTTAAATTCCCCTTAAAAAATAAAAACTAGAACAAATATAATGATTTAAATATATGATATTTTTATTCAGCTGATTATTTAACAAAATCACCATCAAATCCTGGAGCCGGCGATATATTAATGGGATTTCTCGGTTCGGTTATTATTTCCTTCGCATTTTCAATGTTCAAACAAAGAAAGGTAAAAATATAAGAGAATTTTTCAAAAAAAACCTGAATTGTTCTTAAATTGCAAAAAAAAGTTACAACCCTCCATTATTGGAAATTACGAAAAGCCCCTTAAATCTTTAGAAAATTGCAAAAAAAAAAATCCCTACTGTTAGTGTAAGCATAGGCAAGGTTTTTCTTTGCAAATTTCCCAAAGAATAACTAATATCTTTTTTTTAACATCATCAAAATTTAATTATTTAATTATTTATTTTTTTGGAAATTAGCTTGTGAAGAGACATGCAGCTGAGATATTCTCTTCAGTAATAATCGCTTCAGCTTTCTCTCTCTACTCAACTGCTTTACTTGGGAGATTAATTGGACTCGAATCAAATTTAACCATTTCTATTTTACCGAGATGTATTACTGTCGCTCTTGCCTTAAGCATAGTTTCCTTTTTTGAAGGTAAATATTTTTTTTTCATTTTTTCTTTTATTACCATTTTTTCTTGTATTTAAATGTATCTTACAACTTATTTCTATCTCATAGTGATCCAACGAACAATTTATAAATAATTAAGTTCTAGTAGTAATAATCTCCTATTGAAAAAGCAAAGTAACTTATATATGGGAAATTTACAAAAAGCCCCTACATTATGTCTGAATTGCAAAAATGCCCCACATGTTGAAAATGCAAAATTGTTGTACCATTTGCTTAAGAACAAACAAAGTTTCTTTTTGAAATTTTCAATAATGCAGGGGCTATTCTGCAATTTAGTCGTAATGCAGGGTTCTTGTTGCAAATTTCTCTTTATTTATTTATATATTTATTTATTATTTTATTTTCTTTTTCTTTTTTGTGGATCAGGGGCAAATTCGTCACTTACAGCAGCAGTTGTTGTTCTAACGGGTTTAATTGGCGCAAATTTCGTTCAATTTGCGATGGATAAACTCGGTCTGAACGATCCAATTGCTAGAGGAATCGCTACTGCTTCAAGGTATAAAAAAACCCTAAATTCTCAAAAATAACTTACTTTTTTTCTCAAAAAGTTCAAAAAAAATAAATAAATAACGCCAACTTTTTTTAATATTTAAAAAAACATAAAATGTAGCCTAACTTTTTAGACTCTCTATTTTAGTCCCTTCAAACTTTAAAGTAGATTGAATTGAATTCTTTTTACACCTGTGAGAGTTAAAGTTAAGAGTTCATTCAATTCTCTTATTTTTAATTTCGGAATTTTAATATATTCCTTTTTACAAATTTTAACATTTTTTTTTAATCTTGGATTAAATTAGTGCGCATGGACTTGGCACAGCCGCCTTGTCAGCAAAGGAACCTGAAGCTTTGCCATTTTGTGCAATTGCTTATGCTTTGACTGGAATTTTCGGTTCATTAATTTGTTCGATTCCTGCTGTGAGGCAGAGTTTAGTTATGATAGCTGGCTGAATTTAATTGAATTGAATTGAATGAATATACTGTTTTGTGAATGAGTGTTTCGTTTTATTTCCTTGTAAATTGTCTGAATAGAGAAGGTGTTTTTGGAAGAAATATGTGAATACTTTTATGAATGTAATTAATAATTAATTGCACATGCCATAGCAAGCGAAGTTTCTGGCGATCTGAAAATTTATTATCTCAGTTTAGAATATTTTGGGTTGCACATTTTTATTTCAATAGCTCTTTTTGCGCTTTTTTTTTTGTAAACAATGTTGAATGCCTATTACCTTCTGTTATTAGGAAAAAAAGTACATATTTTTTGAGCATCCACAAATATATTTATTTTTGCCAACATATTTTCTCAAGTTTCAATTTTTTATACTTAAGATACTTCTTTTATGTCTCAATATATATTTCAAAATCCAAATACAATATATAATTGCCAGTATATAGATCTATAAACAACGTTCAAAATAAAATCTACATAACATGTTTCACTTTCATTTTCAGCATAATAAATATATAAAAGATATAACACATCTGGCAAATGAAGCAATTATAAAATAAAAAAATTTAAGAATATACCCACTCAATTTCTCTATACATTCATCATACCCACAAGTCATAATCATCCTGCAAAATCATATAGTTTAATTATTTTTTATAAAATATATTACCAGTAAAATTTATACTCTAAAAAAAGTTACAACCAGCTAGTATCACGGGGAATGTCGTCTTAACTAATATTTTAACTAGTTACCACCTTTTAATTAACTCATCTTTGTCCATTTTAACTAATATTCAATGTCTTAATTAATCTAAGAAATCTCTCATCCACAAACCTCACTCATCACTCCCACTCATTACAGTACAGCAAAAGCTCAAACTATAGAGCGAGAGTGAGAGATGAGGAAGGAGAGAACCTCGGCCACCGGCGGCGCCGGCGCCGGCTCCGGCGGCGGAATAGCCGTGACCAACATGGGTTTAAACCTCCTGCTCCTCGTCTTCATGGTGGCGACCAACATCCTCTCTCTCTACCACCTTTCCTCCACGCACCGTCTCCCCCTCTCCCCTCCTCCTCCGCTCCCTCTCTCCGCCTCCTCATCCTCCGCCGACGAGCACCTCCTCCTCCTGCAACTCCACACCATTCGCGCCACCATTTCGCACCTCCAGTCCCAATCCCACTCCCCTTCCAAATCCAAACCCCATTCTTCCCCTCCTCCGGCTGAGCTCCTCCTATTCTCACGACTCTCACCCGTCTCCTCCGCCTGCGCCGCCCACCCGACTCTCCTCCGGCAGTACATGAACTACACTCCTTTCTCCCCTTGCCCCCTCTCCTCCTCCTCCCTCGCCGAGTCCCTCATCCTCCGCGGCTGCCACCCACTCCCTCGCCGGCGTTGCTTCTCCACTTCCCCTCCAAAACCCACCACTCTTTCCCTCTCTACTCCCATTTCCACCTTCATGACTACCAAATCCACGCTAGATCTATCCATCCCACAACTCCTCCGGCTCGCTCAATCCTCCGGATCCTCCCCCATCCGTCTGGCCCTCGACATCGCCGGCGGAGACGCATCCCTCGCCTCCGCACTCCGCCGTGCATCCAACACAACAGTCCTCACAACCACACTCAACTTCAACCAACCCTTCTCCCAGATCGCGGCCTCAAGAGGATCCATCACCCTCCACTCCCCCCTCCAATCCAGATTCCCCATACAAGACTCCCTACTCGACCTCGTCCGCGCCGGCCACGCCGTAAACCGGTGGATTCCGGCGGAGCAGCTGGAGTTCATGGTGTACGACGTGGACCGGGTGTTGAGACCGGGCGGTTTGTTTTGGGTCGACCATTTCTTCTGTAAAAAAACCGACCTGAACCCGGTTTACAAGCCTGTGTTGGACCGGTTGGGGTATAAAGTACTTAAATGGGCGGTCGGAGATAAAACCGACCGGGAGGTTTATCTCACTGCTTTGTTGCAAAAGCCTTTTGTTTGATTGTTGTTGTTTTTTTTTGTTTGATTATATTTTTCTTCTTGTTTGATATTGGATAGAGGAGTTGAGTAATTAATTACTTTTGTGTAATATTTTCATGTTGTTTTCAAAAAAAGAACGGCTGGATGATATTTTAATATTATTTGTTCAGAATACCTTGTACCATTAAATAAATAGTATTAAATATTAATAATAATATTAAAATTTATATAATAAAAATAATTGTATTATCACTACATGATGATAATATGTTTTTATTCAGAATATATTGTAGCACTAAATTAAATAGTTTAAAATATTAAAGTATTTATAATTAAAAAAGGAAAAATTGTCCTTTTAATATCATTATATTAGCTAGATTATTTGTTCAGAGTATATTGTTCCATTAAATATAAAAAGAATAAATGTTATATAAATATATATTATTTAAGAGAAAAGTCCAATTTTGCCCCCTCAACTATTTATATAGTTTATTTTTAGTCCATCAACTTTTTATTAGTTCAATTTTAGTCCCTCAACTATTCAATAAATCTATTTTTTATCCTTCCATCCGTTAAGTGCTTATGTGTCAGTTGAAGTTGATACGTAAACAATGACATGACATATATTCTTAACACATATTTCAATGTACCAATTGTGCCGTGCCAAATGTTTGAGAAAATAAAATTTTGTTAATTTTCCTCTTTTTTTTAAAATATTATTCATTGTATAATTTTGTGGTGCATGCTTATTTAAAAATATATTATTATTTATGTGTCAAGAATATATATTATGTCATCACTTACGTGTCAAGTTTAATTAATACGTAAGTACTTAACGGATAGAAGGACCAAAAATAAACTTATTTAATAGTTGAGGGATTAAAATTAGATCAATAAAAAATTAAGCGATAAAAAATGAGTAATTGAGGGGCAAAATTCGACTTCTCTCGATTATTAATAAAAGTATCAAAGTATGAAATATTAAAAAGCCATTGGAAAAAAAAAAAATGAAGTCCAGCCCAAAAGAGTCTCAATAGCTCAATTCTATACTTCCTTTCCTTTTCAGAGTCAAAAAGTAAACGCGCAGAAACGGAACCTCAAAAGCTGAGAAAAACAAAGGCAAAAAAGAATAAAAAAAGAAGAGTCGAAGGTGTTGGATAAATCAAAGTTCTAGAGGGATCGAGAGGGAGTATAAGTCAGATCTCGCTGCGAATTTCTCTTCTGTTGAATTTTGGTCTGGATTTTTGAGGAGGACGAATTGAATTGAATTAAATTGTGAGTGGACGCGCGACAAACCCTAGGTGGTTGTTTAATTCCCCCCTTTTTTTTTCTATTTTTTGATTGATTTTTCTTACTTGGTTTTTTTTTTTTTTCGATTTGTTTTACTTACTTACAGTTTGGGTGTGTATATATAGGAAATCAGTTCATGTTTTTACTGATTTGATTCGATTTGGTCGTGCTTTGTCTTGTTTAGCCCTTTATAAATTTAACTTCAATTATCAATTTTTCCTCTTTTTTCTTTCCTCATACTAACAATCCCTGTTTACTGCAAGAAAAAAAAAAACTTAAAAGAAGCAAAAAACGATATACAAAGTAATTTAATCTTGATTTAATGAACAAATAAACGCAGTATCAACCAAATAATATCTAGCAAAAATAAAGTTTCCTCTTTTTATCTCTTCATACTAATCCTTGTTTATTAAACCTCATTAGGGAAAAAAACAAAGAAAAAAAGGATCAAAAACCGATATAGAAAATGAGCGAGGACATGTCTGAAAAACTGACGGCCTTTGGGCAGCGGTTGAAAATAACCGGATCGGAAGTGGGCAAGAAGATGACAGCTGGCATGTCGTCCATGAGCTTCAAAATGAAGGAGTTCTTCCAAGGCGGCTCGAATCAGGTAATTCTATAGAATTCCATAGAATTGTACAGAATAGAATAGTTAATTAGAAGGTAGAACGTAGATATAGTTAGGACCAGACGAACATGTAGATTGATTGATAGTGAATAAATGAAGAAATTTGTTAAAACCCCCTCACTTTTCTAAATATTGAAAAAAAACCTCGCTTTTTCAATTCCATCCTGTGAAGCTGATTGGACTTTTTTTTACCTCTCCTTTACCTGCTTTATTAGGGTTTCTCTAACAAATCTAAAAAAGAACGTCATTTTTTAAAATATTCAGAAAAGTCAGGGTTCTTTTGAAAATTTTCCCATTAATGAAACTCTTTGAATCTTTAATAAACCTTTGTGTTACAAATCTTTCATCAGGCTGATCAGATCGTGGAATCCGCCACGTCACCCCAATCCGACGGTCCAGACTGGTCCTTGAACCTCGAGATCTGCGACATGATGAACACCAACAAAATCAACAGTTTAGAAATAATCAGAGCGGTCAAAAAACGCATCTCAATCAAAGACCAACCAATGGCTCAGTATTTAGCTTTGGTTTTATTAGAAACAATTGTGAAGAATTGCGATAAAGCGTTTGCTGAGCTGGCGGCTGAGCGGGTGGTGGATGAGATGGTACGGATTATTGACGATCCTGGTACGGTCGTTGGGAATAGGAATAAGGCGCTCGTGCTGATTGAGGTAATAATTTGTTATTATTATTATTATTACTACTACTTTAATTAATTTTATCATTGTTATTATTATTACGTTTTAATTATTATTATTATTATTATTATTATTATTATTATTACTATTTTTATTATTATTACTTTTTTTACTTATTATTTTATTTTTATTATTTTGGGAAAAATTAAGATTTTTTAATTTTTTTTATTTAGGCGTGGGGAGAATCAGGTGAGGAGTTGAGGTACTTGCCCGTTTATGAAGAGACTTATAAGGTTGGTACAGATTAATTTTTTTTTATTAATCTTTTATTTTTTTCTTTATCCATGAAGAAACATATAAGCCTATAAGGTATCAGTTTCAGTTGATACAGATTATTGTTTTATTATTTAATCTTTTTTTTCTCTCTTTGTTGAACGAAAGTGGTCTATAATAAGGATTATGATACTGGGTACCAGTATGATCTTTAAATTCAAAATTTCCTGTTTTATTTCTTTTTTAAATTCTCTTTTATGCTTAATTCTATCTTAACTCATGTATACTGGCATATGCGGTATTTTCTATTTTACAAGGGGCAAATCGCAAATTGGTCCTATTACTTATTAATTCATTCATTTATCCATTTATTCATTCATTTTTGTAGAGTTTAAAATCAAGGGGAATCAGATTTCCAGGAAGAGACGAAGAAAGTCTCGCTCCGATTTTCACACCGCCCCGTTCCGTACCGGAATCTGAATCGTACATTCCGACCAATCAGGAGGCGCCACCTGTCCGCACTTACGGACCTGACGAGATAAAAGAGGCGATTGATGTGGCGCGTAATAGCATTGAGATTTTATCTACTGTTCTTTCCTCTTCCCCTCAGAAAGAAGCTTTGGAGGTGAAATAATTTAATTTTTGCAAAAAGGCCCCTGTATTATGCCTAAATTGGGGAAAAACCTCTCCATTCTTAAAAAATTAGGGGCTATTTTTTATTTTGTGAATAGAGGGGATGTTTTGCAATATTCTTTGGCTTTATACACACAAAAATAGATATACAAAAATTTGCAAAAAAGACCCTGCCTTATATGGCCTAAATTGCAAAGAAGCCCTCCATGCTTCAAAAAGAGGGAATTTTTGAAGAATAGAGGAGCAATTTGATTTTTGAAGAATGGAGCGTTTTTTTTTTGTTTGCAATTTAAGCATAAATAAATGACCACTAATTTATTTATTTATTTATTTATTTTTACACAGGATGACTTGACTAGCACGCTAGTCCAACAATGCAACCAAAGCCAATATACAATCCAAAAAATAATCGAATCGTCAGGCGAAAACGAAACGTTTCTCTTCGAAGCATTAAGCGTGAACGACGAGCTTCAGAAAATTCTCGACAAATACCAAGAGTTAAAAAACCCGGTTCGGTCTGAACGGACCGGGCCTGAACCGGCCGTGATTCCGGTCAGCGTCGAACCGGCCGGTTCGGCAAATAAACCGGCCGGTTCGGCAAATAAACCGGTTGGAGAGGGAAATAAACCGGGTGGGGTTAATCGTGAGGATGATAGTGATGATGATTTGATAGAGTTTTGAGTGATTTTGTGTTTGTAAGGGGGCGGAGTTTTTAGATTTGCCGTTGTGATATGTTGGGTTTTTATTTATGTGAAGAGATGTTTGGTGGTTATGTTGGAGTTTGTTTGTTGATTAGTGTAATATGTATGTGTATATTTGGATGTGTATGATTATTTTGTGGTTGTTGTATTTGGTTTTGTGTAAGTTTGATGCGTATTTACAGCCAGTATGTGAGGAAAATTGAAAGTGGAAAAACTGAAATATTGAGTATTGTGCATATTAATAAATTAGAATTTTGATCAAAATTGAAAATTTAAGTATTTCATGTGTGAATGATCTACAATATATTTCTCATTTGAGGAACTTCTGAAAGAACTTTTGAATATTTGATTTTTGAGAAAAGTTGAGAACTTGAATATTTGCATGCATTTACAATCGTACAATAGGATTCTGCGACAACTGAAGACTGAAGTACTTTTTTTGACAGTATTTCAATTAGCCTAAACCTGAGTAAAAAATAGCTATCAAAATATATTAACCTTGAAATACTCTCATAAGAAAAACTAAGAACTTTTGTATTCTCTGTGTTTGCTTTCAAAATAATGGGCTTTGAAATATTAAAAACCTAGGTCTTTTGTAATTGTATGCATTACAATTTAGCTTTAAAATAACTTGAGGATGCGATGACCTTTTAAAAAATAAGAGTTTGAGAGAAATATTATTACCAAACCTTCGCATTGTCTTGTAATTTTTTAAAAAGGGGTTCTGAGGAAAAGAATAAAAACAATTAGTATTATTCATGTATTAACATTCAAAAAATAGTTTTTGTAAGAAATAAGAAAATTGAATATCTTGCACGTACATTTTTTAAAGAAATTTTTTGTATGCATTATCTTCAAATAATAAAAATTTAACAAAAGAAATGAAAAACTAAGTATTTTTCACCTTCAAACATTGAATTTTTTCGCTATTGTGTAAAAAACCGACCATTACTGATGTTTCTCTAGATTAAAAAGACATGCAATCTGCGACCCAAATCTTTGTTGGACTTTTTCCTTGAGTTGACTCTTTTGCCCTAACATATTCTTAGCACAATTTTGTCAAAAAGAAAAAGAATAAGAAAAAAAAAGAAACATTTTCTCCTAATACACATCTGTTAGACCCAAAAATGGATAAATTAATCTTTTGTGGAGAGTAAGTGCTTCCCCATTTGATCTTCACAAAGATTTATTTCACTAAAAAAAATTGAAAAAAGAAATCAAAGCATGCCATTTTGAATCTTTCTCCATTCAACACAACATAAATAAATTCAGCAATGGAATTAACAGAAGCCAGAATTAAATATCTACAACTATGATTTGAACATTGAAATTAAATTTTGGATTTAAATTCAAATTGTAGAAAACTGTGATATGCTTGATTTTAGTCGAGAAAGGTAATCCTTACACTGTCTGTAAGCTGTTCAATCCATCTTTCATTTTCTTTCAAAAACTATGTTCAATAAAACTCCATGAAAAGTTCAAAATGTTTGTTATTCAATTCTAAAATGAATAATATATATTTTTCACACCAAATTAATATGCTTATTGTGTATAATTAAACATAACAAAAAACATGAAGTAATTTCTCCAATTCAATTAATAAATCCTAAATTAAGTGTTAAAAATGCATATAGTAAACATTTCATGAAATGATTAATTTTATCTTATAAAGTTCAATAATATATTATTTTTAATGGTAGGTTTTGCCTACATTATTATATTAGCAAAGAAGAAATTAGAAAATCCATTTACATAATTCATTGGTTAGAAAACTGTCAGTAATGCAACACTAATAATAACATTGGCCGGCCATGTGCATGACAATTTGCATGCACCCGGCCCACGCATTTAATAAAATAATTAAGCATAATATTCATATAATATGTAAGTCGTGTTTGCAACGAACTTCATGGACTCGGCTCATCGTGCGAGGACTTGCAAGCACGTTCAGCCAGCTTAATCATTCCTGCATGTAGTTTTATGTATAGAAATGTGTAAGAAATCATTATGAAGAATGAAATTGATTTGCTACAAGTTTATTACAGATAAAGATTATCCTGTCATTGGGGCCAATCAGTCGTCTAGTTTTGTTAATTGAGTTGTTGATGAACATTAAGGCCTGATGTTTCAGTTTATTGCAAATTTGCCACTAGTAGTAAATGGTAAATCCTGAATATGTTAAGATAAAATAACAGATTAATAATTAGATTACATTTACAGCTGAATTCATATCCTGTTAGTGAAAATTCTAAGATTATTATTCATATATAGAAAAAATTATGTATATGTTTTATAAAATTTTCAGGTGCAAACTAAGCTGTCTTTTAATGACAGCTTTAGCTCCAATCCAAAACAGAAACATATTGTATTTTTTTCTTTTTCTAATGAAGAAGCACATTATGCTTGGAATAGTTCAATGGATTTATCCTGTATTTAACTGTATAAGATGAATATCAAGGATAGCACTGAAAAACTAACGAAAAATGAATTCAGCCTCCTAATTGTAATATTTTTCCATTTAAGACATTTCTTTAAGACTATGGCTACAAAATTGTTGAAGAAAATGTAAATTTTGAAGAGTAAAGAGGCCTTATTTCAAATTGCTTTTACAATATATGGATTTTTTTACAATACATGCACAATGAAGGAGTTTTTGTTCAAATATTCTCTTTTATACTGTCAACTCCAAATTTCCACTGTTTTTCAATTACTCTGTAAAATAAACCAACATATACATCTAATATTATATAATCTCGCAATTAAAGCCCCAAACCAGGGGCAAAACAGTCAAAACAAAGGCACCATTCAGGCACAATAATCAGTAGGTCCCACTTAAAACATTCTTCTTGCCACGTGGCATCCCCCTATATACTCTCCTATTCCCTCCCCTCTCTGTTTTACCATCAAACAACTCAATCAGAAAACACAGAGCATCAAACCTCTGTGTTTTACTTCTCTGAAGAATCTCCATCAAGTGAAGTTTGGATGTTTTGAGAGTTCTGAAGGGTACCTAGCACAATTTCTGAAGCGAAATCAAGTTGCATTGTGCAAGAAATTTTAGTCCAGTCGAGTTTCATTAGCTCATCTTAATTGAATAGATTTTTTTGCTGAAAAAAAGGAGGAGATGAAGAAGAAGCATTTTGAGCATTAACCATGATCTAATGTTCTAAATCTCAACAAATTCAACCTTCTTCCTCAGATCATAAAAAGGTAACCAAGAACCATGTTTATCACATTTCTTTTTTATTCCATTTATTTTATTTCTCATCCAACATCTCACCACAAACTTTCTTCTACCTATTTCCTTCCTAACGCAAAACATTCTCAATCTTTCATAGGAATCCACCAGAAAACAAAAGAAAACTACCCAAAAAGACACAATGAATTCGAAAGGAATTCTAAAGAAGCAACCGAGCCGAGTTTCATCAACAGCTGGCAAACCGCCATTGGTACCGCCGCCTCCAACAGTGGTATTTGGCCGCCGTACCGACTCGGGCCGATTCATAAGCTACTCACGCGATGATTTAGACTCAGAAATAAGCAGTATAGACATGGATTATCACGTCCACATTCCGATGACTCCTGATAATAATCCGGACGACGACATGGACCAAAATAAAGACGATCAATATGGAACAAATTCTCTCTTTACGGGCGGATTTAATAACGCTACGAGGGCTCATCACATGTCGAATATGAGAGATGGGCATGGTGGCGGCAGTCACGTTCAAATGTCTGGCCTATCAACGTGTATGCTTGAGGTAAGAAATTGGTATCTGGAAAGAGGATGATTTGTTGAATTTGTTAGTTTTAAACAGCTTTTAGGTCAATTTTGCATTTTTTTGATAAAAATGTGAATGGTTTAAGACATGGTTGAAAATGTTGGAAATAAAGTAAAATAAAAAAAATGTTGGAAATAAAGAAGTTGCACAGATCTCTCTTTGCACAATTTTTCTAAATAAATGTGTAGCAAAATGCCAATGCACTCTTGTTGGTTGAGTATTATGGATGAAACACAAAAGGATTCAAAATATGATTGCATAACAGAACAGATGTTAGATTTTGAGTCTTCTCTGTATTTATATATATAAAAAAATGTCTGAACAAAATATTCGAAGTACTAAATATTTTCACCTTTACTTGTAGGGATGCGACCAAAAATTAACACGTAACAACAAGGGGGAGGACATAGCCCCGTGTGATTGCGACTTCAAAGTCTGCATCGACTGTTTCCACGACGCGGTCAAATCCGGTAAGCCGGACTGCCCAGGCTGCAAGGAGCCCTACAAGAACACGGATTGGGAAGACGTGGTCAGCACCAGTAATGAGGCCAAAGCTCTCTCTCTGCCCTCTAACATGGGGCCGGGCAAGTTGGAGAGACGCCTCTCTATGGTCAAGCAGTCTAACAACCAGTCTGGTGAGTTTGACCATAACCGTTGGCTTTTCGAGACGAAAGGCACGTATGGGTACGGAAACGCGATATGGCCGGACGAAAATGGAGATGATGACGGAATGAGTACCACTGGAGGGCAGCCCAAGGAGCTCATGGCTAAACCATGGAGGCCGCTTACCCGCAAACTCAAGATCCCAGCAGCTGTCATCAGCCCTTACAGGTATACACAAAATCATCGTAAAGGACAGAAACCAACAATTTTCATCTATATAGGGCCTTATTGGTAATTCGACCATAGAGTCGAGGCTTTTTCGTAAATGATATAAACATTATTTTTTGTCTACTAATTTCTTCAGCTCAATCGGTAAAAAATGTACATTTGTTTGTGTTTGTAGATTGCTAGTGGCTATTCGGATAGTCGTGTTGGCACTCTTCCTGATGTGGCGTATAAAGCACGTGAATGAAGATGCAGTATGGCTGTGGTTCATGTCAATCATCTGTGAGCTCTGGTTCGCCTTCTCATGGCTTCTTGATCAATTGCCCAAGCTCTGCCCGGTCAACCGTGCTACTGACCTATCAGTCTTGAAGGAGAAGTTTGAGACCCCACGTCCCAATAACCCGACCGGGAAGTCTGATCTTCCCGGTCTAGACGTTTTCGTCTCGACTGCTGATCCTGAAAAGGAACCTGTACTTGTCACGGCTAATACAATTCTGTCTATTTTAGCGGCGGATTATCCTGTGGAGAAACTCGCGTGCTATCTTTCTGATGACGGTGGGGCACTCCTTACATTCGAGGCCATGGCTGAGGCCGCTAGCTTCGCACAATTATGGGTATTGTTGAATATGATTAATTGCTTTAAAAGTTAAATTTATGTGTGATATTTAACATAAGATCATTCAACAGGTACCATTCTGCAAGAAACACAAGATCGAGCCGAGAAACCCCGACAGCTACTTCAGCCAGAAGAAAGACCCGTTCAAAAACAAGGTAAAATCCGACTTCGTCAAGGACAGAAGAAGAGTCAAGAGAGAATACGACGAGTTCAAAGTCCGAGTCAACGGACTACCGGACGCGATAAGGCGGAGATCGGATGCGTATCACGCGAGGGAAGAAATTCAGGCAATGAATCAGCAAAGAGAGAGGGCGAAACAAGGAGGGGATGAAATGTTGGAACCGATTAAGATTGCGAAAGCCACTTGGATGGCGGATGGGACTCACTGGCCAGGTACTTGGCTTCAGTCGAGTGCAGATCATGCGCGTGGAGATCATGCGGGTATTATACAGGTATGAGTTGTTTTTTGTTATGTATAGGCGAAATGTCTACTAAAATTCAACAGAAATATAAATTAGCTATATCATTTCATTCATAATTCAGTTTCTGGTTCAATACACACCTTGCTGAAATTATTTCTCAAACAAAAGGCATATAGAAAGAATTTCGAATATTTGATATAACAAAGCACAAATTTCTTGATATTTTCTTTGGGAAATTTATCAAAAAATCCCCAACTTTTCTAAATATTTCAAAAAAAAAAAAACATTGCCTTTTTAGATCCTCTGTTGTAGTCCCTTTGAAGTGGATTGAATTTTTCCCCTCCTACTCGAAATACCATTTGAGTTTTTGACTTTAATTGAACAAACTACGGCAAAATTTGTAGGTAATGCTCAAACCGCCAAACGACATGCCGGTCTACGGCGGCAACGAGAAATCCCCGATCGACTACCGCGAGACCGACATCCGTCTCCCGATGCTCGTCTACATGTCTCGTGAAAAACGTCCTGGTTACGACCACAACAAGAAGGCCGGGGCCATGAATGCGCTCGTTCGCGCCTCCGCCATCATGTCCAATGGCCCGTTCATGCTCAATTTGGATTGTGATCATTATGTTTACAATTCGCTTGCGTTTAGAGAGGGGCTTTGTTTTATGCTTGATAGAGGAGGAGATAGATTGGCTTACGTGCAGTTTCCACAGAGGTTTGAGGGGATCGATCCGTCGGATCGGTATGCAAATAATAATACCGTGTTTTTTGACATTAATATGCGAGCGCTCGATGGTCTCCAGGTGATTTTGGGTTCTTTTTCGTTTTTTTGGTTCCTAAAATTATTTTAATGAAAAAACATTAAATTCATCCAAATAATTTCATACATCGAGTTTTGAAAGAACAAATTTGATGTTCGAACTTTGTAAAAGGGACCGGTATGCCTGGTAAGTGGTAACCAACATATTTACCATCCCAAAAAACAAAATCCATCCTAATCTAACGTATAAAAATGATAAAGAAAATATTGATATGTCCATCTCCGAACGTTTATCTAAATGTAACAAAAAGCTTCTAAACTTCCTACACAGGGCCCGGTATACGTGGGAACCGGATGCCTCTTCCGTCGAATTGCCTTATACGGCTTCGACCCGCCTCGTTCGAAAGACCACTCCACCGGCTTCTTCAGCTGTTGTCTCCCTCGCAAGCGCAAGGCCGACTCCGCTTCCGCCAACTCGGAGGAGACGCGCGCGCTCCGCATGGGCGATTTGGACGACGACGAGATGAACCTCGCGAGCTTTCCTAAAAAATTTGGGAATTCTTCGTTTTTGATCGATTCGATTCCTGTGGCTGAGTTTCAAGGGAGGCCGCTCGCAGACCATCCGAGTGTGAAAAACGGACGGCCGCCGGGCGCGTTGACGATTCCGAGGGAGATGTTAGATGCGAGCATTGTCGCTGAGGCGATTTCGGTTATCTCGTGCTGGTAATACATTTTTATTTTTTGGATTAATTGTTGTTTTATTTGTTAGGTAAGTTATATGGTTATTTTGGGTTATTTGCTTTCTCCTTCTCTTTTTTTATGAAAATGGTTTATCTTGGGTTTTGATAAGGGTAAATTAGGCTTTTAAGATTTGAATTTTTGTGACGATTATTAATACTATACAAATAGGCCTCAATCCTTAAATCATATAAAGTTGCTCTTATTATATCATACAGTACCAGTAATTAGTAAGAACATACCGGTATGGCATCTGACTATAATTAGTACCAAACTAGAAAACAACCAGTACTGAAACCAATTCTATTAAAGACACTACTACAACCTTTTATCCCATTTTTCACTAAACCCTAAAAAATCCAGGTACGAGGAGAAAACCGAGTGGGGCCAGCGCGTGGGCTGGATTTACGGCTCGGTGACGGAAGACGTGGTGACAGGCTACCGCATGCACAACCGCGGTTGGAAATCCGTGTACTGTGTGACAACCCGCGACTCGTTCCGCGGAACCGCGCCAATAAATCTTACTGATCGTCTCCACCAAGTGCTCCGTTGGGCCACCGGCTCAGTCGAAATCTTCTTTTCGAGAAATAATGCCTTTTTAGCCTCTTCAAAGATGAAACTCTTACAGAGAATCGCGTATTTGAACGTCGGTATTTATCCGTTTACATCCATCTTTCTGATATGCTACTGCTTTCTACCTGCTCTGTCGCTCTTCACGGGTCAATTTATTGTGCAAACCTTGAGTGTGACCTTCTTGGCGTACCTCCTAACAATTAGTATAACTCTGTGCTTGCTCGCGTTGTTAGAGATCAAATGGTCAGGAATCGCTTTGGAAGAATGGTGGAGAAACGAGCAGTTCTGGCTTATCGGTGGAATAAGCGCCCATTTAGCTGCAGTTGTTCAGGGCTTGTTAAAAGTTATCGCCGGAATCGAAATTTCATTCACTCTCACCTCAAAAGCGGTCGTGGATGAGGATGAAGACGAATTTGCTGAGCTCTACGAAGTCAAATGGACGTCTCTCATGATCCCACCAATTGTTATCATAATGATAAATCTTGTCGCAATAGCCGTCGGATTCTCACGCACGATTTATAGCACGATCCCTCAATGGAGTAAGCTTTTGGGAGGCGTTTTCTTCTCGTTTTGGGTTTTGGCCCATCTTTATCCATTTGCCAAAGGTTTGATGGGGAGGAGAGGGAGGACTCCGACGATTGTGTATGTTTGGTCCGGACTTATTTCGATTACGATTTCGCTTCTTTGGATTGCGATTAAGCCGCCGTCTCAAACCGCTACTCAACAACTCGGCGGGTCTTCTTTTACTTTCCCGTGATCCGAAATTGATGGACGGTAAAAAAGGGATTTGAAGTTTTTATGTTTATTAGTTTGATTTGTTTCGGTTATTTTATTGGTTATTGTTATTATTATAGGGTTTATTTGAAGCGGAGTATAAGAATCTTCAGGGTTTTTGTGTAAGATGGAGACTTGTTTAGAGAGTATTTGTTGAAATTTTTTTCTAATTTTTTTTTTTTTTTTTTTGAGTCGGGTGTTTTAGAGAAGAAAGGACATGTCAAAAACAATGTGTATTGATTTTGTCAATAATGATTCTTTTGAGACAAACTATAAAGATGATTCATTATTTGTGTTATTTTGTTTTTAAAGTAGTCTTCTTCAGATTTCCTAATGCACTTTTGGACAAGACAAATTGTTTCACTCTCAAAATTCTTCGTTATTTTTTATAATAATTGAAAAGGAAAACATTCAAGCATTATTTTGTCTATAAGAAAAGAGTTAATATTCACATAAATACATTAATCAATTAGTTAGGAATCACTGCACTAATAATAAAAATTAAAAAAATCTATAAAATAAATAAATACATAAAACGGTACCTCCAATCAATATCAACTACAAATTGGAGCACATAAGAATTTCACCAGATAAATAATCCGTACCACTACCACCCTCTTTATTCCACATACTTTCCGTACCAGAATTGCAAATCTGTGCAATTATTTCCTGCCCAAAATACCGTGAAACCAACAAATATGTTGCCTCATTAGGCTTCAAACCCTTTTCAATCATTCCTTTTAATAAACCCAAAGCTAAATTATTTCTATTCAATTTCACAAAATAAGGGATTAATATGTTATAAGAAACACAATCCATTTCGATTTGATCAAATTCCATTTCTTGTATTATTTCTCGTACAGATTTTATCTCTTTAGCTTGGGTAAATCCGTGAAGCATCACATTATATGTATAAATATTGCGCGAAATATTATTTTTCTTCATCTCATTAAATAAATCACATGCCTCTTTTAACATCCCGGTTTTAAAAAAACTATTTAAGGCGATTGTATAACAAAAACTATCAAAATTATAATTTTGCGAAATTCCCTTTCTGAAAAGCTTTAGAGCGGCATTAAATTTTCCTCTCTTGACAAGCCCACTTAATATAGTCGCATGTACATAAGAATCCAAACTAGGGTTTTCCGTAATAATTTCATTATATATATTTACCACATTATTAGTCCATCCTAGCTGGCACAAACTGCTTAATAAACCAACATAAGTATAATTATCAGGTTTTAAACCTCTTTCAATCATTGAATTGAAAATTCCAACAGCTTCAATTGGATAACCGGCTTTACACAGAGTGTTCAACACCGAATTACAAGCTATTAGATCAAAATTTCCGCTATAATTTGAAATTAGGGTTCCAAAAAGGTTCATTTTTCCAATTAACGGTAAAATTGACATTAAGGTAGCGATTGTGTACTGATCCGGCTTCAAATTACTCTCAATTAAATTAGAATAAACTCCAATCGCATCATTATATCTCTTTTCTTTCACAAAACAATCCATTAAAACATTGTAAAACACCAAATCCGGTTTGCAATTAACAGATTGCATAAAATCTAATAATTTATTAACAGAATCATATTCACGAGCTTTAAATAGTCCTTTTAAAAGAGAAGTATAGGTTATAATTGTAGGTGAAATCCCTAAATCTCTCATTTTTTCTACGTATATAAAAGCCAGGTTCAAATCTCCTTCATGGCATAATTTTTCAATTAAAATCGACCAAATCGCCAATGTAATTTCTGTATTTGAAACAGACATGAAAGCCAATAACTGAAATAACTCAGAAATATTTCCCTTTTTTCTACAGCAGTCAAAAACGGCTGTAAAAGTTCCTGAATTGGGATAAAAACCTCTCTCAATCATAATTCTCAAAACATTTCGGATTTCCAACCAATGATTAATCTTGCAAAGATTCGTCAGTAAGATGCTATATGTGAGAAAATTAGGCAATTGGGTTTCTCTCCAAATTCTCATAGCAGCATCAACATGATTAATCTTAAACAATACATCAATAATTACATTTCGAGCGAAAGTATTGGGCTCAAACCCACAAAAAGACATTTCATCAAACAGTTCGAGTGCAAACCTGTACAAGCCTCCTCTCCAATAAACCCTGAGCAAAACCAAGAAAATTTGCGCTTTTAACGGAGACCCAAAACTCTTCAACTCTTCTATAATGTTTCTGACAGATTTAAATCTGTCAGTGAGCCTTCTTACCACCGGTACCATAACATCGAATGAATTTGGGTCATGGAAATAATCTTTTTGGCGTGCACACCATAGAAAGAATGTGAGGGAAATCGTGTCTGATGGGCAGTTGGAAATGGTGGTTTTGACGATTGTTGGAGAGAGATTAATGGTAATTTGGGTTTTATGGAGGGTTTTAGGAATTGGGTTGGTCAGAGTTGAGAGGGCACGGCTCCATGAGAGCAAAAAGGATCGTTTCATGGATCATGGATTCTCAAAACGCTTCGCATGAAATGATTAGAGGTGAAATTATCAATCTCGAATTGGAAGATTGCACTAGGGTTTTATTAGAGGTAAGAACACAAAATATAGAAGAAAGGAAGAGATGCTATGTATAAAACTGCAAAACCATGGCCTGGTTTCAGAAAATCCAAATTTGAAATCCGAATTCAAAATCCAAAAATCTAATCAATATGGGAATTTTTTTTTATTTTAATTTTGGATGAGTTTTCTCCCTCGGACTTGATAGAACACGACGGCACACTGTAGCACGACGGATCACAACAGATCTAATAACAATATATATAATTTATTTTCTAATAACAATATATATATATATATATAGAGTGTGGCTAAAAAACATACGTATGCACAACATACGTTTTTTAGCCACACTTAAAATGCATATTAAAAAAATAAAAATAAAAATTTCAACCATACGGATGTAATATATATTTTATGAATATGTTGTGGATTAATTTTCACAGGAATCAAGAATAATATATCACCGTCATCATGTATCATCAAAAATATGCAGTACTATTCAAAACATATAGCGGAATAATAGTTTGATGATACATGATGACGGTGATATATTATTCTAATTCCTGTGAAAATTAATCCACAACATATTCATAACCTATATATTACGTCCATACGGTTGAAATTTGAATTTTTTACTTTTTATAACCACTTTACTGGTATTTCAAAAAAAACGTATGTTCGAGCATACGTATGTTTTTTAGCATCTCCCATAATATATATATATATATATATATATATATATATATATATATATATATATATATATATATATATATAAAGTATATATAATTTAGTTTCTAATAACAATATATATATATATAATCGGAAAACAAGTATATAAAAGTAAAAAAATAAAAATATACAAAGAATAAATAATAGTATATAAAATAGCAAAACAATATATAAAAAATGGTAAAACAAGTATTTAAAAGTGCAAAAACAGTATATCTACAATGTCGTCGTGATCCGTTGTACTACAGTGCCATAGTGATTTCACATTTCCTTTCTCCTTTTACCTGTATACTTTTTGTCATTTAGTTTTGTATTATATTAAAATAATATTTTGTATGGCATTATTGATGTTTTTATCATTTAGTTTTGTATTATATTAAAATAATATTTTGTATGGCATTATTGATGTTTTTATCATTTAGTTTTGTATTATATTAAAATAATATTTTGTATGGCATTATTGATGTTTCGTGAAGTAATTAGAAATAACTTCCAAAACTTGCTAGCTCAAACAGTAAAATATTTTATAACTTTGGAAGACGTCCCAAGTTCGAATCTCGGCAAATACCATCTTATTTAGCACATATTTAAAAACCAAATAGTCCCATAACTAAGTGCTCTCTAAGTGAGTTGTTTAATTCGGTGTACTTCAAAATAGTGTATTTCTATTGTTTTTGTTTGATTTTTGTTAAAAAAAAATGTATTTAATTAATTAATTTTAATTTATATTACCTATCACTATTTCAATAAAATAATTTTGACAACTCATTGGGTGGCTAGATTTTGTTAAATATATAACAAAATGTATATGACATGACTCGAATTTAGATGTCTCCCAAATTTAGCGAGTGTCTTACCTCTTGAGCTAATATTTTATTAGTTTTGATCAAAATTTATTTTATTTTATTTATATTAATTAGTAATTTTTAATTTGTAGGTAAACAGGCCGACAAAGACTTTTTCATTGTACTTACAAACTCCTTTGCGGGAGTCAGCTTACAAGAGTTTATATTTACATATTTGAATCTTGAATGTATTTCCTAAACTATTAAACATACTTGGTAGACCCTCGCTCTGCTTCGGAATGTACTAAATATAATTTTATATTTAAATATAGTGATACATATATGATATTTTGAGATGTCGCTAGTATTAGTACATAAATTATTATTTACTCCAATCTTAATAGATTGTGTCGGTCAATATTTCTAATAGTGTGATTATTTGACAATTATATGACTAAAACATCTTCGAAAAATTAAGAAAATAAATCACTATTTCTAATTAAAGATACTTGAAATTTTTTTCCTTTTATGGAATATTAGTTTTCAATCGATGATTTTGTTATTTCAAAAAAAATTACTTTATGTATTCAATAAGAAAAAAAATAACCAAATAAAATTTATTATATATATTCAAGTCACATGCAATTATAATTAACCTAATTTCATTTTAGATAATTTGAAATTAGTATTCCTTACTAAAAAAATATGAGCCTCATGCATAACATATCGATATATAACATGCGATTTTAGATAGGCAAACTAATAATTTTTCAATTCACACTTAAATTTTCAATTGTCATTTGTCACCAAAACATTACTAAAAATATATTCTAAATTATATGAATTCATAATATTCTCTGAAATTTTACATGACATTATCTCTTCTATTCAAATATAGGAAAACATGTGCTCTCAAAAAATATATAGAAAAGCATAATTAAAAAAATATAACAAAGCCATGTTTTTTTTTTATTTCTATATACTTCAAATTGAACTTGTAGGGTTGTGTGTTTGATATTTTGTTTTCACTTGGGTATATATGAAAAAAATTAAGACTATTTTTTAAGTAGTGAGTTTCGTCAAAAAATTGGGCATGCTTGGGTTGGGGTGCGAATCCATGTCTCTAACATCGCAACAAAAGTGACACACCACTGGAGCACAATTAAAGTTGTGATATCTTGTATAAATTTTTTTTTTGAATTGTGATATTTTGTATTAATAAACTTATTTAGTCTCATTTGGAGATGTACACATGTCACATGTGTATCACACTTTCAAAATTGTAGTCCAGTAAAAAAAATTCTCACATAAGTCTGCCTCAAGTATCGAATCAACAACATCTGCTATATTTCGCAAGGACCATACATGATGAATCGATGATAGATATTACTATATTCTACAGGGTTACACACGATATTTCTAAATTTTCTAGGGACCTATCTGCAATTATCTCCTTTTGAGTCTTTCGACCCTTCGTAAGAGGATTAGGATGAGTCACTTTGCTCTCTACTAAAAAAGGTTCCCTTTCTCTTCGTATCTTTTCCAACAAAATAAAAATCATGAGATTGCTCGCTAATGAGTACATTCGCTCAAATTTTTTTATCTGTCCTTGTACATTTCAAAAGCATGATTTGCTAGTCACGCAAAGATAGTTGCCTCACACAAACAACATTTAAATATCAGTACGTATGGTGCGATCATATAGCATTATATTTATATAAGCATTCATCAATCAACAAGAATGCATTCTCATTTTGCTTTGCAAATCATTTTATATTTTCTGATGATAACTGGGTCCACGATATACCAGATTCAAAAGGAAACTCTTAAGATATTGGAGGAAATTGATGATTAGAACAAATATATGGAGACTCGTAATCATAACTAAATCATGGTAACTCTCTTTTCTATTTTTCTTCTATTTTCTTTTTGGTTCCATTTTTGTTGCTAATCAAATATTCTAATTGTGAGAAACTTTTTATGTGCATCACTGTGCAAACTCCAATTAGGATAACTTCAACACCTCAATAACATCAACACATACTTAAATAAGCAGTTTGTTGGGATGTGCAAACAAAACCATCGGTTGAAATAATTACCAAATAATTACCGTTGGTGTTCACCAATAAATTCTTGTATGATAGTTCACTATAAAGTTCTTTGACACGACTGAATACCTTCTGCCTCGTGCGGAAATTACCATCACAAATATATAATTAATTACATCGTCATAGATGCAAGACTATTAACTACTTTCATGATATATAAGAAAATATTTTTCAGTTTCAGTAAGATGCATGTATATGTAATAGACACTATCAATATTATTGCTATTGAAATAGCCAATCCTTCACCCTTAGCATGCAGCTTATTGTATTTTTTTTCTCAGTGCTGATTTTTTTTTTCTTGAGTGCTGAAAAATCTGCCACAATGTATTTTTAAGTCCAATAGAAAATATGTAAAACTAAAGCACATCATTAAAAAAAAAATTAATTTTACTCAGAAAAAAATTATATCTAATAAAATAAAGAATAATACATCCTTCTGCTCTGAGGAGTGCCTGGGCCAACATATAATTATAATATTAAGTAAACAAGAAGAATCGTGAATCAAAATAGATAAAAATATAAAAAAACCATTGCCCAACACAAATTTCCTGGTCACTTCTCAACCATTCTCAGAATAAAAAGAAAACATAAAACAAAAATAAAAGAGACCTGATAGAATACGACGGTACTATAGCACGACGGATCCAATAACAGTATATATAATTTATTTTCTAATAACAATATATATATAACAGTATATATATTTTATTTTCTAATAACAAGTATATACATAAAATGGAAAACATAAAATGGAAAAATTGTATATAAAATAAGAAAAACAGTATATAAAAGTAAAAAAATAAAAAATACATAAAGAATAAACAACAATATATAAAATGACAAGCAATATATAAAATAAAAAAATAATATATAAAATAGAAAAAACAGTATATCTACAGTATCGTCATGCTATAGAGTCATCGTGTTTGTAAATTTCCCAAAATAAAATAAGCAACACTACATAGTCAGCCTACATCATTCGCATTCAGGCCCACTAACAACAAACAGTCATTAACATTTTTTAAAAGGGGCCCTAAATCTCTCATGAGAAAATGTCTTCAAAATTCAACAAAAAATCATATTTTTTATTTTTAAGCGGCTACTAAATCGGGCGTCTCAGCTTCAACACACAACAAAGCGGTATGAACTTTTCCAACCCAATTATCGAGTCTCTCACTCAAAGACTTAATCTGCTGAATCCCCAAAACCCTAGGCTGGACCCACGACACATAAACCGTCCCTTCCACTTGATCAATTATTATTCCCTCTGTCAAATGCACCTGTGTTAACAAAGAAGTGTTAGTTCAGGGAGGGGTGTTTTTGTGAAATTGGAAGATTGAGGGGTGAGGTGGAAATTGTACCGAAAGGCTACGGGCCTACGGGCAATTCAAATCCAAAAAAAAAAATGTCACTGATTGAGAGCTTTGTTCGCTCTGAAATTACGCTCAATGGAATTGTCCTCTCTTCGAACGCCCTACTTCTACCACTAATAATAATAATAATAATAACAACAACAACATCGATTATAATGAAAATAATAAAATCATTTAAGCAAATAACTTAATCTTGATTTTATCGCTAGGTTATACTGGGAATAATATAAATAAAAAAATAAGTAAATAGAAAATTACAAAAAAATTACATTGAAAAACTAAATAAAACGGGATATTTCATGTATACCCTTACAAAATCATCAAATATTAAATATTACTAAAAACACAAGAAATAAAAGACGGTGTCAAATCAACAACATTTTCTATATTTCATAAGGACCATACATGATATTTTCAGTATTCTACAAGGGTACACACAACATTTCTAAATCTTCTAAGGACCCATCTGCAATTATCCCCTCAATCATCACAATTATGATTTCCATGAGGCACAGAATGTTGATTTTAATGCCGCATTGTGCATGCGACAGAGATCTTTGTAGCGGACCAGATTTCCGGCATTGAATGCTTCTAGAATGGGGTACATTCATTCTATGTTCGTGTCATTCAGATTCTTTATCTACCAAGAAAAACAAAAAATAAAAACTAATTAAATATAAAAAGAAAGAAGTAAAAAGTGATTTATATGGATTACCTATGTTATCTACCAAAAAATAGTAAATCCGAATCAAATATTGTGTTTCTCCTTTCAAACTTTCATATATAAATTCGTTATTAGTATGGTCCCAGTTTAATTTTCTATAGAAAAAAGCTGCTTATTATATAAAAGAATGTATATTTACAAAATAAGATGTATAATCTTTAAATATATTATAATGAATAATTTTATTTTTTTATTAATAACAAATTTAATGTTGTATTTTGCGGTGTAGGGCTGAACTGATCATAGCCATATTTTATGAGATACATCAACTTTCTCGAACGCACTTCTTGCACATTGAAAATGCATGATTTGCTAGTCACACAAAAGATAGTTGCCTCAGAAAAATAACATTTAGATATCACTATATATGCATAATGCATAACATATAGTATTATATAAGCATTAATCAATCAACATGAATATGAATGCGTTCTCATTTTACTTGTAGTTCATTTTATTTTCTATTATGATAATCAGAACCACCATATTCGAGGGAATTTATTACTGCAACAAATCATAGACCAACTCTTAATCATAATTTATTTCATGAAAACTACCGCAACAAATATATATCGACTCTTAATCATAACTATTTGATGGTGAGCATACAAGCTAATTTCATTTTTTTCCTTCTATATTTTTAATTTTAATTTTGTGCTTATCAAATATCCTAATTTTGAAAAAAAAAATCTATTGAAGGGAAAAACTCCAATCTTGATCAAATCAGCAATCATTTTAACTCAAACTTCGACCAATCAACTTCAACGCCTCCACAACATTGAATCCTGCTGACATTGGTGGCTTGTTGGGACGTGTAGATGTGGTCACCAATGGAAATAATTTCTATCATGATTCATGAAATATTTCTTTCTACGATTGTTAAGGGTCTCCGACAATTATAAAGTTTAGTGCCGTATTGAATAGAATTGTCAATATCAAATGTTTAAATTTTTTGTTTAAATTCTAACATTTGCAAATTTCCCATAGTGATCTTTATCAATGTAGTTAGACCAGCTATGAGAAATTTTGTTGTATGGCGATCTCTATCAATGTACTTATGACCATCAATTTAGCAATAAACCTTCAAGCTTTTGAATTGCCAAGGATTTAAAAAAAACTTTCAATATGTTTTACCAAAGATTTATTAATCAAATGGTGATATTTTCCAAACTACATATTTTCAAGTTCTATATTTTGTGCAGATTTCTTAATCAAAAGATAAAATATAAAACTTAGAAGAAACATTAAAAAAATCAATATACATTAAAAAGTATTTCAGCACTCCTGTCAATAGGACCAAAATATAATTCTAGCATTAAGAAAACAAGCAGCACCAAAAATCAAAATATTCAGAAAACACAGTAGAAAAGTCGTACCAGCACAAATTTCCTGGTCCCTCATCCTAATACTCAAAACAAATAACTCTCAAAATAAAATAAAACAAAATAACATGAAAATAAGCAACACTACATAAATCAGTCTACATCATTCTCATCCATCCATCCAAGCCCCCACCAACAATGGGGCTGACCTTGTCTTTTTTCTTTTCAGATTAAAAAAACAAATTATTTTTTTATTATTTTTAAGCGGCTATTAAATCAGGCGTCTCAGCCTCAACAGACAACAAAGCAGTATGAACTTTTCCCACCCAATTATCAAGTCTGTCGCTCAAAGACTTAATCTGCTGAATCCCTAAAACCCTAGGCTGGACCCACGACACATAAACCGTGCCCTCAACCTGATCGATTATCCCCTCTATTAAATGCACCTGTGTGAATAAAAGAAGAAATGTTAGTTTAAAGAGGGGTGTTTTTGTGAAATTGGAAAGATTGAGGGGGTGAGATGGGAAATTTACCGAGAGACTCTTCATGAGGAGGTATTCGACGTCGCTGATTGAGAGCTTTGTTCGCTCTGAGATTACGCTCAGTGGAATTGTCCTCTCTTCAGATCCCCGGCTATTCAAAAATAAAATTAATAAAATCAATTAATTAATAATAACTATAATACCAGCAAAAATAATAATTTAAGAAAATAACTTAATCCTGATTTCATTGCTGGATAAATATTGGCAATAATATAAATAAATAAACACATAAATAATAAATTATTTTTTTATTTTTAACATTTTACAGCGGTGTAAAAGGTATTTTCAATACCCTACAGGGGTACACACAACATTTCTAAATCTTCCAGGGACCTATCTGCAATTACTCAATCATCATCACAACAATTACCTGAAAATGATCTCCATGAGGCACAGAATGTTGATCTTCTCCAGAAGCTTCTTTTGATTCTGAACCAAAGCAGGCTGAGCATTTAATGCTGCGCTGTGGACCCTACAGAGCTCATTGTACCGCGCGAGATTTCCGGCATTAAATGCTTCCAGAATGTGGTGGACCCACTCTGCGTTCGTCCCGTTCAGACTCTTTATCTGAAAGAAATTAATGAAATAAAATGGAGATTAGTACAGATTTCGTATGTAAAATTATATATTTGATTTGTTTCAAAACGATATTTTATTGGATTAGGGGAAGAATTAAGCTACTTAGGTTAAGAATTTTCAATTAATATAGTTTGGTACTAATAGAGTGCAATAAAAAATAAAGAATAAAAGTAGTAAGAATTTAGAATGGAAAAAATAAAAGAGAGATTTGTCTATATTGCTTATGTTAATTATGTAACTGAATTATTTTTTAACAAGATTCATCAGATTAGAGGAAGTAGTAAAGCTACTTAAAACATGTCATTTATATTTTACTAGTAAGAAATATTATTTTCTACTACTGATACAATACAATAAAAAATTATATATATGTCGAAAATATCATAATTAGAGATAATAAGATTAGCATAAGTAATCAGAAGGTTAAAAAACAAAAAAAGTATAAAAAATAAAACTTACAATTGGATGAGCTAATAACTCGCCGAAATTGTATATATTATCTCCAAGCAGCGCCGCAAGCGACAAATCAAACGCCAAATTCTGTCCAAAAAAACAATCAAAACATAATTACACAAAACAAAATTCCAAAAGAAATATAATCCAAAACAACAATAAACACCTGTCTGAAGGATTCAGAGAGGGACTCAACAGCAGTATAAGCCAAATAAAGAAGGGCCGATTTGTAAAACTCCGCAAACTCCTGCCTCCTTTTATAAAACTCCGCAGAAACCCAATAAAACCCAGCGTGCACTGACGGATCGACACCTGTCATTCCGTCCAAACTCACCTTCCCTTCTTCTAGAAGCTTCTTGGTCTCCTTAAAATTCCCTCTTTCAAGCTCAAAAGTCGCGATCTGCATCTTGATTAAAAGAATTGGCTCGTCGATTCTTGATTCTTTGGTTTCTTTGAGCTTTTGGATCACGGATTCTAAGTAGGAGATTGCTGAGTCTGCGGATTTGTACTGGCGAGAAACTGCGACTGTGAATTGCGCGAGCTTTAGGAGGTTGATTTTGGTCTCAAAATCGGAAATGAAATTGTTGTAGAGCTGGATTAATGCGTCGCCAGCCTGGAAATTAGAGGGAACATGTTAATTATGTTGCTAAAAGTTTACAGATCAAGGGAAAATATTTATATTAGAAACAGAAATTCTCTAAATATAAGGAAAGAGGGAACTTTGAAACAAAAAGTGAATTATTTAAAATATAAAGAGATTTGATAAATATTGAGTTTAAGATAAAATGGTTGAGTACCAAAATTATGGATTCATGAGCATAATTATGATGCTAGTATTTTGCAGATTAGCGAAAAATATTTGCATCAGAAGTAAATTAAATAATTGTATGAAAGAATATAACTTTTTAAATCCAACTTTATCAAACTAATTTAAGAAAATAATGCTGGGAAAGTATAACTGAATAAGGAACTCTACTTTAAACCATAATTTCATCCCTCAAACTCAAAATCGAGTTTGCGCTTTGCTCCAGAACTTAATTACATAACATCAAATACTGAATAATGCAAAGAGCAGACAGTTTTAGCACAAAAATCGTCACAAACCAACCAAACAAACAAAAAACAACCCTCTATAGATACCCAAACAGAGAAAGACAGAACACAAACCTGAACGACGGTGAGGGCGACGAACTGCTCGAGCTTGAGCGTCAGCTGGTGCCACAGCTTCCGCTGGTACAAATCCGCCAGCGACGTGTACCACTCGGCCAACTCCGGGTGCGCTTCCCTCTGCGATTCCAGGAACTCCAGCGCCATTGGAGACGACTCTCGATCTAGTTCTGGTTTTGGTTTTGGTTCTGGTTCTGGTTTTCGTGCAGTAGAAGAAAGAATATGGATCGAGATTTGAGGGGAAAGAAAGAAAGAAAGAAAGCCCTAGTTTAAGTGCTCAAACGTAAGAATTCAGGAATTGAAAGCTTGGTTTTTGGAAAATTCAGGATTTAAAGTCCGGAATTTGGTTGGATGGAAAATTGGGGTTGGGGTGAAAGGACAGGAATCTTGAGTATATGGTAAAAACCGGAATTTCAAAGCTTGGAATATATGGAAAGAAATGTCAAGTATAATGTATGTATTTTTGGTTTTTCTTTTATAGTGTATTTAGAACTCTCAAATTTGGGTAGAGTAAATTGTAATGTTTTGGCATACATGCCAAATTTATTTATTTTATTTTATTTTTCGAAAAATGTCATATTTATTATGACTAATATTATTACTATGACATGAAGTTCTACTATTTTTTGCTACGCCCAAATAGCAAAAAAGCCCCTATATTCTTAAGAAATTCATAAAACAGTTAATTAATTTTTCCTGTAATTGTTTTAATAAATACTTTCTAACTAACAGTACGAACTGTCTTTTGAGTTTCTTAAGAACTTGCCAATTTTCTTGTCAGTACTTCTTACACATGCAAATGCATGATTTGCCACCTGCTAGTCACACAAAAATAGTTTCCTCGCACAAACAATATTTAGGCTACAATCATCTCGCTACATATACATGACATTCAGTATTATATAAGCGATCATTAATCAACATGAATGCATTCTCATTTCGCTACAATCATTTTATTTTCTTTAATAATATTTGGGTCCACAATATACATAACGCATACAAAAAACCACAAGACATTGGAGGAAATTGAAAATTGATGAATATAACAATGTGCGGACTTTCGACAAATCTAAGCTATCTCGGACCCATGATTACAAGAATCTAACACCATTATTAGAAATAAAGCCATGTTTTAACTTTGAAACAAACATATAAAAATGAAGGTAGAAATTTCATATGAAACAAAAAATATTCACCATAATAGATTTCATGTCGCATATCAATTTCAGCTATTAGATCATGACATTTATGTCATGAAACTTATGCCATCACTAAAATTATTTATTTATTTTTTAAACAGGTCCATAGGCAAAAACTAAAAATTTGTTAATGAAAAAATATTATTATTCTCTCTTGTCTGTTGAAATACTACTATAATTCAGTATATAACAAAAACATTTAGCCATGAACAAATTATACTAAAATCCATGATTTCAAATCCAAGATATATGCAGCAACAAAATCCATCAAAAATACAACACAACAAATGGGAAAAGAAAACTAACAAAAAGTAAATTCAGCTTAGCAGAATGAGCAAAATTCACAAAAGAATTACGGAAAAATAATAGAGAAATCTAATAAACAGATTTATGGCCAGCAGCTATAATATTTACAAGACTGACTGGAATTACACCATAACCATCATATTTTTGCAAATACGACCTCTGAATATCACAAAATTACAAATAGTTAATTGAATAATATTCCAAAAAAAAAACAAGGCATAATTGCAAAACCCGCAAAATTAGAAAACGAAATTGTTATTGAAGGTTTACGCATAGAGAATTGAGCCTTGTTGAACCATTTAATTGTCAAGACAAAAACATTATACAGTATCCACATTCCACAGATCTACATGATAAAAAGAATAATTTTATTAAAATAAAACCACATAAAATAACTTAATATTAAAATTAATTTACCTATAGGAGCCTTTCATAATATGTATATTCTTATTGGCACATTAAACTTCTAATTTTGTTTTTACTGAACTTGAGCAAGAATCCATCTGTTAAGAAAAGTAAACTGTGTTCATATTTCATATTTAGTTGCAAAATTCAAAATTTATATATCATTATTAAAACAAAAAAAAATTTACGTTAATTACTATGAAAAAAGCCAGGGTTGAGAGAGAGAAACAGAATCACTAGAGGCATCCAGTCCGTTCTTTCCATAAATGGCAGATTTAAGCACGTTATATTGTTCCGTCACAGAACTGTATAATGCCTCACAAAATACTTCTCTCCCCTAAAAAAGGAAATGATTTCATATTAATTATTGCATTTTAGTGATAATGTGGGGCATTTTTTGCAAAATAGAGAAATTTGTAAACAAGGCCCTACATTATTCAAAATTGCGAAAAATACCCTTTATTATAAATAGTAAGCAACATTGTAAGCTTATTTATACTAATGACTTTAAATAAAATTGTCACAGGCAAGGGCTTTTTGCAAATTTGGTCATAATAAGTGACTTTTTGCAAATCTAGTCATAGTACAGGATTTTTTTTTTTTTTTTGCAAATTTAGTCATAACACGATTTTTTTTGCATATTTAGTCATAATAGAGGGTTTTTTGGTAAATTTAGTCATAACAAAGGGGCTTTTTTCGCAAATTTAATCATAATACAGTTTTCTTTTTGCAAATTTTAGTCATAATAAAGGGGTTTTTTTTTGCAAATTTTAGTCATAATACAGGGGCTTTTTTGCAATTCATTTAAATTTAATTTAAAAGCAATAAACCTGTTCAGCCTGATTGCAATGAGAAGTAATTTGCTTGTAATTCATTTCAGGACCGACGGAAATTCCGACTCCACTAAATGATATTTTTCTCTTCTCCCCAATTTGCTTCTCAACCTAAAGTAAAATAAAACAAATAAAAATAAAAATAACCAAATGCAAGAAATTTATGACATATTAAAATAAAAAAGGGAAATTGTTCAAAAAAACCTAATTTTTCTCAACATTTTAATAAACATCACTTTTTAGATTCTCTCAAAAAAAAAAAGCCTACAAAGTTGATCGAGTTTCTTTAGGCAATTTAAAAATGGAGGGTTTTTCCAAAATAATTCGGAAAAGTCAAGATATTTTTGCAAAAATTCCCAATAAAAAATAGTAATTAATTAATAACTTAATTAAATAATTAAATTACTTGAGGGGGAGGAGGCATGACATCATAACAGAGCAAAGCGAGCGGGTAAATGTGACCCGTTACGTCACAGTGCTCAGAGAGCCGCCTCATGTTATCCACTGATGATGCGTCAAATTCAGCCTTCCAATAAAAAAAAGAAATTATTAAATTAAAAAAAGGACAGAAATGAGATTCTCAAATTAAACCACAAAAGAACTTTGAAATTAACAAATTGGCATGCTTTTTTTATGAACTTTATTCTCAGATAAACTAAAAACGGAATTTTGAAAGCCCGTTACTTTTTTCAGAAAAAAGTGCCAAACTTTTTCAAAGTAGTTTGTTTTTTGTGAAAAAAAAAAACAAAGTTTTAAAGTCCCTTTTGAGTTAGCTTGGTAATAACGTTGAACAGTGGTTTATTTGGTAATTTTAAAGTCTTTCGGGGTTAGTTCGAAATCTTACCTAAAAAGAAATACCAGAGCAATTTAGTCAATATTTAATTTCAAAGTAATTAATATTCAGTAAATTATCAACTAATAAATAATAATTATAAATTTAGTAATTACAGGATGCCATTCTTCAGTTTTGGGATTGGGTCTGTCCCTGCCTCCACTTGGCGCAATCCAAATTATTTGAGACCCGCCTCTTTATTTTATAAAAAAATAAAAAAAAAGAGAAAATTATTAGGCAAGTAAATAGTATGTCATATTTTATAAGGGTATTCATGCATGATATTTTCACTTTTAAGAGAGGGTAGACTGATATTTCGAC
The DNA here is from genome assembly GCA_024447665.1 of Juncus inflexus. Classification (NCBI taxonomy): domain Eukaryota; kingdom Viridiplantae; phylum Streptophyta; class Magnoliopsida; order Poales; family Juncaceae; genus Juncus; species Juncus inflexus. The sequence continues at coordinate 10,045,348 of JAJHPC010000003.1, forward strand.
ATTTGTAGGGGTAAAAATGAAATTAACCCATATAAAAAAAGAGAACTTAGGCATGTTGATATGTCATATTTGATACGGGTATAATGATATTTTGTAGGGGTGACAGTGAAAATATTCCATGTGAAAAAAGAAAAAGAAAAATGCCTTAAAATCATGGCCATTTCTTTGAGGCTTCTTGTGTTTGCTCTCCTTTTCATATCTACCAGTTCTGGCTCATCGTTCATGTGCTTTTTTGAATACACGCATATCAAATTTCTGCTTAAAAAAACATAAAAATCATATATTTTAAGTAAAAAAATCTTATTAATTCACGTAATTTAGAGAGAGAGAGAGAGAGAGAGAGAGAGAGAGACCTTCCCATGCTGAAAGGTTTGCAAAGAAGATCAGTAACAACTCTATCTCCAGCAATATAAACCTTCAGAAAAATATAAAAAAAAAATTGGTACATTAATTATAAAATATATCCACTAACAAATATAAATATTTAAATATTATAAAAAAATGATTTATTAGACTGACTATATTTTCAGCAATTCTTGGATGAGCTCTCTCAAGCAAAAGAGCAATAATGGCTGGATCAGCCTCACTTTGATGATTTGACATTAATATCACATTATGACCCTATATAATAAAATAAAAAATTCAAAAAAAATAATTAGTTAAAAAGATAAAAAATTGTGCAATTATTTTAACTGAGGGTGAAAAAATTTAACCTGTCGGAGTTTTTCTTCCATTTCTTGAAAGATGTGAATGTTGCCAACATATGAGTTTCTGTTTATTAAAAAAGTGAAAAACTATAAAAAAAATGAAAAAATAATAATTAATTAAATAATTGGATTACCTAAAATCGACCAATGGCCTGATATAATTCTGACCAAACATATAATAATCAAACGGTTCTCTTATCGCTTTGTGAAGTGGCGGAAATACAAACGGATCCTACAAAAATAATAACAAATAAAAATATAATAGAAATATGAAAGAAAAATAAATAATATAATATAAAATTACCTCAGCATCTAAAAGCATGCGATCAAAAGCAACGGCCATATTACGAAGTATAATTTCACGCGCATTTGGACTCTCACTTTGCATAACCTAAAAACATAAAACTGATTAATAAACACCATAAATCTTAACTAACACCATTTGTGCATCAAATTGATGAAATAACAATTCATTTCCTTACCGCATTTTGATAATTGAAATATAATTCTTCCAAACTAGCCGCAATTTCAGGCGATAATTTCCCACTCTCTACTTTCTTCCTAACATACGAAATCAGCTCTGAAATCCAAAAATCAAATAAACCAATCAAAACCAAAAATTAACCAATCATAAAAATTCAAATTAAATCAATCAATCGCCATGGCTGACTGACCTTCGCCAGTTCGAGCTTCCATCAACGGCCTGGTTCCCACTTCTTCTTCCGCCCCCATATCCGACGCAAGAAGCGCTTGTTTCTCAACTTTCCTTCTTGAAACCACGACATTCTGCGACTCAGCCCCTCCTTTCGCCCTCAATCTCAGAACCCCGCCCCGGCCGGCCAACACCGACCGGCCAAGCCAAATGTCCGCCCTGCCAGCTGAACCTGCACCGCCGCCGGCGGACGGCGGAGCTCCGGCGAGCGGCGGAAAGCGATGAGAAATCGTGAATGGATTCATTGGGATGAAGGTAAAACCCTAGCTCGAGCAGAGGAGAGGGTTTTCTGAAATTTTCGAATTTTTTATTTGCTTTTTTTAGAGAGAGATCCAGCAAAAGATTGGGAAGTGAAATATTGGAGGAGAGACTATTTATTTGCTTAGTACTTTTGAACGTTGATTGGCTGAAATTTTTTTCTATGTTTTTTTATTCTATATTTTGACATGAAGACAAATATATATTTTTGACCTTTCCAATATGCATTTTTAATAATAGTATATCTTATCTCTAATATACTTTTTTCCTTAAATATTGACTTTTATAAATAAATAAATAACAAGGAACTTTCATGTCTCTAATCTCTATCCATTACATTATTTCATGAGTTCATTTCATTCATTAATAGGGCCAATGAATATGATTAGGACTCAGGGCCCATAACAGCCCAGAGACACCACGTCCGATGTGTCAAATTCTTATTGGCCGGTTCTGCTGGCGATGATCATTCAAGATAATATGAAAGATTGATGATAGTCTTCTTCCCTCAACTCTTTAATCACATGATAATTTATATTTAATGGACTATTAATAAATATAAAAATAAATTTATTATTCTCATATAAAAAAATAAAATTTAAATTTATTATATATTATATTAAATTTATCATCTCATGTCAACTCATACTAAATTTATAATCTTTATATAAAAAAATAAATTTTAAATTTATCACATATTATATTAGATTTATTATTTAATGCCAACTCATGATATATGATCATATATATATAAGAAAATCTAATTTTAAATATATCACATAATATATTAGATTTATCATTATAATAAATTTATTTTGATTTATTATCCATTATATTATATTATATTATATTTAGGCGGAATTAGAGGGGGGCAAAGAACAGGGTAGACTATAATTTTCCTAATATCAATATCACTCTCTTCTTCAAGTTGAATCTCGATCAAAGTCTAACCAGATCGCTTGAGTTCAGCCATGGCTGACCTTCTCACCCTCCTCATCCTAACTCTTTCCTTCGCACTCACCTCCGCCGTGAGGCCCTTCGTGCTCGTCATCTCCAACGACGACCTCATCAAAGACCCCTCCTCCTCCGCCTCCACCTCCCTCCCCTCTGACTCCGACTCCGACTCCGACTCCGACTGGGACGACTTCGCCGCGCCTCCTCCCTCCTCCTATGACCCCTGGCTCTCCGTCCTTGACCCCGGCTCCGCCGAAGGCGGTTTCAACTCCAGTGATAACTTCGTTTCTTCTCTTTCTGATCTGATATCTGCGTTTTCTGACGGGGATCCGGCGGCTGCGTCCGTGGCCGCGGGGCGGATAAGTGCGGCGGCGAACGGAGGGGAAGCGGCGGCGCAGTCTGTGCTGGGGTTGTTATACGGCTCGGGGGTTTTGAGAAAACCTGACCGAGCCAAGCACTTTCTGTTCCATCATTTCGCGGCTGAAGGCGGAGACTTGCACTCTAAAATGGCTCTCGCCTATTCTTATTTCCGTCAAGAGGTACCCTTTACTTTCCCTCTTTCTTTCTGTATCTTCACACGCGAACAAATCAAATGAATTTTGCAAAATGCTCATCCATTCACTATACTGAAATTGCAATAAGATCCCGCGCATTATTAGAAATCGCAAAAAAGCCCCTGCTTTATTGCTGAAATCGCAAAATAAATGACCCTACCATAAGGTTAATGTCAATTACTTACTCTCTCTATCTTAACTACAGAGTTTTTCTTTTCTTTTCCTTCTTTTTCTACAAGATGCATGAAAAGGCAGTAGTTCTGTACGGAGAGCTCGCCGAGGCGGCCGTGACCGGATTCGTGATCTCCAAAGATCCGCCGGTGGTGGAGACCGTCAGATTACACAGCGGAACGGAAGAAAACCGTAAGGTTTTACGGAAATCTCGCGGGGAAGATGATGAGGATTTCCAGATCACGGAGTATCAGGCCGTCAGGGGAAACGGGGTGGCGATGTATAATCTTGGGTTTCTGTATTATTATGGGCTTCGCGGTTTGAGGTACGTGTTGTTCATTGTTAATTGTAGAAATTATGTTGCGTTAGAAACTTGCTGAAGTCATGGAATATGTAATTAGTTAGGTTATTTTGGGTATGATTATTTCAATTTTAAACTTTGAAACCTAAAAAAATGAAAAATACCTCAAACCACAAAGGACGTAATAATATAGCAACCCAAGCTTATAATACAGGCTTCTCGGTTTGAGGCACTTGTTATCAATTTTGTTATTAGTTTCTGAATAACCTGAACCCATCAGTTTGTTTCGATTTAAAGTTGAGATTATTCGGTTTTACTTTTACCTGCTCGGTTTAGTCTGATTTAGAAGAACTGAACAACCTTAACCGATGGTATTACACTCTTATTTTTCATTCTTATATTTTTTTTCTTCAAGATCTGAACTTCAAAATTGGCACAATCATATTCAAAATAAGCTAACAACATGTTTTATGAATGACTCAATTACCTTTTTAATAAATATAAAGTAGTTGTCCGAAGTGATAAATCTATATTTCAACTTTTCAAGAAGGTTGAATTTCTTATAGAATTTTTGCTCAAGTTCACTTTGAACAATAAACCCTTTTGTGCAAGATCTGAACTTCAAAATTGGCACAATCATATTCAAAATAAGCTAACAACATGTTTTATGAATGACTCAATTACGTTTTTAATAAATATAAAGTAGTCGTCCGAAGTGATAAATTCATATTTCAACTTTTCAAGAAAATTGAATTTCTTATAGAATTTTTGCTCAAGTTCACTTTGAATAATAAACCCTTTTCTTCAAGATCTGAACTTCAAAATTGGCACAATCATATTCAAAATAAGCTAACAACATGTTTTACGACTCAATTACCTTTTTAATAAATATAAAGCAGTTGTCCGAAGTGATAAATCTATATTTCAACTTTTCAAGACGAATGAATTTCTTATATAATTTTTGCTCAAGTTCACTTTGAACAATAAACCCTAATTTTGACAACAGGAGGGACCATTCAAAGGCGCGGCACTGGTTCCTGAAATCCGTGGAGAAAGGCGACACGAGAGCCCTCGAACTTCTCGGCGAGATCTACGCGCGCGGGGCCGGCGTGGAGCGGAATTATACGAAAGCCTTTGAGTGGCTCTCGCTCGCGGCAAGAGAAGGGTATTATTCCGCGTATAATGGATTGGGGTATTTGTATGTGAAAGGGTATGGAGTCGAGCAGAAGAACTTGACTAAGGTATGTGAGTCTTGCTTCGTTGGTTTTGTATTTGATGTTGTGTGGTTTAAGAATTATGTTGGAGGTATTTGAGGAGGATACGGGAAGTATCTGTGAAGCATCCGCTATTATTTTAGAATAAAGTATTATGATACGCCACTTGGCATATCTGATACGGTATGATGGATTGGGGTATTTGTATGTCAAAGGGTACGGTGTGGAGCAGAAGAACTTGACTAAGGTATGTTATTAGGGAAATTGATTAAAAAACCATTTAAAAAACCATTTACAATTGACTAAGGTAGATATAGTCAGTTGTAATATTTGGATTATAGACCCTATTAATCTGTGTAGGTTTTTTGTTTGTATATAGTTTTTGGTTTAGTGACCTACGACTTTTCATGCTGACATGTTCAACATTGGTTATTGGAAATGCTGAATCAATTTTTAAATAGCATAGGTGAAAAATATATATCATTTTATTATGTTATAGATTAAATATTATAATATTTTCAACTTCATATCTTGACCATCCTATGTCATCAAAACTTGAACCGAAATTAACGCGCCGAAAACAACCTCAAATGATGGCAAAGCCATAAAATCAAAAAATATCATGAAATATAATCCCCAACGCAACTCACTAATTAATGGTCATGTGCTTTGAAGCGACCAAATTTCACTTGCAAATAATAGGCGGGAAAACTGTGCACAAATGCTCATGTATTTTAAGCAACAAAATTTCACTGACAATTAATAGGCGGGAAAACTCTGCATATGCACATTCATCTTCTTCTTGCTCGCTCGCTCACCAAACCCTAATTATTAATTTCCAGGCGAAAGAGTACTTTGAGATAGCGGCTAAGCACAAGGAGTCCGGCGGGCACTACAACCTGGGCGCGCTGTACTTGAAGGGCCTCGGCGTGAACAGAGACATTTCGGCGGCTTGTAATTATTTCATGGCGGCTGCTAACAACGGCCAGCCGAAAGCGCTGTTCCAGCTCGCCAAGTTGTTTCAGAAGGGCGTCGGCCTCAAGAAGAACCTCCACATGGTATTTACTAGTTTGTTTTTGGATGTTTATGTATTTATTGTTTTATTTTGGATTGGACGGAAGAATTATGAAGAAAAGTTTGGGTGTTTTTGCATATATTCCTTTAATTATTTGTTTATTTGTTTATAGTTAGATAAATCATAAGTGGAACTGTTTCATACACTAGGCCAAGAAAAGAAATCCTTATGGCGATTTCTTTAGTACCTAACCTGCACTGACCGAATTAAATTACACACTTATTTTGTTATAAATATATTTTGGTCAGACTTCATATATTAAAGGAACCTTCACATGGTATGAACTGAAACTGAAATAATATGAACTGTAATTATTTCTGTCTTACGATTGCAGTGCGTGTACCGGTTTGTATATTAGTCTAAGAAAACCTGAAACTGAAATAATATGAACTGTAGGAAGGATTTCCGTACCAGCAGGCCGTACCTGACATGAATTGACCTGATTAAATTGCAGACTTGTGTTATTTCTTCTCAATTTTCTCGAGTTTCTAGGATCCATATTGGGAATGCGTTATGAATATCATTAATTATATTTGATTTGATTTTTACTTTTTAATATTAACAATACCGACTTACACAAGCGCAGTGCTTTTCATCTTAAAACTGTTATTTTTCAAGTTTTGAGCTTTCTTTCACGCTACATTATTATCCAAAACAGTATCAGAAAAAGCATCTTTTGTTCATATGAATATCATTATCACGCTACATTATTATCCAAGACATTAGTACTCACTTTTTTCGTTCCTTCTCACTTCTATCAAATTTTTAGGATCTACATTTGGAATAAACGTGTCATAGCTATCTTTAATTTCATTCTTCACAAATTCCTGGTTGTAATATTAAAGAAATGACATGTACAGATATCTTTATTCTAAACTTGTTTATGTTTCAACTTTTGACTTTTGACTTTTCAGGCGACGTTGCTGTACAAAACGGTGGCGGAGCGGGGCCCGTGGAGCTCTCTCGCTAGATACGCATTAGAATCATATCTTAAGGGCGAAATCGGAAAAGCGCTTCTTTTGTATTCTCGCATGGCTGAATTAGGTTACGAGGTGGCCCAGAGTAACGCCGCTTGGATTCTCGACAGGTACGACAAGAAATTTAAAAGGACCAAATTCCTGTTTGTACTTTGTATTTGACTAAATTGCACAAAAATAAATAAATAAATAAATTCAATTCTTCAGGAAATTGCAATAAAGTCCCTATTGTTTGTTAAGAACATAAGGTCTGACGGTAGTTGTCGACTGAATCATTCTTGAAAACTGGTCCGTTAGTTTTTGAGAAATTTGCAAATAAAGCCCCGGATTATGCAAAAATTACAGAAAAGCCCCTCCATTATTGAAAATTACAAAACAGGAGCATTTATTTGCAATTTAGGCATAATGCAGGGGCTTTTTGCTCAAAATTTCTCGCAATTAAAAGGACCAGTTGTCCAGTTTGGCCCTGGAAAATGAATTATCACCTTATTTGTCGAAACTTGTCATGTATTGCTGCTTATATTTGCCTAAATTGCAGAAAAAAAAAGAATCTTTCATTTCAGAAAATTGCAAAAAAAAAAAAAAACACCCTATTATTTGTTGAAGATCTAACAACAGTGCTTGTAAGGAATTTATTAAAAAAAAAATTTGTTTGTAAACTCATCTCAATCATTCCGCACAAACCTTCTAAGTTCTAATTTCCAACACCGTAGGTTTTGTTTCGCAATTTAACCATTCCACTGGAGGGTCTTTCTCAAAACCCCCCCAGAACTCATCATCATCATTTAATTTTCCGCGTTTTTGGCTAAATTAATTTAATTCTTCTTCTTTTGTACAGGTTCATCATCATCATCATCATCATCATCATCATCATCATCATCATCATTTAATTTTCTGCGTTTTTGGCTAAATTAATTTAATTTCTTTATTTAGGTACGGGGAGCAGAGCATGTGCATGGGGGAATCGGGCGGATTTTGCACGGACACGGAGCGTCACGCGCGTGCGCACGCGTTGTGGTGGCAGGCCTCCGAGCAGGGCAACGAGCACGCCGCCCTCCTCATCGGCGACGCCTACTATTTCGGACGGGTATTTATATTTGTTATTTTCTTCTTCTAAATATATAGTGAGAAGTTGCACGAACAAACTAGAGCATTTCATCTGCAAAAAAAGTCCTTGCATTGTGCTTAAATTGCGAAAAAAACCACTCCGTTATTGGAAATTAATTACTCCGTTATTGGAAATTAATTTTATGCAGCAAATTTAAATTGGAGTGGTTGAAATATCTGGTGATGTCAACAGTAGGTAGGACTATTTTTTTGGTAATTTCAAAAGAATAGAGGGCCTTTTTGTTCCAATAATGGATTAGTTTTGCAATTTGATCGAAATGTTCGGTTTTGTTTTGTGCAATTTTCTAGAGAGTTGAGGGGTCCTCTTTGCAATTTCCAATAATCGCGCGTGTGTTTTCCAATTTAGGCGTACTGATAACTAGAAATTTATACCGGGCATCCTTGTTCATTATATCTGGTCCAAAATGCTTACAGACAATTTATCCAACAAATTTACACTAACCATCTATTATTCCATTCCATTTTATCCAACAAATTTACACTAACCATCTATTATTCCATTCCATTTTATCCAACAAATTTTGCACTAACCATCTATTATTCCATTCCATCCCATTCACAACAGGGAATAGATAGAGACTACGAGCGGGCGGCGGAGGCCTACGAGCACGCCCGATCCCAATCCAACGCTCAGGCCATGTTCAATTTAGGATACATGCACGAGCACGGCCACGGCCTCCCTTCCGACCTCCACCTCGCTAAAAGATATTACGATCAAGCTTTAGAAGTCGATCCGACCGCCAAGCTGCCTGTTATGTTGGCCTTATTCAGTCTGTACGTCAGGAAGAACTACGCAAGTAGTTTTATGGTATGTTGGTTTTTTTTTTTAATGAAAGGGATTTGGTAGGGGTCTAGGTTTGGTTTAGATTAAGGTTCAGTTAGGAAATTAAGTGAAATACATGCACGAGCACGGCCACGGGCTGCCGCCGGATCTGCATCTCGCTAAAAGATATTACGATCAGGCGTTGGAGGTCGATCCGACCGCCAAGCTGCCTGTTATGTTGGCATTGTTCAGTCTGTACGTCAGGAAGAATTATGCAAGTAGTTTTATGGTATGTTGTTGTTTTTTAGGGAAATGTTCAAAAATAAACCCTAAATTTTTCTGAATATTACAAAAAAACCTGAGCTTCCAGATTTTGAGAAAAAAAAACTATGATGAGCATTTCATTTTCAAATAACCCCATGTATCTTAGTTTTTTTTTTGAAATCTGAAAGCTCAGGGTTTTTTTGTAATATTCAGAAAAATTAAGGGGGTTGAAAATTTCCCCTTTTTTTAAAAAAGGGATTTGGTAGCGGTATAGGTTTGGTTTATGTTGGCGCGCTTTTTAGTTTGTGGGTCAGGAAGAATTATGCACACAGTTTTATGGTACTTTCTTTAGTTTTTTTTATAGGGGTTTCTTGGTGCAAGTTTCCGGTTTGGTTTAAATCAGGCCTTAATTGAGAAACTAAACAGGAAAAATACGGGAATTTTTTCAACGAGAACCTTGTATCATCTCAAATTTGTGAGAAACCTTAACTTTTGGAATATTAAAAAAACCCTCCTAGTTTTCTCCCGTGGATTTTAAAGTTCTTAAAAAAGCACTGAACTTTTTACTTATAGTTTCAAAAAAACACCCTCCTTAATGTTCAATAGTATAGCAAAAACATTTTTAAAATTATTCATCTATTACTTCAAAATAAAGGTGTAATTTACATATTACTTCTCTATTCTTTCAAAATGAATTAGGGTTTTTATTTTGAAAATACATTAAAATAGAGGGTTTTTTTAAAATAGTTTATTTTATTATTTTAGGAGTGTTCCATAAATACCAGAAAAGATATGGGTTTTGTGAAGAAAAAAAATCCCCAAAGAAATAAAATAGTAGTACTTCTCAACATGTACACTAAATTATTTCTCTTTTTATTTTCTTATTACAGGTAAAATTGATAGATATGCTTCCGGAAACGTACCCTAAGATCCAAGACTGGGTAGAGGGAGTTTTATTGGAAGAAGGAAACGCGACGATTCTCACATTACTCGCGTGTCTCGCGACCGTTCTTTACTTACGAGAAAGACAGAGACGTCAAGGGATTGCGCTGGCACAACAACAACAGCAGGCTGAAGAGCCTCAGCCTGCTGCTCTTGTTGTGCCCAATTGATGAGTTAAAAAAAAGATGGAAATAATTCACTAACTCTTTCACTGACTGTTTGTTTGAGGGTGTTGGATTGCCCGTGATTTATTATTTATTTGTGGGAGATGTTTGTGTTGGTGAAAGAGTTTGTGGGTTGTTTAGTGTGTGTAGGTGACTTGGAAAATATTACATGATTGATTGTTAATATAGAGTTAGGTAGATTTGTAGGGACTTTTTGCTTATTTTTCTTATTTTCCTTGGTTTTTTTGTTTTTTTTATTAAAAATGTTATGGCCAAAGTAATAATTAAATAATTTTTTTAATAGAAGATCCATTAAGGATTGAATGAGTCCATTTAAAATTTTTAAAATATATAAATTTTTGTATAAATTCTCTATAGATTATGCAAAAAAATATGTGAAAAAAACACATGTAAAAGATGTTCATGTGAAAATTATTTTTAAATGATTAAACAAATAAAACCTCATCTTAATCTCAACTTTTAACTAGAGAAGAATGTGGATTTGAGGACTAATACTGGTTTATAAGATAAGAATGTCGGCTTGATGATGTGTAAGTAATATCTATACCTTACACAGTTATATTAACTTTTCATCAAATAATCTTTTGTATCAAGGTACTTTAATCCTTCATCAAAATTATTTCATTTGTATATAAGTTAGATTTCTTTAGTTATTTAATATAATCTCCTTTTTTACACATGAGCTTGGGTTTATTTAGTTTTACAACCATCTTTTTTTTACTTGGTTTATCATCTCCTCAACTAATATATATATATATATCTTACATTTCAGAAATTTTAAGAAATCTATGATTATATATAAATTTAGATATTGTGATCTAAAGATAAGCCAAAAGCACTACTAAGGTTGTAATGTAAGAAAAATAAACAGCTGTAAAATTCAGGAGACAAAAAATATGTAAGAAAATAGTATTACAAGTAAAAGGGGACAATATTATACAATGACATAGCATTGATGATATTTACTGAGGGGTCAAAAAAATTATTCCTACAAATTAGAACTGTACAAAAAATTTGGTGGAAGAGACAATGACAAATAATACTGAATTACTTGACATATACTACTTTAGTAATCTTAGGGGGCAGAGTCATAGCCTCACCGGTAGGTTTGGCAAAATCTAATCTGACCCAACCCGAAAATATTAACAAATTAACGATCTAAAATCCAACTTAACTCGAACCCAAACAACCCAAAACCCGAAATACCCGGAATCCGAACGACCCGAAATATCCGAGACTTAAAATATCCGGAATCCGAACGATCCGAAATTCAAAATATCCAAGACCCGAATGACCTGAGACTCGAATGATCCGAAATCCGGACGACCCGAACCCAACCCGGCCCACCCATTTGTCACTGGTCCCTAAACAACTCTGGCATGGTATTACAATATGATAAACCAACAAAAACACTTAAATTATATTTAAAACAATGAACCGCCCGCAACAATATTATATGCTAAATAAATATTTCACTAATTCTGTCATTCATAGTACTGCTATTCAAAAGTAAAATATGCATGCATCTCTTAATTAGTAACTTTTTTATAAATATAATTTTCATATAACTAATATATAAATATAAGGAGAATATAATTTTTTATATCTGTAAGGAGTATAATCCTAGTGGACACGTGATATTTCCCTGGCCAGTAAGGACGAGGAAGATAAGCTCATGGAATAAAGGGCACTTAATCAATGAGAGAACCAAATTCTTTTTTCTTTTGCAAATAATTTATTTTTATTTCTGTGAAGGAAGTCACAGAATTGATGGAGTATTTGCCTTTTCTTTATTCTTTGTTTCTTTAACAAGTGCAACTTGGTATGCGAATTGTCCGTCGATTTTTTTTTAAACCAAATATAAAATCGCCCAAAATGTTGCAACAAAAAAAAAGTTACAACAATATTAACTACTATCAAAATAACTACTACGCGATATTGCAAAAAAATAAAATAAAAATAAAATAAGCCAACTCTAGACGTCTTGTAAAGCTATTTGCCATAGCTGAAAGACTGTTGTTGTTTAACTGGATATTGATTTTTTCTATAGCTACCAATTATTTGTTAATTTCTTCTTTTTCTTTCAATTTTATTGAGTTGGGAGAATTTGTTAAATATGTATTATAATTGTATTTGTTAAGAGTCGAATTCATGATTTTTTAGTATATATATAAATATTTTAACCAACTAGACGGAGACTTGTAAAGTTAATTATTGTTAACTTCAATGTGTAATATTTTTGCAATCATTTTTTTGCATTATTGATGGACCACATCACTCGAACAGTTTATACACAACAAATTTTGAAGAATTTTCAATGACTAGTTTTAACTGCTTCATTATTCTATTCTTATTTCAATGTGTAATATTTTTGCAATCATTTTTTTGCATTATTGATCGACCACATCATTGGAACAGTTTATACACAACAAATTTTGAAGAATTTTCAAAGACTAGTTTTAACTGCTTCATTAGTCTATTCTTTCACTTCTTTGTCTTCTTTAGATTATTTTTTTGAATTGTTGTCTTCTTTAGATTATTAATAATATTATTTAAATACTATATTTTTCTTTAAAAAAATCCATATATAAATCTGTTTGAAATTTTTGTTCATTCCAACTCATATTAGTACGATTTCAATTCAAATTGTTATTATGTATAAACATATCATATTTTTTTAATCCAATGAACCAAAATTACTAGATTCACTGTATAATCTTACCAGTTAAATTTTAGGATAAATCTTTCCTTAATCAAACAATTACAAAAATGGAGCAAATTACGTGGTAAGTATGATAATCTTTCCTAATTATTAACCACCAAGTCTTATTTGCTATTTCCAAGTCAACAACGGTATAATCCAAAGTCAACAAAAACTAAACCGGCTCAAGTCAGTCAACATTAATAACTCTACCGACAAACAGGCCCCACATAAAGAACAATATCAAATTTCTCTCTCACTGACAAGTAGGTCCCACATGTCAGTCAGTCACATTAATTTCTACGCTCGAGCTTGACGCAAGGGAAAAACGGAAAATTAGCGAGGAAATATCTGGGTGATCGGACGGCCAGGGTTATTTCTTACAATTTTAGAAATAATACGGGCCGTTCGATTTTGCGATGTCGCCGTCAATGCGTGTTTGCTTTGGGCGCAAGAAACAATATAAAACTATGGGTAGAAAGTTAAGGAAAGCTATATGCACTCGGTCTGTAGAAGATACTATACTTCAATTCATTTTTAGTCTTTATCCTTGGATTGCATGAATTTACATGTACAACAATCAGCCTCTATGATTGATTATGTTTGTGAGTTTATTTTGGTGTTGTGTTTTGTTGACGAGATGATGTTTATATTTGGTCATTGGAAGAATATATTGAATTTAATCGACAAACTTGTATTGTAATTTTAAAAAAGTAGATTAGATAATAAAATGTTAAATGGCAAGCGTATTAGCAGATTATTAGTGAAATTATATATTTTGAATCATTTACATTTTTTTATCTGTGTGTACAAGTAAAAAGAAAATTATATATTTTTTATCAAAGTATACATTGTTAAATTTATTAGTGATGTAATTAAAATATTTTATATCACTATTTTTTTGAAGTAATCATAGAATAAATAATTAAAAACCGATTACATTTACACGGACAATAGTTTCCGTCAGAAGACCTTCTCACGAAGCATAATTTACGTTAAACACAAGGGTGTGGAGTGAAACTCTGAAATATAAAATACAACAAGACCATATTTTTTTTTTATAGTAATCATAAAATAAATAATTAAAAACCGATTACATTTACACGGACAATAATTTCGGTCAGCATAATTTATGGTGAACACAAGGGTGTGGAATGAAACTAAATACAGCAAGACCATTATAAACCAGGTCCATCCAAATGGCATGGAAATTGTCAAAACCGAGTGTTAGGTGATAAATGTACGCCTTATTTCCACCGCCTCACGCTCTCCCTCAATCTATCTTCTTACCTTCAAACTTTCCAACATCTCCATTGTTGATTCTTCTTCGATTCTCCAGCGACGCCGGCAGAGAAGCAAGCAGGTCTTGATCGCCCCTTAAGAGAGATAGAGATCTGGTGAGAGAGGAGGGGGGCCTTGTTGAAGAGATGAACTCGAATACTCGCAGCTGCACTAGGTATTCTTTTGTGGGTTGAGATTTATATATATATATTTTTTTTTTGAGGTTGAGGTTGAGATTTGGGGTTGGTCGGGGGTTGTTTTGTGGGATTTTAATTGATGGGGTGTTTTGATTACTGTTATTGATCTCGATCTGTTGTTGACTCGTGAATTTGGGGGAAATCTTGGGTTTTCTATTTTATGAGAATTGAAGCACGATGAGGTAAAATTAGCGAGCAATTTTGCCTGTTTATTAGTATTTGAAGCTTTTCTGAGTTATTTTTTTTTTGTGGTAAGTTTTCAGAGCTGCATGTTATTTTAGTAGCAGTTTTCTTTGATTAGTCTTAAACATGAGTTAGTATTTTGGTTGGGTTTGTGTATAATTACTCTTGATTTATGATTTTATGGAGTAAAACAAGATTTGAATTTATTTGTATAGTAGTAAGTTGCTCTGCTTGAAAATAGTTCAAATATGTATGCTTATTTAATTATTTCCCAATAATTATTTGTCTTAATTGTTTCTAAAAGATTATTTCTTCTTTGTTGAATTAGGGTTTTCACACGCTCAATCGACTCGAACCCTTCTACAGTTGCTCGCTCTCCAATGAATCCTAATATAGTATATCCGTTTTCCTTTTCTAGTTAAATAGATCTAGTTTACTTCATTTTCTCTTTAGAACCAAATGGATTTCTTCAGCACCGAAAAGGCATTGGGTAACTCTCCCCAAAACCCTAATAACTCCAACTGCCTCAAAAAACGAAAACGCACCGATCAAAACCCTAACCCTAATTCTTCCCGCCTTGGCCGGCTCATCAAAAACAGCTACCACAATTTCATGTCAAGCGACATTCCAAGCCGAATCTTGATCCAAGAAAACGGCGAGTGGGTCGATTTACCGGCCAAAATTCTCAAATCGGCCAAAATCGATTTCAATTCGAAAAAGGCAATCACTCAAGCTCAATTTGGGGATTCGATTATTCTCCTAGACTTTGTCCACATGGTCTCTGTGGACCAAGAAACCGGCTCGCAAAAGCCAATTGCATGGATCGACGCAAAAGGAAAGTGCTTTTTCCCTGAATTATACACTTTCTGCGACCAAAACCCTAACCCTAATCTCTCAGAAAGTGAAGACGAGAGCTCCAACTCGGACCCGAAACCGAATAACGAAGCCAAGAGGGTCAAAAGCATAAAAATCCCCGATTCGGCCGAAACCGTGGGCGAAAACGACCCGTCTCCTCTTTTTCCTTCAAAACCTAACTCAAACCTATCAAACCTATCGAACCAAAACGTGGGAATCGCAGTAAAATCCATGCTTCTCAGAGGATTCAGCTCTGTGATTACTGAAAAAGACATTTTGGGAGTTGGAACTCCATTGCCAGACGAATTGGGCAGAGCTCGATTTGGGATTTTTCAAAAGGAAGTGGAATTTGTGAAGGGTTTAAGAGGAAACCCTAATGTGAGGTACGCTTGGATTGCTTGTTCGAAAGAGGAATTGAGCGAGATGGCGACAAGTGGCGCTTTCCAAATTAGGAAAGAGACGAAAAAGAATCCGCCTTTTGGAGTTGGTACTCATCTTGCACCAGCTAATTGCGCCCATATTTGGTATGAAATTTTGAGTTTATTTTTAATTATTTTTAATTTTTTTGTGGGTGTTTGAGTTATTTGTGTTTTTTTTCAGAAGAAACTAGTTAACTATTTGTGTTTTGAGTATCATGAATTAAATAATCTTTTTTATTTTTTATTTTTTGTGTGTTTTGAGTTTTATGAGTTTTTTTTGAGAGAAATTATTTTTTAATAAATATTTTTTTATGTCATATATAAACTGAGAGGGAATTTGGAAATTATAATCTATTATTTTCTCTTTAGGTAGTAGTGATTAATCTACTTTTGAATCTGAATTTGACTAGCTTCTTCTTTTTTCTTCAAACTGTAAGCTATATTTTACAAAACCTTTTTTTTTTTTTTTTTTCTTTATTAAAAATTACTGGTCTGACCAGTCAATTTGCCTTGTTGTGACAGAACAAGGGTTGAATGAAAGATATTATTTCTCTCGACCTGGCCTTCATCCAAGCCAAGCCGAGTCCTTCTCCTCTTGTATCATTTACTCAATTATTTCTCTCTCTTACCTATCATTATCAACTCTCCAAAAAAAAAAAAAAACTAAAAAACTTTGTTCTTTCTGTCTTTCTTTCTTTATTTTTCCCAGCGCAAGCTATTCGGATCCAGACGAGCACGGGATCCTACGCATGGTCCTGTGCCGCGTGATAATGGGCAACGTGGAATCGATCCCGCGCGGATCCCAACAATCCCGGCCGTCGGATTCTAGTTTCGACAGCGGGATCGACGATCCTACGAATCCTAAGCATTATGTCATTTGGGATATGCATGCGGGTTCCCGCATTTTCCCGGAGTTTGCTGTCGCTGTTAAACTACCATCCCTCGCCAAAGGTAAATATGTTTGATTGTAGGTTTTATGTAATTTTGAGGCATTTTCATATTTTGAAGGGTTTTCTAAGTTTTTTTCAAGTAAATGGACATAATTTGAAGGATATATATTTTCTTGATAGAATATAATATGGCAGTATGCTGCCTTTTGAAAGGGTGTATATATATAAATACCCTTCCGAAAGGCAAAGTACTCCCTTACAAATAAAAAAAATTCATTCACCTTTGGCTTGGGAGGAGACTTAACAGCCGCAGCAAACTCCGGGAATATCCGGGAACCTGCATGCCGGTCCCAAACTATATATTCTTGGGTCCCAAGTTATTAGGAACTCAAGCCGGGTTTCCAACAATCCCGGCCTTCGGATCCTAGTTTCGACAGCGGGATCGATGATCCTACAAATCCTAAACATTATGTGATTTGGGATATGCATGCGGGTTCCCGGATATTCCCGGAGTTTGCTGTCGCTGTTAAGTTGCCGTCCCTTGCCAAAGGTGAGTGAATGATCATAGTTTTTTTGTTGATGTTTTAGTAGTTTTTTTAATTTTTAATAGATTTTTTTTGTAGATATTTTTTTTGTCTTTTTTGAAGTCATGGAAATAAGTTGAAGGGGAAAAAGCATATCTATTTATTATATATTTTAAAAATCATATCTGTTTATTTTATTATATATTTACTATATATACATTTGTTTTAATTTTTATAAAAAAATTCTCATTTTGTGAAAGTATTGGAATTAAATTGAAGGGGAAAAATCAAATCTGTTTATTAAGTATTTTGCTTTGTAGAATATAGTGTGGAGTATGTTTCCTTTTGAGAGGGTGGTTATTTTTCAGTTGTTTTCTCTTGGAATTTTAAATGTTTTTTTTAAAGGGTATTTTTTTCTTGGAATTTCTTCGAATATAATATGGGATTATGTTGTCTTTTGAAAGGGTATTATTTCCATTTTGTTATTTTTCAGAATTTGTTGGTAGAAAATGTTAGTCCACTTGATTTTTTATTTTATTTTATTTTTATTTTTATTTTTAGGGTTTGTTTTTAGTATTTGTTTTTTTATTATTTTAATTTGCAGAAAGTTTGGTTGTGAGAGACAGCGAATCTGACATGTCTGTGATCACAAGTTCTAGTAATCCTTGTAGTCTTGTTCAGGTCCGTTTTATTTTATTTTTCTCATTTGTATGTGTAAATTTGCCCCCTTTTTCAGGTATATAATATATATATAAATAAAAAAAATAAGCTATTTGTTTATTTTATCTTATTATTTATTATTTAATTTATTAGGAAAATAATAATGTTGGGCCGAAAGCTCCTTCTTCTCCTTGGATGCCATTTTCAATGCTTTTTGCTTCCATTTCCACCAAAGTCTCGCCTCAACAAATGGACTTAGTCAACGTTGAATATGAACACTTCAAGGTATAAAATGTATCAATAATTATTTATTTATTTCAGTTTCAGAATTGTAATTTTGTGAATTTATGCTTATATTTTATTTATTATTGTGGTGATAGAATAAGAAAATGAGTCGTATGGAATTGGTTAAAAAGCTGAGAGATATTGTTGGCGACAAACTTCTCATTTCTACCATTATGAGGCTCCAACACAAAGTATTTTTTTTTTTCATTTCGCAATATTATTTTTCGTAATTAATTTGTAATTCTGGATATTAATTAATGTTATTTAATTATTGTTTTGGTGAAGTTACCAAAAATAGATGGGAAAGAGACTAACGGAATGTGGGCCCGCATGGAAGTGAAGCACCCAGAAATGAAATAACAAAAGTAAGAAATAAATTCAAATAAATTTGAAGAATCAGTCTTAAAAGGGAAGGTGAGTGAGATTTGTGAGTTTTTAATTAAGGTGTTCATTAATTAAGGCTGTTTGTCGACTCTTATATGCTGTTTACTTTTCGAATTATGTTTTTTATTTTTTTGATCGGGTTTGTTAGGAACCGGATTCTGAATGCGACTTTGTTTGTTTTGTTTTGCTGTGTTGTATATGAATTGTGCATGTGGGTTATTAATGCTTGTTATGATAATTGCGTTCTCTTTTCCTTTTTAGGGTTTTAGTATTGTGAAATTGGCAAAGTGTTCTGTTCGCAAACTTTGCTTCTGAAAAATTTTTGTGGCTAATATTATTTTTGGAAATTTATTATTGCTACACAGAATGTTCAGAATTATGCAAATAATAGTGTTATCGAATTATTAGTTGCATATTGTGAATGAAATGTTTTAAGTGATCATATATGAAACTATGTATTGGCAACAGGTGATGATGCTGCGTTTGAACGAAGAACAATCTAACAGGAACAAGAAGTTTGAAATGGTCAGTTCAATTTAACAAGTTAGTGCTTTTAATTGCTGAAATATGGTTTTAACAAAAAGAAAAAAAAATTCAAGACAAAAAGTTTGAAATGGTCAGCTCAGATTTACAAATTTATGCCTTCAGGTAGCTGAAAATTGTTTTTGGCAACAAGGAGTGAGTTAAATGTATAAATGATCTGTGAAAAATTGCACAGCTTATCACAACAAATTGCAAGAAAAATAAGCAAATGCGAAATGTTCTCTGAAAATTTTGATTCATTTAAACTTGGTATGAAATTAACTGTTTTGGTATATCTACTTGATTGTAATGGAAAATGTTATTTCGAACTCTAATTATGTTAACAAAAATATAAGCTTAAAAACTATTTACAGAAGCGCTGTTTTAACAATTTTAGTTTTAGGGTTTTCATAAAGTAACTTTGGAAACATAATCATATATACAGGAGAATGATCGTGTGTACAATTATATGTTAGCAGCCGGTAATGCATAAATGATTGGCTCAAGATGACGCAAAAAGTTTGAAATGGTCAGTACACATGAACAAATAAAATGCTTTATGTGATGAAAAAATGAGTATCAACAGCTGAAATATGGTTTTGCAATAAGAAAGGGACTAGTAACAGCTGAAAAATGTTTCTTCAACAAACCTTTTGGAATAAAAAAAAAATAGCAAAGCAACACTCCGTAGTTCCTAATTCACTACGTATTTATCGTGCTTTTTGTTCTTGATTATTTCAAAGAACAAAAGAATATTTGCAAAGTTATTTTCACAATCACTAATTTTAAGGTTATCAAAATACAGCTCTAGAATCATACACATAATCATACATATAATTGTCATATATATTCCAACAGGTGGTGAATTGCATGATGACAACAAGCACAACTAGTCCGAAATTACATATTGGCAACAAATTGAATGAATACTCAAAAGCTGAAAAAATTGTTTTCAACAGACTTTTTACAATAAAAAATAATCGCAAAATATACAACAAAATAATACAGTTATCTTTTTGTAATCAAAAGTTCTGTGTAGGATCAACACCACTTGACGGATCCCAACCAGGAGGCATAATATCTGGCCAGTCACCTCTACAGCCTAACCTTATGTACAAGCTCTTCTTACCTGTCCCAAATAAAAACACACTTGTATTTATCTTATCATTTATTTAATTGGATAGATGCATCATTATTTCCTGTATTAATCCCTATACTCTTCTTGGCATCTAATTTTAGCCCAATATAAGTAGCATAGCAATTAAATACAAATTCAAACTCAATAAATTCAAATGCTGAACCTGCATATGGAATAACGGTGCATCTATTCTTACTTATTTACTCATTTTAACTTTCAATTTGGAAAAAGAAAAAACAATATTAACCTGATAGTTTTTTATCGGACAGATTTAACTGTTTGAGAGCATTTAAACAGCCTTTAGCAACATCACGCGTATAAATCGGATCCCAATCTCCTATTTTTACAATTACGTCCGATTTTGCATAAGCTGAACTTCCTTCGATCACGTTTTTTCTCGCCTCTTCCTTTGCTGACGCTTCATCTGTATTATATTTTCATTTATTTCACCAAACAAAAATTAAAAACAATATAAAAAGGACTGATAGTGTTCTTTATACTTTATAGAGCAATTTTTTCTTTGTCTAGAGGTATTATTTTCTTATAGAGAAATACCAAATATAAATTTCTTGTTATGTGATATTAGTAAGAGCAAATTATTATATCATTTGATTGCATTAGTTATTATAATTTATCTACTAGAAAGAAATATATATTATTATAAAAAAGTAAATAAGAAAAATGAATGGATATATGTGCATGAAAATCATTCATTTTGATTATTATACGTTTTTTCTAGCCTCTTCTTGTGCTGACGCTTCATCTGTATTATATTTTTATTTATTTAATTCTAAGTAAACAAATTAAAAAGATGGGTAGGCTTATTTATAGAGCCAATTAATTACTTAATTAATTGCCGCCCTAGACAAATAAAAATCTGCTCTACAAATAGCATCACCTTAAAATAACAAAGGGGTACTTATATAATTTTATTTTATGAATTATTATATTTAATTAATTTGCCTGAAACGTCAGATTTGTCAATCCAGACGGAAAATCCAGCGTGGAGATGTCGCCACCTGTCAAACCGACTCGCGGCCCCATGTTTGCCCCCAAGTGTCCCAACTACTGTTCTCACTTGGCTAAAATAATAAAAAAATAATAATAATAATAATAATAGTCAGAAATAATAATAAAAATAAATACTAGGAACTAAAATTATTTAATTTTCTTAACTGAAAATTATAAAATAAAATAAAATCGTATGTAATAAAAAAAGAATAATAAATAATAGAATTGAAGTATTTATTTGTCTTGATTGAACATTATTTAACAAAATAAATTCGTATAATAGAAAAGACTAAATAAAATAAAATATATAATAAAATAAATAATAGAAAATAAAATGATTTAATTTTTATTTAAAGAAAACCTGCTTAGATTTTCCAATATAATGCCTTCAGCCTCTGCAACAGAATCTGGTCCTTCAGAAACCACCCCTGCAATTTACACTTTCACTAATTCAGTGAAAAAATAAATAAAAATAAGAAGTAAAATAATTTCTAGCTTTATTTTATTGATGGAAAATAAAATACATGAATCGATGGACTGCTTAGCATATTGTTCCAGCAGTTCACTTGTGCATATAGGCATAAAACTGCAAGCAAATCACAAAACAAATGTACATAAATATAAAAATAAAAATGATTTTTTTTATCAATTAAGAATTTAAGTTCCAAAATTGAATAATATGTGTATTTATTTTACGTACCCAATTCCAGCTGCAATTTCCTTCGCAACGGCCTCATTAATTTCGGTAGAATTGCCAATTATATAAATGGAAATTCCATTAATAAACTGCAAAATTCCTTCCGTTAAAGTTTCCCATGATTCCATTATATCTGGCCATTTTACTTCCTTGTCGACTTTCTTTAGATTAACTACCAATTGCTCCTCATCTATATACCTAAAAGTATAAAAGAATAAACAAAAAATATATAAATATACAAAACTATATAAATTTTGAGATACGAAAATGGTAGTGAAATGTTGCTGAAACATAAATAAAAATAAAGAAATATATAAATTTTGATATACAAATGGTACTGAAATCGCACTGAAATTTAAAACTAAATAGTATATATATAAATTTTAAGATAATAAATGGTACTGAAATCTGACTGAAATATAAATAAAAATAATATATAAATTTTGAGATAAAAAATGGTACTGAAACCCGACTGAAATAAAAATAAAAAGAATATTTATGATAAGTACCAGATTGTTTCAGAAGATTTGACTCGCTCGAACAATTGATTTACATCAATTAGGGTTTGCAGTATCCCAGAAGATTTAACCCTAATTAATAGTGACGTGTCATTCGTATCCACAAAAATATCGCTCGGGTTTTCCACATTTAACTTTCCAATCTCAAATCTCATCTCAATTTCTCCTCCCGTGTCAGAAAACTGTTCATCGCAACACACAATCATTAGAATTCCAAAAAAATATTACATTTAAACCAATTAAAATTTAGGCTAATTGAACTATTGAAGATGCAAAACATTACAAAATCATAAAATATACTAATAAATTAACCAAAAACAAAAACTCATTACAACCTCGTAATTCTTGGGTTTTCGTGTAGAGTAAACACCCTCGCTGGAGAGGGCTCGAGGCCTCGACTGGACGCCTCCAGTAGAGCTCAGACGGAGAGGAGAATCCGGATTGAAAGAGCTGAATGGTCGCTTCCATTGCGACTTAGAATGGTCAGACAATGAGAGAGGAGCGGATTTTCTTCTTGGGTTTTGAGGTTGTATGGAGAGAGTTTGGGGGAGAAGAGAACTCGCCATTGGAGCAACGAGAGAGAGTTTTAGGAGAGAAGGATAGATAAGAGGCCGTTTTGAAGAGGTTGAATTATCTCTGTTTAAGAAATACTGGGGATTTCCAGTTAGAGGAGGTAATGAAAATATGAAGATTTTGTGTTTGTTTAGTGCATATTGGGAGCTTTCAATTCAATATCACCACATTTCATTAGAATAGTTAATATAGTCATTTCTATTATTTTTTTTTTGTTTTTATTTCACCACCTAATATTTGGAATAACCGTGGGTTAATTAAAATTTCAATAATCACTTAATTTGTAATAATCACTTTTTCAATAATTTCATGTCATTAAAAAAATGAATAAGGAAAATCAAATGTGGTGGTGATTTTGGGGACTGTATAAGTTCTTTTTTGAGTAACCGGAGAGGAATAAGCTCTGTCGCCACCTTCAAAATTGGGGCTTGCATGGACAAAAACCAGGAATTGAATTCCTTGTTTTATACAGAACTGTTAGGGCATGTTTGTGGAGTTATTTTTAGAAGTAACATTCAGATAAAAATATATGTAAACATGTCGTTTATATGATTGAATGTGTGCAAAAATTGAGATTTCGATCCGCTAGAGTTCAAAACTAGAATGTTTTTTTTTATTTCAAACTCTCTCTAGGAGTTCGAAATTCATTTTTCTATTTTCTTTCTTTCTTGATTTGACATTAAAAAACAATTTGAAAAAAAAAAACTAATTTCGAACTCCTTGTCATCGCATGATCGCTCAAATCCTTCCTTCTCCCCCAACTTCGGCAACAACATGAAATAGGGGCAGACCGGGAAAGTATGCATCTTTGATCGGAGATTCTCCTTGTGATCCGACAGATCCCGAACATCCAAGAAGCATTTGGAAACCTCTTCTTCGGAAGACTAGCTGAGTGGGGATGCTCCCCTTCCCAAACTATAAATACAAATTTTCTATCGAAAAGCACATGATCCCGTGTGCAGGGTCATCATGAGATCGGCCTCTTTCTCCTTCATCACCAGCAAGGTATGCCATATGATGGTCCACAATCATTTATTGACAAACTAAGGTCTACTTATTTTTACAACTGGATGCTGAGGTCACATAAACATTAAATAAATAATCACGCTTTAAAACGGGGCGGTACAATATTTTTTCTTGGGCGGAGCTCCTCTAGTAACAATATCCCGTTCGTTCTTCATTTCTCCTCTTCACAGCTTCCCGCGCACATCATATTGAGTTAGATTTATATGTTTCGAAATGTCTATCTACTATGTTTGCTTCTTTTGGTTATCACTTATTTTGAAATGTCTGAAGTTGTGAAGATAAATCTTAGTACTTTCCCGGACATTTGAGAAACAATTTGATTTTCTTAACTTTTTCTCCTTTTTCTGTTTTTCATGCATATATTTGGATTATCTGAACAAATTAAAGTACATAGTTCCAACGCACAAGTCGATAATTCGTAGCTTGGATTACTTCCTTTTTTCGGCTATTTTGTATCTTCCTGTAATTATGCTTTTTTGAATGGTTCTAATGTTATTTTCAGTTGAAGTCATACATGTGTTCCAAGTAGTTATTTGTACATTACTTTCGTTTTTTTTTCCGAAGAATGTTGATTTATTTTCTCAAATTGTTTGTTCCATTAATATCGAGTATTATTATTATTGTTAGTCAAGATTTTTACTTCCATATATGTAAATGTGTTTTTATGATTGTTCCCTTCTCTCTTTCTAAGACTAAACTAGATAAAACAAATAATACTAAATAATTAAATTAGATAAGATCTCCTTTTCATATTATAATATTTTCTTTAACTGCAGAGATGAATCCTACATCCCATACAACTGGTGTGAATGGCATGACTCTGCCTTTACCCCCTGAGAACCCAGCTAATGTTTAGTTGATTGGAATCATTAAATTATTACTTAATAATTGTATTGTCGACGCATGATGTTGCCGATTGAAAATATTTCACAGAAATATGAAGTTCTGATCTTCACAGCAATATCCCGTTCCATGTGAAGAAACAAGATTTGTTTCGTGGAAGGGTTAGGTAAATGGATCACAACCAAGATTTTTATGTAATGAAAGTAAAAAAATGGAAATGATCTATATAATCAATTGAAATCATGTGTTTATAGAAATATCACTAAAGCTTTAGGATTTGGGAATCGGCAGACGGGCCCATATTTCATCTAGTAGTAAAATAGAGGGACCTATTATGCATGTGAGAGATATATTGTTCTTCTCAGACAGTTCAAATAAGTTCGACTTCTCCGAAAACGGATACCAAGTTTTCTAGTTATTTTAGTTAGTTATACAACTTGTGTTCTCTCCAGATTCTGAACACGTTTAATTTTTTGTTCTTGTGTTCATTAAATTGTTGATTAGTTGGTTATGCATCAGCACATGAGATTTATATGTTTTGCATATATATGACAACTTACATATGTGATCACATATATGACAAATCCAAATAACCTTAAACTCGAATAACCCAAAAGCCGAATTATCTGAAACCTGAGTTACCCGAAATCCGAATGACTCGTAAGACAAGTTACCCGGAAACCGGATGATCCGTGACCCGAATAAAAAAATATGTGATCACGTATGTAAATATGTCATATATATGCAAAGATAATAAATATGTGATCACATATGTATGTTGTCATATATATGCAAAACATATAAATCTCATGTGCGGGTCTCAGAATTTTAATGAACACAAGAGAAGAAAATTAAACGTGTCTCAGAATCCGAAGAACCGGTTGATTTGGTCAGTGTCACCAGAGCTTCTGCCAGAGTAGAAAGGACTGCTACGATATTGCTCATGCCGGGCATCTCATCGCGATATGTTGCGCAGCACGCACACGCCATCAAGGGCAGCTTGAGCATGCACACATGAGCCTCCGTCTCGTTTATCATGGCCCCATCCATTTCAATCTATAATTCATTCCGATTTGCTTTATATTTTGTCGTGAACTAGGAAATTAGTTGTTCTCCTTCGGTCCAATTTTGGTCATGGGTCAATTGGGGTACGAGTCGTTTGTGTTTTAGGCTCAGGCCATTCGGGTGTTTTAGGTTCAGGCCAATCGGGTGTTCAGGCCATTAGGGTTATATTTTTTTTAATATTTTTCTTTTTGTAGATTAACCTCCATAAACCAAGGCTACAACTCTATGCATGGCAGCGATCCATACCGACGAATCCATTTCCGGTACGAGAAACGATGCGATCGTCTTAAATTCCCATACAAGTTCCTCTTGAAAATAAACTTTTATCGGTATAACATCAGCACCTAAATAGTGTATTATATAAATGTGTTGTATATTTTAATAGAATGTAAAATAGAAAAAAAGAGAGAGACCTACGAGCCAAAATTGGTGTGCTTTTGTTCATCCATGGACATTTTCTTTTAGGTGTTGTACGATTTAGAATCAGCCTTGGCTTGGCGAGCTTTCCATGCCTTTGGTACGACTTTTTTTATTCTGCCATTTATGTCTTTCATCTGAACAACAAAAATATAATAAAAAAAAAGCATGAGTAATGGACAATTAGTTGATAATATGTCTTTCATTAGTTTCTCATTATAATTTCTCATAAAAAAATTAACTAATTTTGTCTTTTCTTTCATCTGAGATAATCACAAGAGAGATATCTCCACAAAAGTACCTTAAAAAAAGGCATCTCCATAAAATACAAATTATGAATTTTCTAAAAAAGACTATGGCAAAAAATGACTTAGATAAGGCCTAAGAAAATCCCCTCTCTCTCTCTCTCTCTCTCTCTCTCTCACGCAACAACGCTCTTGAGATCTAAAAATTCTCTTTGTCTCCCAACAATAATAATTATTATTATTATTATTATTATTATTATTATTATTATATGCAGAACATATAAATTGCATATGTTGATGCATAACCAACTCATTATATGCAGAACATATAAATTGCATATGTTGGTGCATAACCAACTCATTCAACAACTTTAAAAGTGCAAAGAGTCAAAATAACAGCTTATTCAGGTATCTTTTTTAATAATAATAATAATAATAATAATAATAATAATAATAATAATAATAATAATAATAATAATTATTATTATTATTATTATTATTATTATTATTATTATTATTATTATTATTATTATTATTATTATTATTATTATTATTATTATTATAATAATAAAAGATACATGAATAAACTGTTATTTTGACTCTTTGCACTATTAAAGTTGTTGTATGAGTTGGTTATGCGTCAACATATGCGATTTATTTGTTCTGCATATAAATGACGTATCTTACATATGCAATCACATATTTATTATTCATAAATGTGACTTTCACGTTCTTCTTCTTTATAAGAAAAAACATGATTTAATATTTTAATTGAGGAATGTTGCTAACAAAACGTAACACAATACTCAACAACATTTCAAATAACTTCTAAGTACTCAACACAAACTTAGAGAGAAATTCAACTTAAAACACAACTTCACTCAAACACAATGTCAAAACACAACTAATTACATATAATACCACTTAGCATTCACATCTATATTTAATTGCATTTGTGAATGGTCTTCGTCGTCTTTGGGTGATGCTTGTCCTACATCTTCTTCTGGCACTTCTTGCACCTAACAAACTTGAGATCTCTCTTATGTTCAGGGGTAATTTTAATTCTCTTTCCGCAATTGTTGCAAAACTAGTCATGATTTTTCTTGTACTTTCTCTTTCATGAAGACTCTGGCACCTTAATAATAATGGCAATGAAGCGACCGTTGCCGACACCATCCTTTCAACGAGAGAGTTGATCTGCGCGGTGGTCTCCTCAACTCCAGTTGCAAAACTCTTCACAAGAAATTTAAAGTTATTTTAAAATAAAATAAAATAAAATAATAATAATAATAATAATACCTCAGTCTGCAATGAAGAGACCGCTGCCGACACCATCCTGCTAACGAGAGAGTTGATCTGCTCGATCTCAGTCTCCTCAACTCCAGTTTCAATACTATTCACAAGAAATTTAAAGTTATTTTAAAATAAAATAAAATAAAAATAACAACAACAACAACAACAACAATAATAATAATAATCCAATTTCAAGACTCTTCACGAGAAATTTAAAGTTATTTTAAAATAAAATAAAATAAAAATAATAAATAATAATAATAATAATAATAATAACAACAACAACAACAACAACAACAACAACAACAACAACAACAACAACAACAACAATAATAATAATAATAATAATAATAATAATAATAATAATAATAATAATAATAATAATACCTCAGTCGGTAATGAAGGGACCGCTGCCGACACCATCGAAAATGAAACGACCGATGCCGACACCATCCTTTCAACGAGAGAGTTGATATGCTCGGTCTCGGTGTCCTTAACTCCAGTTTCAAAACTCTTCACAATAAATTTAAAGTTATTTTGAAATTTAAAATAAAAAATAAAAAATAAAAAAAATAAATAAATAATAATAATAATAATAATAATAATAATAATAATAATAATAATAATACCTCAGTCGGCAATGAAGCAACCGCTGCCGACACCATCCTTTCAACGAGAGAGTTGATCTGCTCAATCTCGGTCTCCTCAACTCTAGTTTCAAAACTCTTCACAAGAAATTTAAAATTATTTTTAAATAAAATATAATAAATGAATAAATGAATAAAATAATAATAATAATAATAATAATAATAATAATAATAATAATAATAATAATAATAACAACAACAACTCAGTCGGCAATGAAGCGACCGCTGCCGACACCATCGGCAATGAAGCGATCGCTGCCGACACCATACTTTCAACGAGAGAGTTTATCTGCTCGGTCTCGGTCTCGGTCTCCTCAACTCCAGTTTCAAGACTCTTTACAAGAAATTTAAAGTATAAAATAATAATAATAATAATAATAATAATAATAATAATAATAATAATAATAATAATAACAACAACAACAACAACAACAACAACAACAATAATAATAATAATAATACCTCAGTCGGCAATGAAGCGACCGCTGCAGACACCATCGTTTCAACGAGAGAGTTGATCTGCTCGGTCTCGGTCTCCTCAACTCTAGTTTCAAAACTCTTCACAATAAATTTAAAGTTATTTTAAAATAAAAATAATAAAAATAACAACAACAATAATAACTACTACAACAACAACAACAACAACAACAACAATAATAACTCAGTCGGCAATGAAGCGACCGTTGCCGACACCATCCTTTCAACGAGAGAGTTGATCTACTCGGTCTCAGTCTCCTCAACTCCAATTTAAAGACTACTCATAAGAAATTTAAAGTTATTTTAAATAATAATAATAATAATAATAATAATAATAATAATAATAATAATAATAATAATAATAATAATAATAATAATAATAATAATAATAATAAATGAAGCCACCACTGTAGACACCAACGGCAATGAAACGACTGCTGCCGACACCATCTTTTCAACGAGAGAGTGATATGCTCGGTCTCCTCAACTCTAGTTTCAAGAATATTCACAAGAAGTTTAAAGTTATTTTAAAATAAAATAAAGTTATACAAATAAAAATTATAACAACAACAACAACAACAACAACAACAACAACAACAACAATAATAATAATAATAATAATAATAATAATAATAAATTAATAATAATAATAATAATAATAATAATAATAATAATAATAATAATAATAATAATAATAATAATAATAATAATAATAATAATAACAACAACAACAACAACAACAACAACAACAACAATATCTCAGTCGGCAATGAAGCGACTACTGCCGACACTATCCTTTCAACAAGAGAGTTGATATGCTCAGTCTCGGTCTCCTCAACTCCAGTTTCAAGACTATTCACAAGAAATTTAAAGTTATTTTATAATAATAATAATAATAATAATAATAATAATAATAATAATAATAATAATAATAATAATAATAATAATAATAATAATAATAATAATAATAATAATAATACCTCAGTCGGCAATGAAGCAACCAATGTAGACACCAACGGCAATGAAACAACCGCTGCCGACACCATCTTTTCAATGAGAGAGTGATATGCTCAGTCTCGGTCTCCTCGACTCCAGTTTCAAGAATGTTCACAAGAAGTTTAAAGTTATTTTAAAATAAAATAAAATAAAAATAATAAAAATAAGAACAACAACAACAACAACAACAACAACAACAATAATAATAATAATAATAATAATAATAATAATAATAATAATAACAACAACAACAACAACTAAAAAAACAATAATAATAATAACTCAGTCGGCAATGAAGCGACCGCTGCCGACACTATCCTTTCAACGAGAGAGTTGATCTGCTCAGTCTCGGTCTCCTCAACTCCAGTTTCAAGACTATTCACAAGAAATTTAAAGTTATTTTATAATAATAATAATAATAATAATAATAATAATAATAATAATAATAATAATAATAATAATAATAATAATAATAATAGCTCAGTCGGCAATGAAGCAACGGCTGCCGACACCATCGGCAATGAAGCGACCACTGCCGACATCATACTTTCAACAAGAGAGTTGATCTGCCCGGTCTCGGTCTCCTCAACTCCAGTTTCAAAACTTTTCACAAGAAATTTAAAGCTTGAAAACAATTGAAATATATAAAATAAGAAGAAAAAAGTCAGAATTTGAATTAAAAACCAAGAAATGTGGGTTAATCCTACCCTTTGATTTTTTTTTCTTTTTATTGATCTTTTGTAAATTATACTATAATATAAGTGAGTTGTACTGTTTTTATTGGTTGTAATTGTGTTACGTTCTATCAAAGGATTAAAAGAGATATGTCCGTTCAGATTCACAGTATAATTTAAACCATCGTGTCTAATTCTTCTCCTTTTATTTTTAATATAATATAATATAATATTTTAATAAGACCTTAAAAATTCGTACAAAAAACTTAACAAAAAGACAAGTTTTCAATCATTCCAACTTTATATACAAAATTTCTCTAATCCTAAACCAAAACTCCCTCTAAATTCCTAAATTGCATCCAAATATACATTCCTATAAATTCCAAAAAAGTTTCCTAAACTACTTCTTCCTTGAAATTCCTTGTATATCCAAACATAGCCTTGGTATTTACTGTATGTTTGTTATATTGATCTCGTTTGGCTATTCCCGTACCGAATTAGTACCATAATAATTAGAAAGTCTTAAAATAGACTTGTAAGTCATTAAAATATATTTATATATTGATATAAATTCTACTTTAGCATGATTTGCTATATTTTTGTATTGATATAAATTCTACTTGGTGGTAAGTTTTCCTTACTCTCTAGCCGTACACTTGACGGTAAGTTTTCCATTTTTTGGATTTTAAAGTAATTTTTCTATTCATAAATATAAGGACTTTATTAAGCATGATATCCTGAGTAATTCGAGGACTTTGTCGATTGCCTAATGTTGGGAAAAACGGAGGTGATTCACACAAATTTTCTCTATTAGAATTTTTGTCTAACCCCTTATGTAATTGTGTGTGATATTAATTGCTGACAAACAATGAAACAAACACCACAATCTTCACTTGATTTAACACATGCAAGAGAATAAACAAGCACAAAGAAATACTAGGAAAAACTTTTTATTCAGTTCGGTACCATACCGACTTAGATCAATACAAAAAATAAAATCCTCTTCTAGAGTAACAATTTACAATTCATACCCTAGGCTAAACTGATTTTCTGCATAAAAGACCTTCAAGCTTTTATATTCAAAACACTTCATTTTAAGCCCTAGGCCCTTCAATTATTTTTTTTGTAATTGGGATAATCCCAACCCCTACTAGGCCAATATATAGGGCCGGCACCGTATTCATTCCTTAACGCTACACCGAGGTTGAGTCCCCAATCCTTAAGTTGATCAGATGAAGGATTTTCTTTTTCTTGAAGCACGATTGCCGAATTGCTAGACGGAGATCGAGTTTCAAGCTTGAAAAAATCCATTTCTACAAGGGCTCTTCCTTTATAATCATATTGAGCCCTCTCTATTAATGGAGAAAGATCGCATTCATATTTCTTAGTCATTTTTCGACCGTTCTTTTTATTGTTTCTACCACTGATCGAACGTTTCTTTTCCCAAAATGTACTACGAACCGGTATGGCTTTTCCCGTCTTCTTCCTCTTCATATATATATCGTTCAGTTTCTTTTCCCAATCAGTACCAAAAACCAATATAGCTATTTCCTCCTCCAATATGGCATTCTCCTCCTCTGATATGTCTTTTCCCTCCATGTTCCTCATTGGAAAAATCTTATTTAGGGTCGCCATTTCCCCTTTTTTTTGACAACTATTGGAAATGAATCCCTATTTCAAGAGAGACAGAGGATTAATCTGGGAAGTAATTCTCTAGAATCTGCGAAGCTCGTTATAACTGACTAAGATTTTGCTAAAGATAGAATCGACTTCTTAATTTTATAAATCTTGGACCTTTTTACCCTTGGAAGGAAATATACATTAGAAGGACATCTTTATTATTTTCTGTTAATTAAATATTGCAATTACTAAACATTTTTTAAAAGTTGTCATATTTTTTTGTAAAAAATAATAAAATAAGTATTAATAATTCATATATAATAATAATAATAATAATAATAATAATAATAATAATAATAATAATAATAATAATAATAATAATAATAATAATATTATAATAATAATAATAACATTTTTTATTATTACTAATACCATATTAACAAATGCATGAATAAAACTTCTTTAACCGTGAATTTATATATCATAGTTGTTATTTCAATTCATGAATAACATCCGTACAGTTCATAAACATATGCAAATTGCAATCAACTGGAAATTCTACATATTCAAGTATACAATATAATATAACAAATAATGCAACTACGAGTTATAAAATTTCTGAAAAAAATCATGATCTTCATCAGGTTTTGCAATCATTAATGTCAAATGAGACAGGATTCAAAGGCCTGACATATATGAGGTCTCACAATATTTGCATCTAGTAGTTAAAAAAATAGAAAAGAGAAAAAGGGACAAAGAAATATCAACAACAATCTATATGTTTTTTTTTTTTTTTTTTTTTTTTTTTTTTTTTTGAGGAGAACTACAAGCGATCGTTTGATATTTGTTCTCTTTTTAGATATGATCATATGTCTTCACCTAAATTTTTAATTCAATCCTGCTAGACGCGGGATTCGAACCGCTCATCTATGAATATATGAGATTGGTAACATGATCACTAGGCTAACTCAGTAGTGGTAAAAGTCAAATTATTATTCAGTATTTAGATTTTAACTAAGATAATAAACATGATTTCGTGAAATAATGATATTTCATTATTATTCAGTATTACGTTTGTATTTTAAAGGCTTTTGTATCTTGAATTATTGTATATGTATTGAATAAATTAAATATAATTATATGCAAATAGTCAAATTGATGAATTATCATTGTCTCTATTTCATTTTCGAATATTTAACATACTTGATAAAATTTTGATCCAAATAATAAACGTAACGATAGGTATAACAAACTCGGATTGAACGACTATGGTTCTTTTTATACAATATCTTAAGTCATCATTTAAAAACGTAAATAGATAGTGGTCGACTGGTAGTTTACACGTATATAAGCAAGTTAATATTTTGGACCCAAGTCTCCAAATCCTTCATTGGTTAAAAAGGTCCGAGATGTTTATGCAAAATCTAACACTAAGACCATCAAACATATATTATATTATAATTATAATATATGAAATATCACAGAATGCCTTTTTTTCAAAAAATTGAGAATTTATGAGACTCGAGTCAGTTTAGTGCCCACTGTTTAGTCAAATCAAGGGATCGTTTGTTTATCATGCACGTAAAATAAAATGATTATTTGATTAAATTACTTCAAAGAAATATCCTAATAAACCATAAAAAACACTAAAATGAATCATATTGCTGAAGAAATTAACATTGCATTAACCGCTCATCAAATTACATGAACCGAGAAATTAAGAAATTAACCACCAACTAAACAAAGATACACAAGCAGTTACACAATGAAAAAATACCAAAAATAAAAAAATGTACATCTAAAAAAAAGATACGAGTTCTTCTGGCCTAACAGGGCCGAGAACCAAAGAATCGCGAGTTATGCGTGCAAGCCCCTCAACTTTTCTTTATTCCGTTTGAGGAAACCCACACAAAGAATTGGTTATATTAAATCTCAATTTTTTCCTAAAACCCCCTAACCAAATCAATATTCGCCAAAATAAATCCAGCCCTTTTTTTTGCTAATACTACTACTATCTGTAGTTGTTAAATTAGATTTTGCAGTTACCTATAAAAAAGAATTTTTAATCTTTTTTGAGTTAGCAAAAGTTTTTTAATCTTTTGATAATCTAGGGCCTCTGATTTTCACGCGCATTGGCTTCACGTCGGTGCAGTAATTTTTATCTTCAGTTGTTTCGATTAGCCGTTTTTTCAGGGGCATTTGTGGAAAAGCGACGGATTGTCTATTATAATTATAATTTGATTCTTCTGATTGTTGGTTGTGTGCATAACTCGACTCAGAATTATCTTTCTTCAACCGTTTGAACACCTGTGTAAATATAAATAAATTAAAAAATAAAAAAAAATAGATAGATAATATAGACCGAGGAAATTTTTCAATCAACCCCTATATTTTCTGGTATTTATAGAAAAATTAACACCCTTTATTTCGAAATATATTAAAAAAAGTAACCTATGCTAAATTTTCGTTCACAATATATAACTGGCAAATGTGTTCACATATTGCTTGTACGTATAATTTGAAAAAATTTATTTATTTTTAAGTAAAAGTTAAAATTAAGGGTTTTTCTATAACTTAAGTCAAGAGGGTTCTTGAAAAATGAAAAGTTAAAAGTAGTTTATTTTTAATATTCCAAAAAGTTAGGAATCTTTTTATAAATATGAAAAAATATAGGCGTATTATTGAAAAACTGCAAGTGTACAGTCATATAATATACCTGTTGGTCAGGAAAGGATAATTTAGAATCATCAATAATTCGTTCAGAAACAGCAGTAGACCTTCGCTTAAACGTAAACACCTCGCAATCCGAATCCGAATCTTCTTCTAAATTTTGATAATTATTATTTTTATAATTATTAGAAGAATTTTCCGGCTGAGATTCGCATTTCTTTATGGAGAAGAAACTGCCCGTGTTATTCGACTCAGAACCCACCTGAAATTTAAAAAAAAAATAGGAAAAGCAAAAGAATTAAAAATCAGAAATGATTAAATTAAGCCTTGTGTGACTAGAATTACACAAGCAGAGAAAATTCTTACATTATTGTTTAAATAATGCAAGTAATGAAATATTAAAATACAGAAAAATAAAATAAAAATACAGAGATATAGGCAAGTTAGAAATTAGAATATTAAAATAAAAATCAGAAATTAAGCATTAAAATGAACATAAATAAAATAGGGAAAGAAAGAAAAAAAAAGGGAAATATAAAAGATCAGTTGTTTGTCTGACTAATTCATATAATATAGAGAGAGAATTCTTACTTGATTTTGAGTGGAGTTTGTAATTTCAGAGCTGTCTTCTGTTTTCACACTCGTTTCCGATTTTAGAAACATAAAGGGTTCAGACTTGACACGCAAGAAATCAGAAGATTCCGTTTCCTGGACTTGGTCCACAAGACCATCTTCATTTTCAAATTTGCGACACAAGGATTCAAGCTCTGTTATATCGTCTCTTAAGAATAGGATTCTGTTTTGCTCGCAAGCGCATTTCTTCAATTCCTCTTCTGCATTTAATGCACACAAAAATAAAAACAAAAATTCATAAATAATTCACAAAAAGAAAGTAAATAAATAAATAATATAAAACAAAAGTGATCTATTGTTCGTTAAATTCGCACTTGAGCCCCCTAAATTATCTCATTTTGCGCCTTTCACTACTTCCAAAAACTTTCAAATTTTGTTAACTTTCCCAACAAATTACCAAAATCGCATATAAACCCTAATTTCATTCCCAATTTACGTACCGTGACGGAAGCAAACCGGCTCCAAATTGCACCCGCACTTGACACTCATAACATAACAATCCCTCCTACAGATCCCACACAGCACCACCCGCAATCCCTCCCCCTCATTATACACCACCTGCGCACCCGATCCACGCACCCGGCTCACGCTCCGCATTAAATGCACGAACCCGGTCTTGATGCACTTGTCGGAGTTGGAGTTGGAATTGAAGAACTGGAGAGATGTGGCTTCTTTGCAGAGGAGCTCCTCGTGAGGGAGGAGAGGGATTCGGTTGAGGGTTGCGTAGCGGCGGCTCGCGATCTCGCCTAAGGGGAACCAGTCGCCTGTGGCGAAATTCACTGCTTCGCCACAGTTGAATCCTAGAATAAATAAATAAAAAAAGAATAAATAAAGTGGAGAATATTGCATATATAGTATGACGTTCTAAAAATTTGTCCTTCGAAGACTTAAGTATCATATTTAGATTTACCACTGTAGAAGTTAGAAAATATTAGATTTTTCTCTAAGACAACAAGGAATATTAAATTTATCCCAAGTACAAATAATTTGCCAAAATTACCCTCCAAAAGTTGAAATCTCATGAATATACCCTTATCGAAACCCAATATGCAAATATATCAGATTTACCCATTCGAAACTAAATCTCAGAATGTATATAAAATTTACCATTTTACCCTTCCAAACTCAAAATCCGTCAAATTGACCCCTTCCAAACTCAAAATCTAAAAACAACCCAAAAAAAAAAAAGAAAAATGCAAAACCCATCCTAACAACTTAACAATCCAACCAAACGTACCGTTGCTGAATCCGGCATGATAAGCCCTCGGAAACGTCACCACAAACTCGCCCGGCCTCTGCACCGCTCTATAAACCGGCACGCCGTGATCCACGAGCACTTTGGGCGGGAACATGGTCGTTTTTCCCAACAAAACATCAAACGCCGCGTCGTTTTCGTCTCGGTTGGACGACGAAAGAATGTCTTGGTTGTAGACGTATTTCTGGACGGCGGATTCGAATTGCGGGGCGGAGGCGCCGGGGACGCCGTACCAGGTCTTGGCTGCTCCGCAATGCTGGTAGTTTATACTGCGTATTCGTTCAGATGTATAGGGTTAAATTATAAAAGGAATTTCAGGTGTACCGGAGGAAAAGAAAAGAACATAAATGTATACCGCCCTACAAAGAAATGCTTAAATTGTCCTTATTTCACACGTGCATGTTTGAATAAAAGAGCAAGGCTTGTTTTGGTATCATAGGAAAATATGTGATAGTTCTTACGTTTTAAGGGTGTAATGTTTCCGATAGTAGGACGCATGTGATATTTTGAGTATTTCCAGTATTTTGTAGGGTATATGTGATATTTTGAGATTTTTTTTAACGACATGTAGGAAATTATGATAATAGCGAAATGAGAAAAAAAAAAAAGAGAAAAGTGATTAAAATTAATAGTACCTGTATAAATAGTGGTCTTCAACATGCCAAGCAAACATACTGAACAGCATCCCTATGTAAAGCATTGGATCCGTCACGCCCTGCATTAAATAATAAAATATATAATATTCAGCCTACTGGATGCCTCCATTTCAATCTCAAATGGAGAGGAAAAGCAAGAGAAGGGAGAATATAAACTTACTGGAATAGCTGCACGGAGAAGCCGCAGTGTGGATTTCGGCAACCTTGAAAAATTCTACATGATAACAAAAAAATAAAAAAAATCAGAAAATTATTCAAATTGTGTACCCCTGTATATATCAAAATAGCACATATAGCCCTATGAAATGAGAAATATAACCTTATAAACATAAGAATATCATTTATACCGTTCTACCCTTTTCCCCCTATTTTTCAAAAAATCTCAAAATTATTTACACTTGAATAATTCAGAAGAAGAGGGTAATTTCGCCATTTTTTGAAAATTTTGGAGAGAAGGGGTACTTATGATATTTCTTATGTTTTTGACAAGGTACATACGACATTTCACGTTGAAGAGGGGGTATACATGATATTTCGTGGTTTTGTAAGGGTATATATGAAATTCGCCCAAAATTCATCCTGCCTTCAAATTCCTGTTACTCCATCGCTATCTTTTTCTAAACGTGAATTGTTGAGAAAAGAGATATTTTTAAATTCTACGGGGTTATAAATGAACATTACCTTTAAATTCCAGTTGCTCTGTCCGAGTGGGTCCCGCGGGTTGGCCGAAAAAGCACTTCCATCAACATCACACGCGTATTCTACGGAATCCATTTTACCGTAGGCGATCTCGCGCCAGAATTCTTCTTCTAGAAACTTCTCGGGGAGATTGCAGGTGCTGGAGTACCGGCGCGAGAACTCCTTGTTCGCTATCTTCTCGAAATCCCGGAACGTGTACTTCCTGCTAAAAGGAAAGAAAAAAACAATGGTTTTTTTAGCGGTTTCCAAAAATGCCCCTGTAGTTTGCAGATATTCTGGTTAAGCTTACATGAAAAACACTATATTTTCTGAATATTTTGAAAAAACACGATGTATTTTCTTTAAATACTGTATTCCTGTAATAGTGTGACATATCATTTACTAAAAAATCTATATTTTAAGCTCCTAAATAGTGGAAAGTGGAATGAATTCTGTTCGTCAATAAAACATGATGTCATGTTGAAATACTTCCTATAACATACCATTCAATAAAAATTGATATCATCTTTTTAACAAATTGATGATAAATAATTAAATGTATTATTATTATTTTAATAAATAAAAAATGATGAGAAAGAACGAACCTTCCGCTCATGAAGAAAGTGACGGTATCGTCCAGGGCCCACTCAGCGAGCCTGAGAGGCTGGACCCGAGTCGTAAATTTGAACCCGTTTTGCTCCTTCATTAAAACCGCGCCAGCTGGCACCGACGCGTGTATCGGCGAAACTATCTTGCATATTCCTGACACAACAAAATAATATAAAGAATTAATTAAAAAGCAGAAAAAAAAATGGAGAATTTTTTTCAAAAACGCCCTATAGTTTTCGGTATTTATATTTTTCGGAATATTAAAAACAATACTTTGAACTTTTCATTTTCAAAACCACCGGAATTCTAAAATACTAAAGAAAAACCCAAGTAAACATTTTAACATCATTATTTCGAAATTAATTTGTAAAATGTGTATACATATAATTTATCATTATCTATATATTATTTAAATTGTTTTTTCAAAACACAAGTTAAAGTTAAGGCTCTCTTTCAGGATCTACAATAATTTTGGCTTTTTTTTTTGAAATAAAAAGTTGAAGTAAAACCTAGGGGCGTGTTTATAAATTCAGGAAAATATATGACAATTCTGAAAAATCACCCAAGACTATTTAATTACCATATTTTGACGCGATTGGTGCAATTTTTTGCAAATACTCCAATGGATCCTCAAACTCCTCTTTGGTCGGACTGAAAACCGGACATTCCGAAATCTTCTCGATCCAGTCCAGATTCTCCATCTCAAACTTCCCCACTCTGTTCTTCAAAAACGCATCTCTTGTCCTATCATTACTATTATAATTAATATTATTTTCTGACAGGCGGACCCCACAGGCTGGCGCGGATCTCAAAGCGTCGCCGCTGCTCCTGGACGTCGGATTTTGGTTAGAAGAAGCAAGTTGCATTCTTTTGAGCCGTCTTTGTTTTAGGGTCTCCAGTCCGTTTCTTATCTCAGCTGGAAGGTAACTCCTTCCTTCAACCTGTAACAAAAATAATTTAAAAAAATAAAAATTAGAAAATAAATAGAATTTGAGTTGAGTTTATTTAGCATTGTTTTGGTTGTTGAGATAGTGAAAGATGTTATGATTTGTAAAATTAGTGTTTTTTCAATGTTTTCAAAGAAGATGGAGTCACGTTAAATTATTTATGTTGCAGTCAGTAAAATATATTAGATTTGGGGGTAAACCTATAGTTGTTGACTTTATCCAATCATTTTTAGCATTACATGTAACAGCATGATTTAATCATAATTGTATTAATGCCCCCACCAATAATTTATGTGCACAGCTCAGCTTCTTAGCTGTTTCTTATTTTTCATTAATAAAGCATTTCCAAACAGAATAAAATTCAGATCATAGTGCTGAAATTTCAATACCAAAATTTATACAAATTTTTTTGGTAATTAAGATAAAAGAAGGAAGACTAGAAATCCTTGTCAAGAGATTCTAATTTTCAACTACCAAGTCATGCAAAACAAAAAAACTAGAATAGAGGCGAGGAATAACACTGTTCTACTTGGAACAAGTCTTCTGAAATAAAGCTTAAAATTCTTTTTTGTTCCATTCCAAACCGTGTAAATAAAATAAACAGAATACCAAGTCAAAGTGCTAAATTGAGGTTCCAATTTGGAGGCTTGGAATTGGATAATGACACGTAGTTTGAAAGATAAAAAAAAGTTCAACAAAAAAAAACAACTTTGATTAGTCAATTTTAAGTGTGAATCATCAAAAAAGTTCCAAGCTTTTTCCTGGAATTGGTAATTAAGTATAATTAATTTATTTTAATTAATTTGGCTCCAAAATAAGGTGCTTCAAAAAACAGAATAAAAAAATAAAAAAAAAATTGTACTTTCCAAAAATTCAAGAATTTCTAAAGGAATTAAAGAAATTCGTTGGAAATTCTTCTGAAGAGAAAAAAACTTGAAATTAGTCAACGTTTATAATGGAACAGTAGAAACGTAGAATTTGCAAAATTAACTAGAAAAACAGGAATTATACCAAGCAAAAAAAGCCATACAGAAAAACAATTATAGCATGCAAAAATAAATAAAAACAATTACTTTTCGACCAACAGAATTTGTGAAATGCAACCAAAAAAGCAACGAATTAACCGAAAAGTATCCCGAAAAATCGAAAAGAAACGAAAGAGAAAAGGAAAATTAAAGAATTCTCAAAAAAAAAAAAAAACGAGAACAAAATCAACAGTATTTCACGCAAAATCAACAGAGTTTGACAAATCAAGACCGAATTACACAAACGACCAACGGAAAACCAAACAATTCGAAGAGATCTCAGCCGCTTACTTACCATCTCATCCCGATCTCAGATCCTCCTTTGCTCAAACCCCCCCAAACCTCCGAATTCTCCCTCCTCAACCCCAAATCAATCCCTACAACCCCCTCAATCCGCCTGCATTACCCTCCGCACACCAACCAACCCAACGCTCCGAATTCTCCCCGCCTCGACCCCGCACTCCGCCCAAATTCCAAATTGCCCCCCTTCCGTCGTCTCCGGCGGAGGTGGTCGGATCTCCGGCGGAGATAACGGCGCCGTTAAGAGAAGGTTGGTTTGAATTGAAATTGAAAAGAGAGAGGAAGAGCGAAACAGTTGAGAAAATGAAGAGATGAGAAGTTTTTGTGAGAAACAGGAAAACAAGCAAGGGCCCCTCGTTTTATTATTAATAAAGAAAACAATAGGAAATGGTTGTTAATAAAGAAAAGAATGGGAAATATCAAATATATATATATATATATATATATATATATATATATATATTGTTTGTTAGGAAATGTTTTTGTGATTAGACCCTCTAGATGTCTAGATTTGTTTATTGGCCAAAAGTCAATGTTAATCACTCTTTTTCTAGTTAAAAAAATTAATAAAATTATTTAAAGATTCTAGTTATTTTTTAGTTATGTGAAAAAATGTGGATTTGATAAAACGGATCTAAAGAAGGAAGTTAATTTTTTAGTTTATGTAAATAAATATAGATTTACTAAAAATAGTTATAATAAATATATACCCTTTTTTTTAAATGTAGATTCATTATTAAATGTTATTCAGTTAAATTTGCATAATTTTCTAATTAAAACTGTATATTCCAATATTAATTCAAACTAAAATATTAGAAAACATGTATATGTATACGTAATAATTAAGAATTAATAACTACATTTAAATAATATAATATATTGGTTATTTATAAAATAAAAATATTTTATCATGCCATAACTGGATGAGATTTTGCAAGGAAAGAAATGAAATGTATTAAATAAATAAGGAAGTTTGAGAGGGGGAGGGGGGGATGAAAGGAAAGATTGTAAGGAGGGAAAGAAGCGCCTGAATTAAATAGGAGTGACCAATAGGGTTGAAAACATGTATATGTATATGCAAAAAAATTAATAATTAAGAAATAATAACTATATTTAAACAATACACTGGTTATTTATAAAATAAAAATATTTTATCACGACTGGATGAGATTTTACAAGGAAAGAAATGCAAATGAAATGTATTAAATAAATAAGGAAGTTTTGAGGGGGGATGAAAGGAAAGACTGTAAAGAGGGAAAGAAGCGCCTGAATTAAATAAGGATTGTTGGAGAGAGAAAAGAGTGTTGGAAGGTTGACAGACGGTAGTTGATGAGTAGTTCTACCAAACGCCGTTATGTTCAACGGAGCCGCGTTTTCTCCTCTGTTTTTTTTTTATGACTCCGTTTAGTTTATCCCTTGTGTTGTTTTTTCATTGGATTTATTTATTAAATTTGTGTGGTAGAAAGATAGTCTAAATTTTATTTCCAAAATAGGTTATGTTATGTTATGTTATGTTATGTTATGTTATGATAAATATAATGATTGATATCAATATTAATTATTTATATGTAAAAAATATATAAATTATATAAAAAATTTAGGTGTAACTAATTTGTAATAAATATATTTAGATCTAAATAAATTTAGTGGATTAAAGAAACAAAAACAGATATGGAAAATAAGGCAAATGATTCTCTGAAATATGAATAATAAAGAGATATTAGGATGAGCATTTATTATTTGAATTTTAATTTCCTTTTTATCTTATTCGATTGAGAGATACGGATTGTGTTATGCTGATGGGAGAGAACGGATAAACACTCTGAATAAATCAAATAGAAAGAAAATAAAATGTGTATATTATGTAAATAAATTAAAGACTAAATCTTCTAATTAATATTTTATATACCGAAAACATCCGGACTAATTCAACGGTCTCGATTAGATCTTGAAATCATTAAATAAAAAAAATGGAGTATCGTAGACGAGCTCATAATTTTATTATTTTTTATCAAGATAAGGCGAACATGAAATAATAAATTCAAATTTATGATAATAACTTTCTAAGAAATAATCTTAAATAAATTTATACTGATCAAAACTATA
This sequence comes from Juncus inflexus, assembly GCA_024447665.1. Classification (NCBI taxonomy): domain Eukaryota; kingdom Viridiplantae; phylum Streptophyta; class Magnoliopsida; order Poales; family Juncaceae; genus Juncus; species Juncus inflexus. The sequence goes on from JAJHPC010000003.1 coordinate 10,088,573, forward strand.
TTCTTACAAATTACAAAAATTAACATTTAAAATTACTATGAATAACTATCAAGATATTGAATATTTAACATAATACCAATTTCAGTCAAACTAAGACGATTACATATTACCTATATTTATTTTGCATGCATAAATAAAAAAAATCACAAATATAATAATATTTAATACCAAACTTATATGTTAATTAAATTTTACACTATCAATAACATCCAAAAATAACATTTTTTATTATTATTATTATTATTATTATTATTATTATTATTATTATTATTATTATACAGCACAATAACATTTACACAAATCAACCGCTCAATTCCATCAATTTTGCATGCATAAATAAAAAAACAATCACAACGAACATGAGAAAAATAATAATGTTCACAATACCAAACTTACAATGATAATTTCTATCTTTTTATTTTACAACAAACTAGTATTTACACAACTTAACACATCAGTTTCTCAAACTCAAAGGCTCTTTCCTCAAAACTCCTCCTCCAGTCAGAAACGGAAAGCCCGTCCCGTCCCGTTCCGTTCCGTTTCTTCATTAGGTACATACAATGGGCGGTCCGCGGTAAGTGGAAGGAGAGTGCGAAACGTGGCGACGGACGGCGCTGATGTGATCCCGCCGCGGCAACCGTACGGCCGGATTTCCGGACCGGCGGCCTCACCGGGATTCTCTTCCTGTTTTTGTGAAATGTTTATTACGAGCACTGCTGAATTATTATGAGTAGTGCTGAACAGTGGCCAATTGAGTTGTGACATGTGGCCGTGAGTAATGATTTCGTGGAGTTTGGTGGGTGCAGATGGAGATTGTTATTATTACCTGGCTGTCTTTAAGGGTCGGTCCTGACTTCACACTTTGGGAGGGGAGTTGGGTGGACGTGGAGTTCGAGGACCGAAGGAGTGAGGGGTTGAGGGAGTGATTGGGATTCGGTGCGCCGAGAGTTGGGATGTTGTGTGGCTTTGGCATCACGGGATGCCAGATTGTAAGGTCACGAAACCTGTTGGGATTGATTGTGAGTGTTTCTGTGTGGTGTTTCCTGTGGTTTTATTTTCCTTGTTCCATTTTTTTATTTGTTCTTTTTTTTAGTAGGGCTAAAATGTAAAGAAATTATTCAGCATTTTTTTAGTTCTATGAAATATATTAGTGTAATTTATGAAAAATCATGTATTTATTTATCGTATGGAAAATATATTGAATTATGTATTTGAGTTGAAAATAAAAATATTTGAAATTAATTTCACATAGATTGATTTTGTTTATTTTAAATTTATAACAATTGTAATGATGTGCTTTTATAACTTTTAGTATCTAATTTTTTTTTCCAAAATAAAGATGTGAGACAAAAACTAGACTCAATCCACTTGTCTTCATTGCTTTCTTCTTCTTCTTTTTTACTTTATGAAAGATGTAGGGCATTCTTGGAGATAATTATATGGAAGCAAAATTTATATTAAAATAAAAAGTAAATACAATGTTAGTATTAAAATATTGAAAAGTCAATGAGTTATGTGAAACTTGCGGAACATTATGTACGAGTTGTCTTATTTGTGATTCATAAAAATTCAAACATTTCTAAATGTCTAATGATCATTTTGAGTTTGGACGATGTGAGTTAATTTGCAAGTTTATACTTTTTTATCACAAAATTGAAAATTGCTCTGTTTAATTTTGTTTAAAAATATTCTATTGGTAATATCTTTTAATATATTTCATACAGTTGAGACTTTTTGGAGTAGAATATAAATACAGTTGATACTTTATATATATATTATTTAGTTAGTTTTACTATTTTCTTCAGTAGTTACTATTCAATATAGTGTTGAAAACTTTTGGAGTACACAAGACATCACATCAGAATATCAGTACATCAGAGTCCATTATCATTTATTCATTTTAAAACTGTTTTAACACTGAACAAGAATGGGTCAAACAGCCTAACTACCACAATAACTTCCCCTTGTTTTCATTAGTCAACCTAACCGAGTTTTTTTTTTCTTTTATTTTCTATTTTTTAAGAGAATTGGAGACCAGTTCAAACTTCCGAGTCCAGACATGCAAAGTCTTCCAGACAAATTTGCAAAACAGGCCTCCATTATTAAAAAAAGAGCCGATGCATCACACGAAGTTACTCTAACGATTCTATAACGACACTATATAAAACTGAAAACAGTATATACAAACATATAAATTAAAAACAAACAGTATATAAAAAATCATTCTATACAACAATATATATTTAAAAAAAATAAAAACAGTATATATAAACATATAAACTGAGAACAAACAGTATATATTTAAAAAAATGAAAACGGTATATAGCGTATATAGGAACGTGAGAAAACATTATATAATTTCAATCCGTCACTACAGTACCCCCGCGTGATTTCCAATTTCCCTATTAAAAAATGCCCAAAAAAAAACCTTCAAAAAATTGTGTTATATGTTGGTGTTTAATTAACATGTATCATCATATTGTCAATATATATAGTCTCATAAATTAGTATATAACGTAGTTGTTTAGTTCGCGAATAATATTCGTATAATTCACGAATAATTGACGTATTAAGAATAATTTCCGTATTGACGTATCTGTCCGTATCTAACCTAATTAATAATTCATGCATTTTATGAAAATTTTGAAAACATACGTACTGTACATGCATTGCTGAATAATATAGATTAAAAAAAAAGTAAAAACTTAAATTCGAACAAAAATTAAGATAAGAATATAAAAAAACAATCTTGTATACAAAAATAAGTTTTATTTAATAAAATATTGATATTTCTCAATTATTTTTGAATAAAAAATTTATATTTACATACTTTTATATACCGAATTATTGTATCTATATTGTGTAAAATAAGTCTAATAATACACAAATAGCCGAATTAATAAATTATTACCGTCTCCCGTTTTATTTGACTGACTTGAAAAACGTTCGATCTGAATTATACACAAACGCATTGCGCACCGTATTATTTGCGTATCACAAATCACGAAATCATAAAGCTAGATTGGGTCATACGTATAGCTGAAATATATATTGACATATAAAATAATATAATAATTATTATTATTGTTATATGGTGAAAAATGCAAATATAAAAAATATATACACTAATGAATTACATATTAAAAATAAAACAAAGTTCAAGCTAATATACTTATCATTAAACAGCAGGTATATAGTTATTATCAAATCCCAATTTCTAAAATTAAAAATTCCAAATATTATTATGATTTATTTAAGAACTTAATGACAAAATGGATCCAGGTTGCCCAATACAATTTAGTTCTTATATAATTAAAATATTTAAAAATATATGCATACATATTATATATTAGAATCAATGCAAATAAAAAAGATACACCTATCATATTAGACAGTTGTTATCAAATCCAAATTACAAAAATATCTTTATGGTTTATTTAAGAATTTAAATGATAAATTGGGTCCATGATGCCCAATATATATCTTATCTCATTAGATACTGCATATCATGTCATACTATATTTGGGAATCATCCCATTCAATTTTCGGAAAATGACAAAAGAGCCCTTTTAACTTTGGCAAACTTCAGTCTGGTCCCTCTGTCAGTTCACTGTTTTCTTTCCTGATATGGAGTCTGAAACTGACTTGCATTGTAGTTCTCTCTTCTCATTTACTCAGAAGAAATTTGACTAAAAAAATAACAATTGCATCAAAGCCCTTATATTAGTAAATTTTACAAAAATAACTCTATTTTGAAGAAAATCAAAATTTAGCTCAGTCAATTTACTTTTTATTGTTATACTTACTATTTACAAAAAGAAATTATTGAACTGTGTAAGAAAAAAAAACAAAAATTTCAAAAGAGCCCCGCATGACTTATACAAAAGGCCTATTTATTGTCTTCCACTTTCCAGTGTACTTACTAGGAGTTTATAAAAGTTAGTATAAATTAAAAATTAAAAAACTTTACAATATTTTTTTTATTGGATTAGTTAAGATCCTTATTTTCTACTACCAAAAGGGAGGGGAAGAATATACCTCTCAATTAAAATCAAGAAATGGATTAAGGTCACAATCCATGATTTATTATTTAATTGACCAATTATTGTTTTATAACCTTTTTCATCAATTCTTTTGACCTCTTAATTTTAAAAGAGAACTGGAAACTGTCTTGTGTTGCATTTTGCTACTTTTTCTGAGAAAATTTCAAATAAAATTTTCAGGCTTGATATATAAAAAAATGATTATTTTTATATTATACAAAATATAATCTTTCTTCATATCTAATGCGACCACTAATTGAAATTTTTTTTAAGCACAAAAAAAATTGTAGATCAGAAAAGGAGTCCCAAAAAGAATATTGCATTAAGACTTCTACTAAAATGGAGTGGATTAATGGACATTTATGATTTGAGATGATAGTAGAATCTAACTACTTTGCCATATTTATAATTATGTAATTTACGAATATAAAGTGAAAATCATCTTTTTTTCAATACCAAATTTAATTCTCACCAAGCTTTTATTTTAGATATTATTTATTTTATATTTTTGAACTTCAGATGACTGCCAAATGTCAAAATATTAAAAATATAACAAAATAATATCCCTTTCTCTTTCAACTTAAAACTTATGTTTTCATTACGTTTAATTTCTTGTTGATTTATTGAATAGTGCCTTTACTTCTAATCCAAAATAAAACTGTAATTAAAAAAGGAACAAGAAAAAGAGAAACTGACTTAAGGAGAAAGATGGATCTGGTAAACAAACCCACGACTTGTATTGGAGTTGGCATCCTTTTTTTTCTACTTTTGTACATATGCCCTAAACTTATTTTTTAAGCTTTTAGGCCTAACTTATGCACCTACATCTTTAATCAAGAAAATTTAAACACATTATATAACTTTTTTCCAGAGTATTTGTTTCAAAAGAAAATGTCATCCTCTAAATTAATATGTGTACAAAATTTTCCTTTATTGTTCAAGGAGTACAAATAGCCGATTTTTTTTAATGCAATCTTGACAAGTAGCGGATTTTGACTAAAATTTATTTAAGCCCTTTAGTTTACGGGATACCAATACAGTAAGTTTCATGTCATATATCATAATATATATAAATTATTAGAGCCTTAATTACTCATAATATTATGTCAAAATTTTGGATCAGACTCCCTCCAGTCTTTGTTAATATCTGTTTCTGATTACGAATTAAGATAGAAAGGGTTAGGAATTATGTGCCTAATAGAAGAGGTATCATATCCTATGGTTGCCAAATATGGCACCTAACAAAGATTCTTCTATAGTTGGTTCGAAAAAAATATAGTCCGAAATTTTGGTAGTGCTATTGAAAAATATATTTTATTATGCATAAGAAATAGCATTTTTTTAAGTCAATTTACGATTTTAAATGTTATTATTTGTGCATACCGCATAGTAAAAAAAATCTGTCAATATAATTTCCGCATTTAACTTTCAAAAATAATTTAATTTCAAATTCTTAACAATATACTACTTCAGGAAATTACCAAAAGTTGCTCCAATAAAAGTCAGTGACATTAATGCTTAATTTTTATAGAAAAGTTTAGTATTCATTACCTTAATGAAAAAAGACCAAATATTAAAGCTTAATATATAAACTCAAAATAAAATGTGAACCAAAAGAACTTTTTAACTCTCCGAACAAAACTGAATTGAAAGGGCTTTTTCCAAAGAGAGCTTGTGTGGTTTATAAGTATATATGTAGAATCAAAAAGAAAAAAAATGGATTTAAAAAAAGGAATAAGAACCATGTATTTTTTTTTTAGTGAAGTTGCAAAAAATAATGGCTATGAACTCATGAGACTAGAATCTCATTTTAGCATCATCACTTTATGAGGGAAGTATTTTTTGCCAAGAGCCTTTGCCGCGATTTGAATCCATAAATTCTTGGTATACATGCATATAATCTATCAACTAGGTTACAGGACAATTGCATCTCCTTTGTTTTTACATTATTCATATAAGTAATGGATATTGTCAAAAAAATGGAATTACTCACAAATCAATAAATAGGAAGAATTAGGCTAATGTATATGGGACGTGAACACCAACCTCTATTATCTTAATTAAGCTACTCAATTATTATGCTAAAGGATCATTTGCGCTAAGGAGTAAATATTACAACACAATAATATAATGCACGAACTCAAAATAAAATGTGAACTGAAATAACTTCTCAACTTTTGTCAAAAGAGAAAAAAAAAAGGAATTCAAAGTGCTTTTCATGGAAAGACTGTGGTGTGTGAAATATGGAACTAAAAAAACTGCTAGAACCATAGAAAGATTAAAAAAAAAGGAAAAGATTCAAAAGAACCATGACCATGGTCTTAGGCTTTTGGCCATAATGAAGGATGGAAGTTGCAAAAAAAAAAGATAAGAAATAAAGATAGGCTATTAACTGATGAGACTTGCATCACATTTTAGCATCACTTTTATGAGACAACATAGAAAGATTCTTCTATGGGAGAAATTTTCTCTGGACTAGGGAAAATAAGAAGTATTTCTTTAGAATGAGGGAAATTAAGAAACCTAATAACAAAAATGCAACTTCCAATGTTTTATATCAAGTCTCTAAAGTAATTCTATTAGTAGTGACTAGTGACAAATCTCGACTCTCTCAGTCCCTACTAAAATCTGCTCCTGCCTATTAGCAATCGAATACCAATACTTACGGCTGATACAAAAATGACATGTTTGGAACAATTCATCTGACCCGCTACCCAACTCAAACAAAAAATATTGAAAAGACAAGTCTAACTACTCGAGAAATCCATTTGTTTCAACTTTCAAATCCAATGATAAGAAACTCAAATGACTAGTACATAATATACAAATTATACTTAAAATTTATAATATAAAATCAATAGGAACTTTATACTACTTTATAGAGTGATTTATTTGAACATTTCTAAAAAATTGTTCCTTGGATTAGTTGACCTACTCTTTATTTATCCCTGCAAGATTAATGAATCTAAAGGGGAGGAATAAGAATAGTGGACACAACACAACACAAGTTTGTGTAATTATTTGCTCAAAAAAAGTTTGTGTCAATCCGCATACAAAGAAATAGAATATTCTCGTTACAATAATTTTTGGCCACAAGGGAAGAATATATATAGATCCTTATTTTAGCTTATCTAGTTTGTGAATTTTACTGGATTCCTTTTGTGCATATAAAGCTGGTGTTCGACAGTAATTTGGGACATATAATAATTTGTTTCTTTTTCCATGAATTATGAATTGGAAAAATAATATGACGATTATTGCTCTGTCCGAAAATAATGTATTGAATATACACAGTATTAGTACCGTTTAGCAAAATCAGTTTAGGCCCAGTTGTGAAATTTATAAAAAGCCCATATAAATTATTTTGATATGGAGTGCTATCATTTTGCAGTGCCCAGCAACGCTAGATTGCAAAACATATGATGAAATTACAAAAAAATTTTGTAAATACAAAAGATATAGTAAATTATAAAAATGTATATTTTCAAAAAGATATATTTGTAAATACAAAATGTATTTCCAAGTGCAAACATATATATGTACAGCTAAAACTGTATGGTGAACGCTTCTTGGACACTCCGAATAACTTCTCTATTTTAATTATATGTCATAATTTTAATTTCCAAGTTATTACATCTGTGTTACACACACCTTTTACTTATAAAGTATCTCTATTAATATTATTTAATTTTTATTTAATTTACATGTTAATATAGCTTTCAAATGATAATAAAAATACTAATTTTATTTTATAAAGTTGAATAGGTTTCAAAATATCTGTATGATTATTATATTTATTTTATTTTCTATTTTTCTATTTGTTTTCATGTTCAGAAAAGGGCCAGGCTATACAGTCTTTTTTGAGACAAGAACTCCCAAACTTTTGGCCCGGTCATAAAATCTAAGTTTAGCCCAAATAACAATCTTTTTGGAAATGAATAGTCAAGACATGGGTACTGTAACGATCATGTAGCGATAGATTGAATTATATATTGTTTTTTCGCATTTTTATATACATTATATATTGTTTTCATTTCTTAAAATATATATTCCGTTTACCGAATGAATTTTTATATACTATTTGTTTTCAGTTTATATATTTTTATACACTATTTTCATTTTTTAAAATATACATTGTTTTACCAAATAATTTTTTTTATATATAATTTGTTTTCAGTTTATATGTTTTTTCAATTTTTATAAACCGTCGTTACAGAATCGCACAGTATCAGCTCCCCAATTTTTTTGGGAACCATTAACAAAACCCTATATTTAAAACCGAGAAATAAGTTCCCAGTTTCTTCAAAATCCATGCTTCCAATTCCCATATTACTCTCCATATCTTCACAAGAGCTTGACAAAAAAAGACTGCTTCATAAGAATCAAAATCACTCCAGCTTTCAGATTCTCAGTAAAAATCAAATTAGGGTTTTAGATTTCCTCTGATTTTTCTTCAGTTGTGGATTAAAATCAAATTGGGGTTTTGGGTTTCCTCTGAGTTTTCTTCAGATTTGGGAGTGAAATCAAATTGGGGTTTGTATTTCCTCTGATTTTTCTTCAGTTTTGGAGTAAAATCAAATTGGGGTTTTGGGTTTCCTCTGATTTTTCTCTTCAGATTTGGGAGTGAAATCAAATTTGGATTTCCTCTGATTTTTTCTTCAGTTTTGAAGTAAAATCAAATTGGGGTTTTGGGTTTCCTCTGATTTTTCTTCAGATTTGGATTAAAATCAAATTGGGGATTTCTTCTGATTTTTCTACTTTTTTCGATTGAATCGATTGGAGAAGATGAAGAGGGGCTATGATGAGTATCCGTCGACCTCCTTTGGCCCGCCTCAATCCAGACCCAGGCTCAATTCTTACGGTATTTTATGTTTAAACTCCTTCAATTTTATTCTATTGATGTTATTTTATTTTTCCGATTTCTTTTTCTTTTTCAAATGATTTCTCCTTGATTAATTTATTTAGTTATTATTTCTTTAAAATCTAATTAATTATTTCATTTATCACTGTTATTGCTGATTTCTTCTTTTTTTCAAAATGTATACTTATTTCTTTTCGATTTATTTAATTTTATTTATTATCTCGTTTTTTCCCCAGTTTCGTATATCAAAATGCCCCCTAATTGATTAAAAAAAAGAGAAATCGAATGAGAAAAAGCATATGAAGCATAAATTAAACGTAATTATGTAACTAAATACAGTAAGATTGAATCTTTTAGGGTTATAATGTAGAAAAATAAAAATCTCTCTTTTTTCTTTAATTTTTTTTTCAGAGGATGAAACTAGTGCAAGAAAGGTGGCTGATCATTACAGTGCAAGGTCAAATCAGACTTTAGAAGAACGTGAAGCAAGCCCAATTATTCATTTGAAAAAGCTCAATAATTGGGTATTTTTTCTGAAATATCTCTAATTATTATTTCATAATTTCACTCAATTGCAAATGGAATTAAATAAGAAAGCATACATTTTGTTTATTTATTTGTTTTTTTAAAGTACAACGCTGAGGTATTTTTCTGAAATTTCTGCATGATTTCACTCAAAATTGCAAATTAAATTAAAGGAGAAACATACGTTTTTGTTGATTTTTTTTAAGCTCAGTAGTTGGGTAATTTCTGAAATATTTGTAACTCCATCATTTTTCGCTCAAAAATGTGATTGAAATAAAATGAAAAAGCAAAGTAGCTCCAATTATTCATTTGAAGAAACTCTATGATTGGGTATTTTTTTTATATAAAATTTCACTCTAAATTGCAAATGGAATTAATGAAAATTATACATTTTGTTTGTTTATTTATTTTGTTTCTTTTTTTTATGAATAGATTAAGAGTGTTTTAATTCAGCTATATACAAAACCTGGAGATTCAGTTCTCGATCTTGCTTGTGGAAAGGTTTGAATTATTTCTTAAATTCAATATTTTTCCTTATTTCTTAAACCCTAAATTAAACCCTAATTCAACTGAAAAAATGCCAAGCAGACATAAACCCCTAAAATAAATCCATTGTGGTTAAAAAATAACCTTGGCTGAACTATCTTTTTATTGATTTATATTTTGTCAAACCCTAATTCAGCTATAGAAACACTAAACAGAGATAAAACGAAAACCTAAAATAAATCTCATGTAGTTAGAAATAGACATTATGGAACTATATTTATATTAATTTAATTTTTTAATCATTAATAATAATTATTTTTTTATTTATTAGGGCGGTGATTTAATTAAGTGGGACAAAGCCAAAATAGGATATTACGTTGGAATCGACATTGCTGAAGGCTCGGTAATATATACAATCTCACTTTACAAATCAATTTTTAACAGTTCTAATTCTATTATTTTATTATTAATGTTAAAATGAATTTAATATTTTTTTTATGAAGGTAAAAGATTGCAGAACAAGATATAATGGGGATGCGGATCAGCAACAAAGAAGGAAGAAATTCAGCTTTCCAGCTCGCCTTATTTGTGCTGATTGTTATGATGTATCAATAAGTTCATTAATATAATTAATTATTTGTTTGTTTGATTGTTCCTTTAATTTTTTTTTTAATTTTTTATTTATTTCAGACTCGTTTAGATCAATATTTATACGATGATGCACCATTCGATCTTTGCAGTTGCCAGGTGTATATTTTTATCTTCTTTATTTATTTGTTTATTAAATTTCTTTAAACCTCATTTTCAAAATCAGTCATATTTTCTTCGTCCTCTATTTTTCTTCTTTTTATTTCGCTTACAAAATATCAAGCTTAAATATTCTACTAAAATACATATCTCTCTTCTCACTTTTTATTTCTTCTCCACAAAACTTAGTACTGAACTCAAAACAAGGCCTCACAAATATTTCCTTTCTTTCTTTCTTTCTTTATTTACTATTTGTTTATTTAATCCACTTACAAATTCAATTTTCATTAATTTTGTTTGAATTAATTAATACAGCATACATGATTATAAAATCATAATTACAAAATAATAAAAATGATAATGAAAATGCAGTTTGCGTTGCATTATTCATGGTCGAATGAAGCGAGAGCGAGACAAGGTTTAGCAAATATTTCGGCCTTGCTTAGGCCTGGCGGTACATTTATTGGTACCATGCCTGATGCAAATGTCATTATCAAACGACTCAGACAAGGTCATAATAATAATAATAATAATAATAATAATAATAATAATAGTGTTGTTGTTTTTCTGATTTTTTTTATTTGGGTGATTGTAGTATATGTCCTTGTGAAGTGAGAAAATATAAGATGTATACCTTTTGTTATTTGTATGTTTTACTAGGGTATTTATGATATTTAATAGTAATGATAATAATGTTGTTATTATTATTGTTTATTATTAATAATGAGAAATATCAAATGTAGCTCTTGTTTCCTTTTTTGGTTTATTTAGTTTTGTTCTGTTAATAAATGAAGGAATAATGAAAGGAGGGGGTATTTATGATATTTTGTAGTTTTTTTGTAGGGTTGTTTATGATATTTTGTCTTGAATTTGATTTGTTTATGTATGTACAGCTGAAGGATTGGAATTTGGAAACAGTGTATATTATATTAGTTTTGATGAAAACTATGCGCAAAAGGTCCTCATAAATAATATACATTTTTTATTGCATAATATATATTTTTTTCTATTATTTTCATCCTAATATGCATTTTTTATTTATTTTTGTCTTTCAGAAATTCCCTTCATCGAGACCTTTTGGCATCAAGTACAAGTTCCACTTAGAGGTAAAAAAATACTAAAAATATGAAATCTCACCTAAATTAAAACTATATCTATTTCTAATTTAACCTAAACAAAATAAAATAAAATATAACAGGATGCTGTTGATTGCCCTGAATGGATCGTACCCTTTCACGTCTTTAAACAACTCGCAGAAGAGGTAAAAATAATAAAATATTCCTAAATTAAAAAAATAACTAATTAACAAATTATTTATTATATATACTTTATTTGTTTGTAGTATGATTTAGAGCTAGTTTTGGTGAAGAATTTTCACGAATTTGTAAATGAGTATTTAAGAAGAAACGAATTTACGGAGCTCATGAGACGGCTCGGTGCTTTGGGCGACGGAAAAGATCAAAGTATATTAATTTAATAATTTAATGTTATTTATAAATATTGTTTTATTATTGAATTAACACTTGAGATCTTTTAGGTACTTTAACACAGGATGAATGGGACGTGGCCTATCTTTACTTAGCTTACGTTTTGAGAAAGGTAGAAAAAAGAAAAATGTATTTCTCAATTTAAATAATAATTGTACGGTTTTACAATTAGTAGAATTGTATGTTTCATAGAACGGGCAGCCTCCCACAAGCGGTAAGAAAAGGAAATTTTTCGAAAAAAAACCCTAACTTTTCTCAATCTTTATGGAACCCCCTCATTTTTTACTTATAAGGGGTTAAAAAGAAATTCAATCCACTCTGTAAGAGGTTTTTGTGGGACTCTAAAAGTGAGGGGATTTCTTAAATATTCAGAAAAGTTGTTTTTGTTTTGAAAAATACCCCTAAGAAATCATAATTTATTTCTTTTTTAAAAAATTCTATGGTTTTACAATTAGTATAATTGTATGTTTGACAGAAAGGCGAGCCTCCCACGACTCGTAGAAATAAAAATGCGAATAAAGGCAAAATGCATTTGGAAGAAGAAGACATTGAAGCCTTGTAATATTTATATAATATATATTTATATCGTTTTATTTCATATATTATTTCCTATGGTATTATGGTAATAACATATTTGGAATAATTTGTATACTTATTGCATGAAATTGTATTATGCATGATGTAAACCATAAACATCATAATTATATGAATTTTAGGGTAAGGCATACTTTTAAAATTAGGCATCTATTTTTTTATGGATACCGTGTTTGTATCTTTTTATTTCTCAAATTATCTTATGATAGTAACATATTTAAAAATTTGTGAACTTAATGTATGAAATTGTATTATGTATTTCAATCGGAATTGGTTATGTTATTCATGCATGATGTAAACAGTAAGCAAGGTTAGATTACCTAATCATGTTGTAGAATTAAACCTCTATTTTTTTTATTTATACCATGTTTGTATAGTGTTATTTCTTAAATTGTCGTACAATATCATATTTTAAATAAGTTGTGTGCTGTATGAGATTGTAGTGTGTATTGATTAGGCAAGTTATTCACACAAATCATAAGCAAGCATATTATATAAGTTTTAGGTTAAGGTTAGATTACCTAATCTTATTTTAAAATTAAATATGTATTATATATTTATTTATATTGCATAATAATTGTGGTTCACATGCATATTTGGGCCCTAAACAAACAACCACGCTATCCTTTTCTTATCTAGATGGTCAAAGATTTGGTACCTTGATTTGTTAAACAAAGAACATAATATGCATGTCATGATCATTATGAAGATTATTTGAAGGCAGAACCAGAAGATCTAAAATATACAAAAAGAAGGAAAAATTGCAAAAAAAAAAAAAAAAAAAAACCTTGTATTATTTCAAAATTGCAAAAAAGAAATTCTATATTAATTAAAATTGAAAAAATAAGTCCCGAACCATTTTTAAGAAATTTAAATCTCCCTTTTTCATTACTTCCGTTGCTTTATACTTTTTCTATTAATTCAATTATCTTTCCAACTTTTTACTAAACATATAAGATTTCCATTGTCTGTTAGAAATATAGGCCCTATTTTAAATTTTAACTTGAAAATTAAGGTGACAGTTTCAACATGTCAATTGTCAGAGGGCCATGAATAAATGAATGAATGTAGACCGTTGCATGAAGCAATCAGAACCTGACAATTAACTAACCAACCCAATCTTGTTTTCCACTGAACTGAGTCTTGTAGCCTGTACTATATGTTTTTGGTTTATTTGCTTGCTAATTCTAAAATATTTTTCTCCTTTTGCTCAAGGCAATACAATATTTTTGAATTATTTATGCTTAAGTTTATTATTTATTACACACAATCAAATACTTATAGATACTTTGGAGTTTGGACCGTGCATTTTATAACTTAATTATATAGAATATAATCCATGGTACTAATTAAGACCATAATCATAAAATCCATTTCTTTTTCTTGGTCTATTTTGAAAGGCTGAACTCATGAGAGACAAGCAAGCTTAGGTTGGCACGTCACATATATAAGTTCCTTAATAGCCAAGCCAAACAAACATACCTATCCAGCTCAACATCAGCTGTTCAGTGTTACATATCCTCTTAAGAAATAATTATATCATGCAAACTATATCTTTTGTTGGATATTGAAAGCACAAACCATACATATCTCTCTTCGAATATATATTTTGCCTCTATGTTTATGAGAGATATAGTCGAATAATTAAGTTAACAAAGATATTAAGGTCACAAAAAATGATGGGATGGAAAGGCATGATGACTAGATAGATCTTTAACTTACATAATTTTTTTTAACAAAAAATGGCAGTCGAAAGGCATGATGGTAGAGTGGACAAACAAGGTTTATACCGTAAATATTATTTTTTTTATTTAAATACTGTAAATATTATTTCTTTAATTAACTATCAATTTCTCATTTATGGTAGGGAAATTCAAATTCTAGTGGCTTATCTTGAACTATGTAAGTTCAATTTTCTCATTACTATACTTCTATTTATTACTACGTACTTAATCAATGTAATAAATATTTGATTTCAATTTCACGCCAACCAAACTAGCCTTATCCATTAAATAATGTAGGATCACAATTTCCAAAAATATTATGACAAAAAGAAAAAATAATAATGGCCAAATTGAATAGCTGTGCATTAACAAGAGGTTGGTAACATGTCTATGTTTCATACAACTTGACAAAAAAACCGTTGCTAGCCCCACATACCAGTTCCCTATGAATTCCTTGCATTTGGCACCACACTCTTCAAAACATAATCTAATCACTTATAAAAAAAAAATCAAAATATTCATTTTTCTCTGTCATTCGTGTATTGGTTAATAAATACTAATGCGAAGTTTAAATATAGGATTTTTTGAAGTAGGGAGATATATATCTGATATTATAAGATTAAAGGGGCTGTAAAATGAGACATACTATCACTTGGAATGAGATAGACATGGGGCTCAAGTACAGCCGAAATGACAGCAAAAAGAGTTGGGCCATCTTTAATCCCACAAAAATGAAAATATTCTCTCCTTTTTTTTAAGGAGGCATGAGAGGGACCCAAATTAGATTATTTTGTTTTCAATTTTAATGGTTTTTAGAAGCACCCATGATATTATTATATTTTGTATGGGGTAATAATAATGTAATATGATATTTTGTTGGCTTTTAAAAGTTACTCGTGATCTTATGATGGTTTTGTGTTGCAGAGTTTGTTCTTTAATATGATATTAGGTTTTATATGGGTAGATTTGAAAGTTTATAGGAATTTACTGATTTATATTTTATAGCATGAAGAAATGGAAAAAGAATATCGCATAGTTGGTGTGGAGCCATGGAATTTATATATTTTTGATTGAGGCACTCAAATTTATTATTCTTTTCTTATTCTATTTTTCACCCAAAAATAAATAAAAAAAGAAATTATAGTTCTTTTCTTGTGTTTGAGATAAGTAGCTTTCATAACTCCATGATTTAGTATGTAGATTATAGAATGAGATAAAATTTGATAGAACAAAAATATTTCAGAATGCATTGTATGATTTCATATAGCAAAAAATGTTTCAAAAGAACAGCAAATTTGTATTGCATGCAAAAAAAAAGGCAAAGAGACCTCATAATAAAATAATCTTATAGGAAATAATGTTTGTAAACTTTTTTTTTTTAATTTACAGTGGCTCATACGACCCCAAGTATTTTTTCGAAAAAATTCCGACATGCCGGGTTCAAATTTGGGATCTCCCTTATGCAGTTATGTGTGTGTGACCAACTGCGCTAGCAGTCTTTCACTGTTTCTTGAACTTATTATTTTTGTAGATTCAAACATGGAAATTATATTTTCGTATATATACCTTTTATTAAAATTTTGTTACTCCAAAGAAAACAAACTAAGGATATGAATAGATTGAGATCAAAAGCCGATATTAATTATTTATTGAAGCACCACTAATATGATTAAGATTCAGTACGGTTTGTTTACCAACTTTAATAATGTCATTTATTAGGAAATTAAAGATATATAACACCAACCGCCCCATTCAAAAAAGAACCGAAAAGGAAGAAGAAAGTTGTTACTTCGATCTTTCGTGGCACCTGTGGTCTTTAATATAGAAACATTATTGATAACTCTTCATTTTTCTCATTTTTTTCTTCTCTTCTATTTATCATAATCACTCTTTACCTCTTAAAATATATCATTCTTGTATAAACAATGAATGAGTCTTAGCTTACATAAGCCATTATAATAACATCCTTATTACTCTAAAATAAATTTATTTTACATCAACATCAAAATCTACTAATCCCACGTTGTGCTATTAACAACACAACAAGTTTGTATGTATAGCAAAAGATCATGAATTCAATTCTCAGCAAATGCAATTTAGCACATATTTAACAAAGTCTTTCAACCCAATAGGTTGAGCATAAAAAAAAATGGTTCATATATGGAGTGTCAGTATTTTGGAGCGCACAGCAAGAGTCCGATTACAAAATGTATGATGAAATTACAAAAATGTATTTTTGTAAAAACAAAAGATATAATAAAATTACAAAAAATATACATTCTCAAAAAGATATATTTATAAACACAAAAGATATATCCAAGTGCAAATATATACATGTATAACTAAAACTGTATGATAGACGGTTCTAGACACTCCGAATAATTTCTCCAAAATAAAAAAATAGAACAAGTTTACCAACACATATAATCACACAAGAAGTGGTGAACAAAATCCAAAGTGAAAGAACAAAACTCAAGCGTGTTACCCTGTCACTCTCTGACACGTCACTACGCCAAAATACAAGAAACCTTCCCTCTACATCAGGCAATCCGTTTTAATTATACCCTTGTACTTCCACCTATTTACAGTTCAAGCACAGTGACTAAAATTGCACTGTTCAACTTTGCCAGGGGTAATTTTGGAATAAATCTTGCAGGCTTCGTCCAGTAGCTTCATGTTAATTTCTTCGTAGGAGACACGCGTTGAAAAAAATGAAATAAAATTAATTCAACAAATAAAATATTGAAAAATAAGATCATATGGTATAATGACTTTATACTTTATATAATTATTCAGATAAAAATATAAACTAATTCGTTCTAGTATTTTTTTTACTATTAAATGATTTTTTTTATTAGCTTTTGATTAAATTACAGTATATTTCAAAATGAGCAAGTATTATTACTTTAATTGAGAATTTTGATGTTACCAAAGTCATGAGAATATTTGTCGAATAAATAAATAAAATAATTACAAAGCCTCCAATCCGTGTCGTCCCTACTTCCACTATAGCATATACTTCCAATAAAATCTGCAAAGACCTGGTCCGTAGTTCATTATGTAAATGATAAAACCATCTTGACAACATACGATATATATGTATATGTTATATTTTATATATATATGGAGTTTTGCTAATAAAGTAATATTATTATCAACGAGTTGGTACTAGTAATTTGTATACCGTTGGATCTGTTTTAATTTGTGTGCAGTCTTTTGATCAATATATTTAGTAATCATCTCTCTCTTTCATCTAAAAAGAAAATAAATCTTGAACCACAAAGGAAATAATCACATAAATGAAAGTGTTTTTTCCAATATAGAACTTTCCTTCGATATTCCGATTTCTTCTCTTCCAAAAAATCTCTTATTTTCATATATTAAAAAAAACAGGAGTTTCAGAAGAAATTGTTGATATGTTTAGATTGAATTTAGAGATTGAAGTACTTTTGTAAATTTAAATTTTATATGAATTTTAGTTGAAATTTATTTGTATGGATTATGATATGTGAGTTTATTAATTTGTAATGGATATATATGAATGCGATTTGATTAAATTATATGAATAATGTTAGTATACATTTTGATTAGAGACTTTTATGAACTATTATTGTATGTATTTGATAGAAATTTGTACGAATTTCTATGATGATAAAATTGAAGCAGATCAAACGGTACAAAAATCGTTAGTATCAAATGCCAGTACTAACATTAGTTTCCTAGACGGACTCTATATATATCTTATATTTTATATCAATACATTTTATGTATTAAAGGATATATCTAATACTTAAAAATTATGCAATGATCATATTATAATGTTATTACAAAGAAATCATCATTTTATGTATTAAAGTAATTCTTAGTAAACGAAAGTCTTTGGATCAACGCCTAAACATCTCTTCTTATGTGCCTCCAAGTGCCAAGATAAATATGTAACAAATTGTTTCTATATAAATAATTAAGTTAAGTACGTATTTGTGGTGGCCAAAATATTTATAATTTTCACTAAAAATTTTGTTGAACTAATTTTTGTAAGTTTCATCGGACACTTTTAGATTACATTCATATATCTTATATGCATAATATAAACTCAGAAATTTAATCAGCCGTGATTAGACGTTTCTAATATCAGCGTCGTCCGCAGTTATTAATCTCATTTTATTTTAGTAATATGTTTCTTAAAATATAACTTGTTAGTATCACATGAAATCCTTTGCTATTTTAAAGTAGAGTTTAAATAGATTATTGAATGTGCATATAATCTATTTCAAAATTTCATTTTGCATATATATAGCAATAAAAATCATACCCAAAATTTATTTCCATGTGTTCATGTCACATTTAATGACATAAACCGTGTCTAAGCGCAGTCTCTCTTTCTCCCCACTTTCTTGTCGTCCCCATGATTTATAATCAAACCGAAACCATTGTAGAAAGAAAGAAAGAGAAACAAAACGCCTCTTATACGCACGCCCACAAACACACAGGAAGAAGAAAAGAAAGAAACTAGCAATCACAAAATAACAATCATAAAGAGAAGAAAAGAGGATCAAATAGCGCATGCACACTCAAATCTTCATGTCACGACTTATAATTCTATCGGTGGTGGTGGCCATGGCGGCTGTGATCACCGGAGCCGCCGCCTCATATCATGCTTCGCCTCCGATGATCTCCTTTGATGAAGGGTATTCGCATCTCTTTGGAGAAGGGAATCTGATCAAATCCAAAGACAGGAGAACTGTGCGTCTGAAACTTGACCGTTACTCTGGTAATTAATTCAATTTAAGTTATTTGATTAAGATGCTTGATTCTTATTGATTCGTCGCTCTTTGCGTTTTTCGAGGATTAATGGAATTTGAGTCATATTTATATATATTTTTGTGTTTTTAGGATCGGGATTTATATCGAAGGATTCATATCACCATGGATATTTCAGTGCTAAAATCAAGCTTCCAAGAGGGTATACTGCTGGAGTTGTTGTAGCCTTTTATGTGAGTAACATAATCCTTTAATATATCTTTGATTAATTATATATACTGAATTTATACAGATATATGTATGTGCATGCATATGTTTTGTTTGTGGATTTTAATATATTGATCAAAGTTTTACCAGTGAAAAAGATAGAAATAAATGGTTTGAATAAGAAATTTTTTTTTTTCGAGTGCAACATAACATAATTTTTTTCATGTTATTACAATTACATATTAATTTATTAACTTTTTAATCAGATACAAACACAGAGATGCTAAATTTTTTTTTTGGAAACGTAAGACGTACAAATTGAATGGAAGAAATAATAAACTGACTTCTTCATTTTTGAAATGAATGAGTCAGACTTGGAATATTCAATTCAAACTCAATTTACATACAACTTTTGACCATTCAAAAAAAGTATGTTTGTCACAGATACGTAAATAAATTTATTCTTTTGTTGGGTGGCGTTTGGTACCAAGTAGTTATCACATGGTTAGTGCCTCTTAAAAGGCTGCGCTCAAATAAAATAAAAAAATAAATGCATAATTATGTTGGCTAACTAAGTTATAAAAACTTGTTTTGGTAATAACTGCCACATTTATATATCCACTATTTGCTACTTAGTTTAATAATATTTATTTATTTATTCTTAAGTATTTAATATTTAATTTGCTTTTATTTTTGTGGTGGGGTGGGGTGTTTTTGTTTTGTGGGGGGGGGGGGGATGAGATTTCAATTTTCTTTACAAAGATAAAATCATGTCCCCGATAATAACTGATAAAAACATTACAAAATTAATTATAATAATGTTATCAATTAATAATATCCTAGTAATTTAACGAATAACTTATATTTTTCTTTTTAGTTATCAAATGGCGACACGTTTGAACATAACCATGACGAGTTGGATTTCGAGTTTTTAGGTGACAGAAAAGGAAAAGAATGGAGGATTCAGACAAACGTTTATGGCAACGGAAGTACGAGCCGGGGCCGAGAAGAGAGATATCTGCTCCCTTTCGATCCATCTGAGGAGGCTCATACTTATTCTATCTTGTGGACTGCTAACAACATAATGTAAGTTGTATATAAATTAGTCATTTTCTTTCTGTGAAATATATAGCACATTATTTAATTGTTTTTTTAATCAGTAGGCGAATACCTACTGTAATTTCATTAAATTAAAAGACATTATTTAATTGTAGGTATATAACATGATCTTGATGTATATTCAATCTGATAAATTGCAAATGAGAGTTTAAATACTTCAATAAATTTTCTAGGCACTCTTTCCTTTTATGTACATGTATATCTACATATGGTTTTTACTTAATGCAGCTAATTTGAAAGTTTAAATTATTTATGGTCATTTTTCCTTACCAAACAAAATATCTAAACAATATCTTTCAATTAAATGTAGATTCTACATAGATGGAACTCCAATAAGGGAAGTCATACGGCACCAGGAAATGGGCGGTGATTTTCCTTCAAAACCGATGTACATTTATGCGACGATTTGGGACGGCTCAGCTTGGGCAACAGAAGGCGGAAAATATAAAGTGAATTACAAATACGCCCCTTTCATTACTGAATTTTCCAATTTCATCCTCCGTGGATGCAAAGTAAACAACATTCAGCAAATACCTTCCGTTGAAGATTGTGTGGAGTCTGAAGTAGAACTCCTGACAGAAGACTATGCTATCATGACGCCTAAAAAACGTTCAGCCATGCGTGATTTTAGAGAGAAATATATGACATATACTGTTTGTTATGATGCTGTCAGATACGCTACGACTTTTCCAGAGTGCGATAACAGTCCGTTGGAAAAGAAAAATTTTTGGGAGTGGGGTGAATCGAAAGTTGTTATTCCTCGCAAGAAGATAAAAAGAAAGAGCCGCTCAATCGGATATACAGGATCGGGACGCCAATCTTACATGTAAATTATTCTTTTGGGTATATTTTGGGGTCGATATTGTCAATAAAACAGCGATGGATATAATATAGATTTTCATTTTTTTTAATCTAACTTGTTTAGAGAAATTTATTTTCATATGGAGTGGATTTTTTGTTATGTGAGGACATACTCATTTATTTATTTTTTGTATCTATCTATCTATTGGTTGGATTGAAAAGAGGATGCATGTGAGTTGGAATGGTGGCGTTTTCTTTACTTTAGGTTTGGATGATAGAGATATGATTGATTATTTATATATTTATTTATTTTTGCTAGAAACGGGTGGTTGGGTTCACAGGTTTTTTGGATTTTTCAGGTGGATTGTTATATATATGTATAGTTCTTTTTATTTATAAATAAATAAAACAGTGGGTGGTGCATTGTATATATACTAAAATGTTAAATTAGGTTTGGATGATAGAGATAGTTGAAAAATTTATTAGGCTTGGTTTCTTACTAGATTTTTATGTTTGGCTTGTGACTCTACTTAAAAGGTGGTGACCAAACTTCACTAACGAAAGTGACGCGATTCATCAATACATTATATGTTGCGTAGATTTTATATGTTAATGTATACCATGTTTTATATTTTATTGATATGCGATTTATCAATATATCATTTTATTTATCAAGTATATTTTCATGCCAGTTACTCAGACAAAAGTAAGCTCGACTGAAAATCGCAGCTCTCAAGTCGTCTAAAAGGTTCCAGCTCAAGATCAATTCAAGCTATTTTCGAATGATTATCGTTTACCAAGTCAATGCAATATTTTTGATGCAATAGTTATACTAATTATGTATCTCAAGTTATTTTCCCAGATAATTATGGATATATTTTTTTATAAAATAGTGCTTTGCAATTGAAAAATGTATCATGACAATCACAATCATATGGGCATTTAACAATGATTCTAGACTAACATATTAGTCAAAAAGGACAGAAATAAAATCCATTAAAGTTACTTTCTACATCCCTTCTTACATAAGCAACCCATCTGCCTTGCCAGAAATTCTGCATATACCAACATCCAAAATGAAGAAAAAAATATGCAAAACAAAGAATTATTTTCAAATGCCTAGGGAATGTTTTGTGAGAATTCAATAGACAATTTTATGGACCACATATAAAATCTTATGTAAAGAGAGGATTATAATGAATTAGGAAAACTTTCAAAAGAAAAAAATAACTTTTAATTTTGAATAACTACCTTTTTACATTCAATCTTTTAGATTAAATTTATATTCCGTCGAGCTTAAATTATATTCCATCAAATTTTCATATTTATGGACCAAACATTTCTTCATTAATTTTTTCTAGATTTGTTGTTTTAGTAAGAAAACAGTAAGTAAAGAATCCAGGGTCTCTTTTCGAAATATTTTGAGAAGTTATGTGGTTTTTGAAAAGTTTCCCTAAATGAAAATGGAATATTGCATGATATAATAGTCCTTATATTATAAAGACTTAACTAAATAAGCTGTGATGTTGATTGTCTCATTGCTGTCATGTACCATGCATTTAATGTTTTTAATTAGGTGTTAAAGCTTTTATTCTTTCAAAAGATGCTCACTTTTTCATTTCGTATGTCAAAAAGATAATAATGCATGAACCAAACTCCTATTATTTGTTATTTAGTACTCAATGATTAAGCTTGGATGAGTACTGATTTAGCTAACGATGTGCATTAATTAATTTCAGCATTTATCTCAATTTGTGATGAACTAAATTTCATAAAACATGTATAATGCCATTCAAATTCAAACTTGTAAACATAGTTTCTCATGCATATTTTAGTGTCAATGTCAGTAACTCATCCATTTCATTCTAATAACTTGATGGTATTTTAAATTCACATATATATATCCATTTTATCTACTCCAAACTGTTTTTACAAAATCCAATATGCAATATTTGGGCCTCTTTAAAAAAGACCCAAAATGCCCATACGACCCTTAACTAATTTAAAATTTCCTTCGGCCCAATTTGAATAAAGGGTAAGAAAGACAGCTATATTTTCAAATTCCGATTATACCCCTGGCAACGGCTAGTTGTTCAACGGCTAGTTTGCCCAATTTTACCGTTTTACCCCCACTCATCAATTTTAAATAATCCTTCTTCTCCACTCCACGCACAATCTCTCTCTCTTCTCTCAAATTTCAATTTCAATTTCATTTCTCTCTTAAAAACCTAATTTTTCTTCTCTATCAGAAGTCGAATTTGAAGTTTTCGAAATTGAAGTTTTTTTTTGCAATGGAGACAACACCGTCCAGCGTTAGAAAGACTTCTCGGTCTTCTTCGTCCTCTGTTTCTTGTAAGATTATAAATAACCTTCGTTTTTCTCTTTTGAGTTTTCAAATTTTCAGTTCCAATTTTGAATTTTTCCCCCTTTATTCTCGTAAGAATCAAAATAACGTTCGTTTTTCCCATTAATATTTGAAATTTTTCAGTTTCTGTTTTGAATTTTTTTGCCTTTATTCACGTACAAAAGCAATTCCGCCCCTTTTCTCCCCCAATTTTATTATACTTCATCAAAATCGAGCAATCTTTTTTCAATCTTAAACACTCTCGTTTATTCAAAATTGGTCGTTTTCTCACCTTAATTTCGAAACTATCAGACCCAAATCGTAACTTTTACCCCCAATTTCTCTTTTCTGACTTCAAATTTGAACAACTCGCAGATAAATCAAAGCAAGACGGCCCCAAATCAGACCGCTCAGCTCTAATCGACATAACAAACGACTCCCCCATAACGGGCCTTCTTGCCGGAAACGGATCCACTAAGGCCTCCACGCCCGGATCAGTTTCCGGCGAGGCGCTGCTGCGCGGCCAGGTCAAGAATTTGTTAAAGAAAGTAGAAAAAGACGGAAACAAGATCCCGGTTTTTGCCACCAGGAATCCGATTCCCAATATGTCCAAATTAGGGTTTGCACGCTCGCCGATGCAGCTTCTCGCGCCGACGCCGAACAATACTCCTCAGATGGTCGTGTCGAGTTTCTCCGATCTTGGATTTTTGCAGCCGGCCCCTCAGGTTTGTTGAAGTTATAATTTTACCCCCCAATAATTTAGTTTGTGCTCTTGAATTTGGTTTTTGTTTTTGCTGTAATTGGTCTCTTAAAATTCAAATTAATCTGAACTCTGAATTCTGATTATATATGTGCCTTTTTAAAATTGGTCTCTTTACCCCCCAATAATTTAGTTTGTGCTCTTGAATTTGTTTTTTTTTTTTTTTTGCTGTAATTGGTCTCTTAAAATTCAAATTAATCTGAACTCTGAATTCTGATTTTATATGTGCCTTTTTAAAAATTGGTCTCTTCGAATTCAGATTAGTAAAACTTTACATATTTTACCCACCAAGATTTTATTTCTCTCATAAATTCGTTTTTTTAGTCATAATCGGTCTCTTCAAATTAGTCTGATATTCAAATTCTTACTATATTTCTTTCTTTATTTTTTTCAGATCGTTTCACCTGTCGTGCCTCAATCCGAAACCCTAATCCCCTGCCTAATCAACCGAGCTCTCCAATTCGACGACTCGCCAGACAAACTGGACGCCTCCAGTGGCAAAACCTCCTCTTTAACCTGCCTTGAATCACTGGACGCCTCCAGTGAAATCAGCAACTCTTCGTCTCTCACTTACCAAGAGAGCATCGGCAGCGTGAGTTTCAAGCAGAAGAGCGTATTTGAGTCCCCGTATTCCGATAATTCGTCTGATTGGTCGATCAAAGCAAATGCTGGAACAGAGAAGGAAGAGTCGGATGGATCTGCAGACGGGTTTAAAATCAAGAAGAAAATTGAGGATTTGGACGAGTTGTGTGACGGGATGAGAAAGATGAAGGTTGAGTTTGAAGGGAAGCACATGAGGTTTGTTTATAATAGTGATGGAGAGATGGAAGGAGAGGAGGCGGAGCGCATCGAGAACCGTGCTGAAGCGGAGTGCATCGAGAACCGTGCTGAGGCGGTTATGAAAGGGTTGCCGGTTCCTGAAGGGAAGCATTTGAGGTTTCATGAGGAAGAAGAAGAGGACTGATTTGATTTGATTAGGGTTTGATACTTAAATTTGGGTTTGGAAATTGATTTAGATTTGATTTGAGTTTGATTTGGGTTGGTTGGAGTGCCGATCCATGACACTGTTTTTTTTCGTTCGTTGGGGATTTTCTTTTTTTTTTTTTGAAAATTTGGGTGGGTTTATAACTGATTTGATGATGATATGGGGTTTAAGCAATTGTTTGGTTGCATGATTTTTTAATAACAATGGTTCAAGTTTTTAATAACAATGGTTTATAACTGAAAATTGCAGTTAAATAATGAAATTGGCCATGTACTTTGTTTCCGATCTCTATCTAGTACTTTTCATAACCATTATTTAACATGTTTAAATATCTTGTTTCACAATTTTCAATCTTGTTTACTAGAAAAGGCTTGAAAAGTACTGAATTGAGCAATGGGCAATTTTCAATCTTCTTGTGTTGAATTATTGTTAATTAACACTGTTGGTTGAATTATTTTGTGTATTAAGTAATCAAGTGAAATAATCTGATTTATCTCATGATTTGAGTTTTACCAAGAAGTGCCAAATTAGCAAAGCTTTTGGATCAACTGCAGTATCTAAAAGTTTATAATCTAAAAGTTTGGTTAGAAAGAAACCGACGGATATTCACCAACGTCCAAAGGACGAGAAGCATTCTTCTAAGATGGTCGGCAATGGAGGTGACTAAGTGGATGCAAAACTGCTAAAAACAGTCGAGTCCAAGGAACTCTCTAGAGTCTCTTCTTTTATTTTCTTCTCTTGTATCTTTTCTTTTTTCTTGTCTTTTATTTTTAGTTATGTAACATTAATGTAATGAGCATGCGATCGCATGTGTTCACGGATAAAAAAAAAATAATATAGTTGGATTTCACAATTTTCTTTTTCTTCTAAAAAAAAGAACCGAAAAATTAACTATTCTGAATGCGCATTCAAAAAGATAATATAATAAGGGCAAAAGTACAACTATCTCTCCTGTCAAAAACTTTTAATTATTGAGAATTTTAGGGCTTTATCCTAAAAAAAAGTTTTATCTTTATATGATTGAAAAGTTTTGATAAGACAGGATTGGTTATTCTAATTGTACGATATTGAGTGAGAATATAATTTTGTTGTCATAACTGTTTTTCCCCTAATTTTATCACCAATTTTTAATAAATTTTGAGAAGACATTTTCGAAGTTGAAAATAGTGCCCGGACTAAAGCAGTAAAGCTAGATATGGTTTGGCTGGAAAGAGAGAGAGATGGCTTCTCATTATAATTTTTTATAAATGCATAATATTTTCTTACATATGAAATTCATATATTTCAAAATTATCAAATTAAAAAATTTAGAAATAACGCAAACTATAATTTGATTATGGCTTGTGATTGCAATTACCGCCAATGCGACACTAATTTTTGGACTTGTCAGAAACCCTTACAATCAATATCTATCCAAAAAGTGGTGCTGGTACGCGCATAATAATGATAACTAGGATCATGCTCGCGCTTTGCTGCGAATATTTAAATTTGTTGTTCATTTAAAATTTATGTATAAATTACAATTATGTTTAATAATTATATTATATAAGTTAGTTATGTTTAAAGTCATTTTGAAATTATATCACGGTAGAAACTTTTTTGTATGCAATAATATTAATATATACAAGGGTTATTGCAATTTTCAATAATGCAAGGGTGTTTTTGCAATATAGGTATAATTTAATTCAAAGACAAAAACATAATACCTCGATATATAAAACATAAGAAGCATACAATCTTCTGTATTAAATTATACTAATGAGTATATGTCAATCAACCTAATTACATGTATATTGAATTAAAAAGTTACATGTGTAGTTGTGTACAAAATATATCTTATTAATTATCTAAAATATAAATTATTATATGCCATAGCCCGCAGCGGAGCAGGGGCTGCCCCTAGTGGACTACAAATTATCTCATTCTCCTCCTCTTCTGTTAAGCGGACTGAAAAGCGTCCTGAAATTTGAGACAAGACTCAGCATTTTAGACTCTCTAATGGGATTGTAGTTTGAGGTTTGATTGAGTGGAAAGGAGAGGAAGGAGATCTGAAGCAATGGATTGAGGCAATAACATGATCTTTTTTTTTTACAATTTAGGAATAATGCTAGATTTAGTTTGCAAATTACCCTACAAAAGTTGAATACTTAGGATTTGTAGTAGGGTTTCACCCTTGGAAAAGGGAGCCCCCTTCCAAAAATTCTCAATGGCTCTTCAGAAGAAAGCCATATCTTGAAGTGGTGTAGTGTTGTAATAGCAATAACCAATAATAACATGTTCTTTTTACAATTTACATATATACAATGCAAGGTCCCTTGAAATTCTCATTGGATCTCATGTACAATTCATGCATAACGCTAAGCATTTTTTGCAAAGGTACTTCCTAAATAAAAAAGTTGAATAATTGAGAAATGTAGGGCTTTACCCTTTTGCAAGGGAGCCCTTCCAGAAATTCTCAATGGCTCTCCAAAGAAAGCCAGAGAGGGGGTTTGGAAATAGTTTTCAACCAGCAATTGACGCGCCTCGGTTTTACCTCACTAGCTGCGTCATTGCCCCAAGCGCAAAGATGTTTTTCATAGTTCATAATCCCTCCTTTATTATACTAGATCCTGTTCTGAAAAGTATGTAAGTTAGGCTGGGTGGGATTATAGTTGAAATTTCATTCCGGAATTAATTAACACTCTTTGTTGAGGAGTTTCAAGTGTTTTTTACTACGGCCCAATATGGACTGTTATGTAGCTGGGCCGTATATATGTTGTATATGTTATATTTGTTGTAGTTTAATTGGTGCATATATCCAATAATTTAGTATGGAACCCAACAAAACATCCAGATATCAGAGTATACGTATACCCCTTTAAAATGAGAAAAATCTATCATCATCATTACCAATGTAAAATAAAAAATATAAGAAATATCATTTATGCTTTTTCTTTGCGTAGTTCACTCAAAAGTTCTCTAATATGAACTTTATCATAACTTTGTCATATAAATTGTGGACCATCGACATTATCATAACAATAATTTGTTATCTTCCATCTCATTGGCGATCACTAATTAGTGTCACGTTATTATTGGTGACAATTTAGGATTTCTTTTTCTTAGAAAGGTGAAAAGATTTAACTGCAAGATATCTTTGCCTAGGCACAGCTTACTAGATTTCTATTCTTCTCTATATAATGCTCTACGTACATATATTTCGAAAAAAAGTGTACGTAATTCATATGAAAAATATTGAACCTTCAAAGTATTTTACTTTATAACCATAATCTTCTTCATAGCTGTTAACAACAGTATCTTCACGGTATCGCAAGAATAACCGTCGAATATTCAACCAAATATTAAGGAAATGGATTCTCTACCTACTGGTAAACAAAAATTGTTCTCTTGTGTCAACATATATATATATATATATATATTTTATATAGTGTAGTGTATATTATTTTTTTTTTCTCAAACTTAATAATGAGATAATTTTCAAACTTTAGGGGAGAAGAAAGATGGTAACGACGGCAATGGAGAAGAGAAGTTAGCTGCAGCTATGCGTAATCCGTTCTTCTTTCCTCCGCGCATTCCTCCACCACCAAAGGCTTTTGATACAATAATGTCACGTCCCATTAAATAAATAAATAATGTAAGTACAAGGATAATTTGATAAATGATAAAAGAGGATTTATAGTAAAATAGTAAAAGCTTGTTACGTTTTCAGCAAAAAAAAGTAAAAGTTTGTTAGGTTTTCATAAAAAATAAAAAAAAACTAAAAGTTTCTTAGGTGGTTTTGAAAGGGTGGTTATACATAACTTCTTAGTTGTAAGAAAAAAAAAGATAAATAAAGAAATAAATTAGTTTCCTTCTTTTTACTTATTTTTTTTTTTTTCTTCTTCCTTAATTTTGTTGTTTAATTATTCAATATTAAGAAAATTAAGGAAAATACTGTAGCATACCACTGGTGCACAATTCGACTCTCCATTACATCAAAATTCATCACATTCAACTCAATATTATTTTAAATGAAAAAAGAGCAAGTCAGGTTCGTGAAGCTCCTTCAAAACAAAACAAAAAAAAATCCTAAACTTCGCCTATGAAAAAACAGAGATTCCAAAACATAAACTAATGAGTTGTAGACTTGTAGTCTTTTAATAATCCATATAAACTAATGAGTTTTGGACAAGAAATTGGTTCAAAGCCCTATATGTCACTTGAATTTTTTCACAATTCATCTTGAACTTTTATCATACTTCAACAAAATTAGAGCAATTAAAAAATATATCTGCTTCAAAAATTTATATACTTTGTATTTCAACGAATAGGATTTTCAAACTCTGCAAATTCGAAACTAAATTTTTGTATTTCAAATAATGAAAGTATAACTATCTGTTTTTTCTTCTTAATTTGACATGAAAAAGTAATTTCAAACTCTCGGCATTTAAAAAGAAAAAAACAACTCATACTATTAGTTGTCCTGGATTGCCACATATAACAAAGCTATTTTTGCAAATTAGTTTTATTATAGGATCGTTTGAAAAAACAGCTCATACTATTAGCTGTCATGGGGATTGCCACATTCCATATATAGAGTATAGACATTTCGTTTAGGGCATTTTTTAGTCTTGGCCGAGTCTCTCTTCCTTGGCCATCGTTTTCAACAAAAACTAATGCTCTTCCCTTTTCTCCTATTTATTTTTTTGAACTGGTTTCTCGTATTCAATATTTTTTTGCTCTTTTTTACAATAAGTTAAATATGTTTTTCTAAATTGCATTTATTTTCTCAAAATTTTCTATAGTTCTTATGAATCTAACTAATACATCAAAAAGATAATTTAAATTGTAAGGGAATGACCTTCTATTTCTTGAAAATATGTTATAGAAAACAAGGATGACAAGGAATGGGCTCGATGGATAATATGTAATTAACATCGATAATTTACTCATTTCAACAAGGAGAAAAGAAAATTATCTTCCTCACAAGAAACGCCTCTAATTCGCAAATTCAAGAGTTCTGTCAGTCATGAAGAAGCTATGAAAGACTACGAACCGAACATTCTTTCAATCGGGCCATGTCACCATGAAAAGCTAGCCGCAAAAGCAATGCAAGTAATGAAATATAAGTGCTTAGATTACATTCTCAAATTGAATCATGAAAAGAAGTTATAGGACTACATAGAGGCCATAAAAGGGATGGAGGAACAATTAAGAAATTGTTATGTTGATGAGATTGAAATGGATAGAAAGAACTTTTTGAAGATGTTGTTGGTTGATGGATGCTTCATAATTTTACCCCTTCTTGGTGCAAATATAATTTCAACGCAACTACCGGAGAAAACGGTCAAATAAAGGAATAGAAATGAAAATAGATGAAGATAAGGGAGAGTCTATTATAGACATAGAAACATTCAAAATTCATGAAAACCAACAAAATATTGAACCAAAAATTGAAAATGAGGTCGATGAAAATGATTCTTACCCCATTAGAATCTGGTATTCGGACTTGTTCTTAAGTGATATACTACTCTCAGAAAATCAAATTCCCTTCTTTGTTGTTGCCAAGATATACGAAATAGCTAAGGGAGGAAATGATAATACCTCATTACTTGCTGAAGGCATCGCAGAGTTTATAGAAGGTATAATTGAATGCTACCCCACATCAGTTACCATATTTAATCGACCAAAAGATTTTCATCATTTGCTTCGTTTGTGTCACATATACTTTAAACCTAGCAAGGGAAGCTATGAGAGGTATGAATATCTCGATCTTGAAGCAGGCAACTGGCATCAAGCAATAGAATATCGTAAATCAGGCATCCAGTTCAAGAAAAAAGAACTTTCTAGTGATCACCCACATTCTCTCCTTGATATTGAATTTTGTGATGGAACAATGGAAATTCCTTGTTTAAATATTAATCATAACACGAGGCGTTTGTTTCGGAACTTGATTGCGTTTGAGCAGACATGTCCTCAATTTGGAAATTATGTTACTGCATATGTCGTATTTTGGTCTCAGTTCGTCAAAACGCCTGATGATGTGGTGTTACTAACAAAGAAGGGCATTATTGTGCATCATTTAAACAGTGAATCTGAGGTTTCGGACTTTTTCGCAAAGCTTAGAGAAGGTGTAGATTTCGACTTTAATGGTGATTATTACTTGAATTCTACGTATTGTAAAATGGAAGCACATTATCGAAAGAATAAGCCTAAATTAATGACATGGCTCGGCTCAATAGCATCAAATCTCCATCATTGGGCAAAGCAAAGTAAATTGAAAATTTCTAAAGCACTTAACTATACTTCCTAAAAGCCCTTTATGTTGTATGTCAATGCAAGACAAATTTTCCCTTCTTTGTTCTACATTTTAATTATGTTTTGGATTACAAGATTAACAAGGTATGTAAGTTGTTTCGGTCATGCTTACGATATTTATTACTAATAAATATTTATAAAAAAATGAAGGATAGTAAATAAGGATAGTAAAAAACATCTTTCCACATAATATAATAACAAGGTATGTAAGTTGATATATAGGATACACCCCTTTTTTCATATAATAGAATAACTCAGAGTAAATATAATGTTTTTATAATATGATCCAATATCAAAGTCAAATCAGTCAAAAACTAATTTTCATTTTTTTTCACTTGTTCTTCTTTTTATCGTTTGGTTCTGTTTAGGAGGATTAAATGGGAACAATTAAGTAATCTCAAAATAAAATATAATGTAATTTCGGAAATGATGTTAAGGAAAAAAAATTTGAGTTTATGCTGGAAATTTTTTCATGTATGAATGGTTGATTCACGAGTCACAACATCTGAATGGTTGTTTTAATGATCCATTCACAAAGTATGATTAATCATTTCACAAATAGTATGTGATCCTTTAGGTATATACACGGAGACCCTTAACAAGTGT
Source organism: Juncus inflexus (assembly GCA_024447665.1). NCBI lineage: Eukaryota > Viridiplantae > Streptophyta > Magnoliopsida > Poales > Juncaceae > Juncus > Juncus inflexus. The sequence continues at coordinate 10,120,920 of JAJHPC010000003.1, forward strand.
GCATAATAATGTTTTACTTTACCCGCTGATGAAATTAATACAGAAAATTTTTGGAGCTATCAAGCATCTTCTGCTTATTTTTTTTTCTTATCTTTGCTAAAAATTCCTACTGAATAATAGTATTGTACTTGAAATTAATTAATGAAAATTACGCGAGAGATATTTAAGCTCTCCGTATTATCTCAAAAATTAATACAGAAAAAATTACAAATGCAATAAATTTTTGCCCCTTTCCATCAATTCAGAAATTTCTTGCAACAGAGTAGCTACTGATGAAATTAATATAGAAAAAACTACAAATGCAATAAATTTTTGCCCCTTTTCATCTCGCAACAGAAAGTACGAGCTATCATGATATTTCATAAAACATCTTAATTATTTGTGAGATTGTGGAGGAAATTGATGAAAAAAAAATATCATTGTAAATGACTTTCTACTTACAAGAACGATATTTTATTTTGCAACGAGAAGAGGTTTTCGTACTTAGTTAAAATCTTCATGTTATAGAGCACTAGGAGAAAAACTGAATAAGAGCGTAAAATTAATTAAATTCTCTTAGTATTAAATTAAAACTGTAGCGGATATGTAGTTATACTTCTCAATTTATAGAGACATGGATTTATGTTTTGAATCTTTGAAAGATACCTAAATTATTCTCTTAATTCTTCAAAAGTTACTATCTCGGTAGCAACTAGCAAGTATTTCACAATTATTACTATAGAGATTGTCTTGATAAGTACTGATATAAAAAAGAAAAAAATAATTTAATGTTAATCTCAAAATTAACAAGTAAAATAAGCTATAGGAACAAATTTTGAATCTTACTATAAAGGCCTTTGGCCCTACAAAAATCAAGAATTACAAATCAGTTCATGCTCTCAACAAGAAAAAAAAGAAAAAAAAAAATCTATTATTAGACCCCAAAAGACAGCTTTGTCTTTTTTTCATCAAATTGGGTCCTCAATCAAATTTACAAACATATTATTTCACAAAATATCCGAAAAAAGTAAGAAAAAATACTACAGGGAAGTATCTGGAGATAAGTACTAGACTCGTCGATCCAGCTGAGAGTGGAATTCTTGGTATTTTCAGGGTTATTTGGCAAAAATCCTCATCGGTTTCTTAATAGTAAGTATTTCACATTTATTACTATAGAGATGTCTTGATAAGTGTACTGAAATTAAAATAAATCTACTGTTAATCTCACAATTAACAATTAAAATAAGCTAGGTAGTTCTTCCATTGAAATTTTGAATTTCACTATATGGCCTTTGGCCCCACAAAAATCTATAATTACAAATCAGTCCAAGCTCTCAACAAGAAAAAAAAGAAAAAGAACATGTATTATGAGACCCCAAAAGACTCCTTTGTCTTTTTTTTTATTACAATTGGGTCTATCAAATCTAAAGATGTATTATTTCACAAAATATCCAAAAAAAGAAAGAAAAAAACTACAGGGAAGTATCTGGAGATAAATACTGTGACTCGTCGATCCAACCGAGAATGCAATTCTTGGTAATCTCAGGGTTATTTGTGCAAAAATCCTCATCAGTTTCTTGGTTTTCTTTTGAAGAAGAAATATACTTTCCGCTTTGTGTAGTCTCTTGTTTCTCTATCCGACTTTCGGTCTTTCTCTCTATAAATTCATCGTATCGCTTCTTATCTGATTCAAACATCGCGTCTAATTCACTAATTCCCATCTCAAAATTAGCTGAAAAATGAAAAAAACTTGAATTAGGTTAAGATTAATTCAAAATTGAACTTGATGGTACCAAATTGGTACGAACTGGTACGAAATAAAAAAAAAATGTACCATCAGCTCTATCGTGAGGCCATTGAAAGAGCATCCAATCCCACTTTTCAAAATCGTATTTCGGCCGTTTGTATTTCACCAAAAGCTCGCCAATTGCTGGTACGATGAAAGTCTGATGGAGCCTGAAATTACCCAATTAATTGCAAAATCATGTTAGATAAAATTAAACCCAAAAAAATAACAATTAGTACAGCCATTTTCTGTATAAAACACAATAAGAGAAACAAAAGAAAATATCGATTCTGTTAAACTTGAGTAATCATGCATTATTTATTTAAAAAGGGCAAATCTTTGAAAAATGCACATCATTAGTTCTCAAATTCTTCACAAAATCAAACAATTATCAAATAAAATTGATAAAGATCCACTTAGTGATTGAAATAATACTCAACTAAATAAAGCAAATGTGCAAAATTCTACTGAAGAGGATTAGGTAAAAATGGCATGAAACATGCCGCAATTAAATTAAAAAAAATGGCTCATACTGATAAAATATCCAGTTTAGTGATTTCACTACTCCACCAAATAAAAAAGAGTGAAAAATCAAACAAAAAAGAACTCAACTCAAAAGTGTTAAAAATCTCACAAACCTGTCTGACTGGCAATCTTCAATCTCCAGACCGGATCCGCTGCCCTCGCTGGACGTCTCCATCTCCGCTCCTAATCTGAACCTCCCTCTGAAATCCCTCTTCCTCTCCATTCCAATCTTGCCCCGTTCTTGCTCCCAATTCAAATTCCAACTTCAAATTCCAATCTTGATTCTCTCATTTCAATTTGCGAATTTATAAGTGAGGAGAAGAAACAGTGAGAGCTTCTAGAAGCACCACTAGCCGTTTTTGTCTGTTAAATTCAGTTAGTTTGTTAAGCAGCTCGGATTCTCTGTTATCTTCTCGTATCGCGATTTGTGTGGCGGGTCACCGTGCGTTATATGTTTTTTTGTAATACAAGCCCAACAAAGCCCAAAGTTCTGGCCCTTTTTTATACTAGAGATGTCCATTACTGATGACTATTATATATTGTACTGATTTTATTTAGAACTTGGGGTGGATTGGAAGTAATGGAGATGTAACTATTGGAGTGGAACCGAAAAATAAATCTTGTTCTTATCAGATTACGACGGGAGAAGGAAGAAAAAATAATGTGACTCTTTTTCAGATGTGTTCCTGTAAAAAGCAAAATGTTAAATGATGGACATAGAAGGAACTAGATTTTTTGTGGGACTATAAAATTGCAAGGATATGAAGGTACCATGATTTCGTATGTTCTTGTTGTTCGTAGTTCAATTATTATATTAGAATTTTTGGCTTTTTATTCGTTGTGCTATCAGTATGACAGTATACATCATAGTCTTATAATTAAATTAAAAAAAATGATAATATGCTTTATAAGATGTCAAATACATCTATAATAAATAAGGATATTACGATAGTTTTCTTCATTTGGAGTTCATGTTCAGAATTTACAAAAGAAAAAGAATAGTAAATTTGTACAAAAATCATACCTTATTGATGAAGTATATTAAAGTATGATATGAAAATAGAAAGAAGTATTCTAGTTAATTCAACATGATAAGACTTTAAATTATGAAAAATGTCATTGTTACAAGAACAAACGTCCATAGCAACAACAACATTCGTTCTAATTGATATGCAATAATTATGAATAATTTAAATCTAATTATTTTTTATAACATGCAATTATAAAGGCGACATCATGTGTATCTAACTAAATTATTCTTTTTAATTGCAAATCTAATTATTTCTAATTTTTTATCAAGTAAAAATCTAAAACACAACTGTACTATCTCTTTTGTTACAAAAGAATTAAATACCCAGTCAATGACTTAACATAAACGATTTAAGAAAAAAAAAGAGAAAACTTTGAGTAAAAAATGTAACTTCCAGGGCTGTATCCGTTAACTCACCAATTATTAGCTTTCTCAAAAAAAAAAAAAAAAGAAAACTTTGAGTAAAAAATATAACTTCCAGGGTTGCATCCCTAAAATCACCAATTATTAGCTTGCTCAAAAAACCCCCAAAAAAAATAATAAAAAAGACAAGCAAGAGAATTTAGAAGTCTTTCTTCTTCTCGATCTCCCTTCTCGATCTCCGTTCACAGCCAAACACCATCTCCCTCCGCTCCGGCGACAAATTTCCAACCAACCCCCTCCAAAACCTCTAAATCCAATCCCCACCCTCCTCCTCCAGATCAACCTGGCTCAGACGCGCTATAACCTATAGGTGCCAATCCGCCGTGTGGGCCTCCCCGCAAAATACAAAACTCCCAGGGGCCTATCCGCAAAATTCCCAATTATTAGCTCAGCCTTAGCTTGCTCAAAAACTAATAAAACCCCCCCTCCAAAACCTCCAAATCCCAATCCCATCCTCCCTTCCTCCTCCTCCTCCTCCTTCTTCTTCTTCTTCTTCTTCGAGAGAGAGAGAGAGTATCCATCAGCCCAGATCAACCTGGCTCAGGCGCGCTGGGTGCCAATCAGTCGCGCGGCCTTCCTCCTCACCCCTTCCTCTCCTTCCTCTCCTCTCGCCGCCGTCCGCTTCTAGCTTCCCTCTCCTCTCCTCCGACCATGGACTTCATGAGCCGCCACTCGGCGGCTCCTCCGCCTCCCTCCGATCACCTCTCCCCCTCCTCCCCTCGCCCCGCTACTGTTTCGGCCTCGGCAGCTTTGACCGAGGAGCCTGAGTATCTGTGTCGGTACATGGTGGTGAAGCATTCGTGGCGAGGAAGGTACAAGAGGATTCTTTGCGTTAATATGACGAGTATTGTGACGCTGGATCCGAATACTTTAACTGTGACCAATGCGTATGATGTGGCGGCAGGGGATTTCGAGTCTGCCTTGCCGGTGAGAGGCGATGATGTGGCTGGATCTGGCCCGCTGGAGTTCAGTTTGAGTGTGAGGACGGACGGCAAGGGGAAATTCAGGGCGGTGAGGTTGTCGTCTCCGTTGAGGGTCGGGATTCTGACGGAGCTTCACAGGGTTAAGTGGGGCCGGCCGAGGATTGGCGGGCCGGCTGCCGAGTTCTCAGTTCTCCATTTGAGAAGAAGGACTGCTGAGTGGGCACCATATGTAAGTCTCTCTTAGTGTTATGCGTAAAGTCGGGTTCTTTTTTGCTCTTTTACTTCCTTAATAATTTCAGCATTGTCTGTCGGCATTTGTTCTTATGTGCCAATTTGAGCTTCAAAGATGAACTAGTTTTGCTTTTTTGGCCCAACTTGTGTTTCAAAGATGAATAAATTTTGCTTCTTTTGTACCAATTTAAGTTTCAAAGCTCAATTAACAATATTTTCGGCCCAATTCGAGTCTCAAAGATTCATAATTTTCTTCTTTCGCACCAATTTGACTATCAAGGACTCAATAATTTCATTCTTCTCGACCAATTTGAGCCTTTTTCCACCCAATTTCAAATCCCAAAACTCAATCTTTCACAGAAACTGAGGGTGACGACTGTCGGCATAGAACTCCTTGACGGACTATCAGGCGATGCGAGGTGGTGTCTGGACTTTAGAGACATGGACTCGCCAGCTGTCATAATACTGGCCGACAGTTATGGAAAGAGGAGCTCAGAAGGGGGCGGTTTCGTAATTTGCCCCATGTACGGACGGAAATGGAAGGCCTTCATGGCCGCGTCTGGGTCCACTAATTCCGGAATCATTTCTCATCTGGTAATTGTTATGTTCTTTTTTTTTAATTTATTTTTGCGGAAAGTAAATGTGTTTAGGCATGTTCGTTTTCTGAGACTGAAGTCAGTTCTGTGTAGTAGTAGTAACTGGGGGAAATATCACAAAATTGATCGAAATATTTTATCTTGCTACTATTATCGTATGTAGTTTCAGAAACATTTTTTCTATATGTTTTGTTCAGAGTTCTTTCTTAATCTCATCTTTATGCAGTCTATTAGTTTTTTCGTAATTGCTTTATGTATATTCCTACGTAGTTTTTCTTAATTTTTGGTACAGTGTATTTTTGTAATATTTTATTTGGATAATCTTTTCTATCTCATCTATGTTATGCAGTCTATTAGTTTTTTTACTTTATTTTTTTTAGTGATGAATACACCGTTAGTCACTGGACTTTAATTGGATTGTAATTTAGTCCCTGTATTATTGATTTGAACTATTTGATCCTTGTACTTTAATGAAAACATGCATGATTAGTCCTTGAGACATATACTTTTTTTCTTGAAAGATTGAAGCAGTTCAGTTCTATATATTAATGACTAGATGTATATCTTAATAGCTGATAAAAAATGTTACAAAATTGATCAAAATATTTACTTGATCCTATTTAATCTCAAAAGCATTTTTTTATATATTTTATTTTATTTTGTTCTTGTTTTTGACAGACAAAGACGGCGAAAGCATATGTGGGTGTGACTCTACACGTGGACAGTTCTCAGTCGATGACATCATCAGACTTTATCGCTAAAAGAGGTATATTAATATTTCATTAATCAAAATATTAGTAAAAATAGAAAAAAAACAGATATTAATTTTTATAAAATCTGTTGGTATTATTGCTGAAAGAGGTATATTAATATTTTTTTTAATCAAGATATTAGTAAAAAACAAATATATTTTCTAATTTTTCGTTGGAATTATTGGCATAAGAGGTATATTTCTTTAATCAAAATATTAGCAAAAAACCATATCTGTTTACATCTTCCGTAAAATCGGTGAGAATTATTGTTAAAAGATTTATATTTCTATAATCAAGATATTACAGTCAGTAAACAAAACATTTTTTTAATTTCCGTAAAACCGGCCGAATTATTCTCTCTCCCCCCCCCACACACACACACTCTTCTAATTTCTTCAATCAAGACGCTAATAAAAACACATATATTTTCAACTTTAACAAACTCGGTTGGCATTACTTTCCAACTTCTCAGCGAAGGAGGCGGTCGGGGCGGACGAAACCCCGTACGGCGAGTGGTCCGTCGTCAGACTCCGAACCGGGGCCCACGGCACCGCCAGCTCGGATTTTCTGAGCCTGGCGGTGGGCCCCAGAGGCGGGATCGGTGAGAACGGGGATTCGGTCTCCCGCCAGCTGGTTTTGACAAAGGTGTCGATCGTCGAAAGACGGCCCGAGAATTACGAGGTAGGCAAAAAGGAAATTGAATGTTAATTGTTTTATGTTTCGGTTGAGTTCGTCTGTTTGTTTGTTTGTTGTTTGATTGGTTTGTATTGATGAAGTTCTCTCTTGTCGAAAGACGGCCCGAGAATTCCGAGGTAGGTAGAAAAGATAGTAAATGTTTTTTTTAATTGTTTTATGTTTTCGTTGAGTTTGTTTGTTGTTTGACGAAAGACGGCCTGAGAATTACGAGGTAGTTAAATTAAGGGCTGATTTCTCTAAATGTTTGTTTAATGGGAATTTGCAAAAGAGCCCCTGTGTTACTGAAAATTGCAAGGAAGCCCCTCTATTCTTCAAAAAATTAAAAAAATCGTCCTAGCGGTTGACTTTTGGAAAAATAGCGTTAGGTGAGATTTAACTGTAGGGACTATTTTAGGAATTTTTGAAGGATAGAGGGGCTTTTTTGCAATTTTCAATAATGCAGGGGCCCAGAGGCAGGGATTCGGTGTCTCGCCAGCTGGTTCTCACGAAGGTGTCGGTTGTGGAATGACGGCCTGAGAATTACGAGGCAGTTGGTTAGATTAGTTGTTAAATTGAAGCGTTGATTTTGTAGATGTTTCTTTTTAATTATTTGGTTAAGATTTAGTGCTATGCAATAAAATAATGGGTTTTTTCGCGTATTTCAAAGGGAGAAAAGTTCTTTTTTATTGCGCAGCACGAATCGTAACTCAAATCCAATGGCTGAGAAGTTCCAAGTACAAGGCCTGAAATACTTTAGTTGAAGTATTAGCAATCTTCATTGTACAAATATTTAATTTTAATTATTTTATATCGCCTAAGTTTGTTTCTTTGTTTGTTTGCTTTATTATATAGGCTGTGATTGTGAGGTCTTTGGCTTCAGTGAGTGCGCTTGTACGGTTTGCAGAAGAGCCTCAAATGTTCGCCATTGAATTTAATGATGGTTGCCCAGTTCATGTAAGTCCACTTACCATCTGTATATCTATTATTTATTTTCTAATGTTTAAGAGGCGATTTTTTCATGTTTAGCCCCTGCAAAATCTCAGAATATCATAGATACCCTCCAAGAACATATGAAATATCATTTGCATTACTTTTTTCTATACTTATATTTCCCATTTCTTAGGGTTCCACCTGCCTGATACTTTTGTAGGGGAATACTTAGTATTTTAATTTTTGAAATTTGCAAAAAGCCCCTCCATTGTGCTTAAATTGCAAAAAACAAGACCCTACACATCAATTTATTAAAAAACATTAATTCTCATGACTAAGACGAGCTAACCAAACAGTGGACTTTTTTGCAATTGTCTAAACAAGACTGGGGCTTTTTTTCAAATTAACCAAAACACCGGGTCTTTCTTACAAATTTCTCTTCATTATTCACATATCTCTCATCCCAACTTCCTCATTTTTTCAGGTCTACGCCAGCACATCGCGCGACAACCTGCTCGCAACCGTCCGCGATTTACTCCAAACCGAGCTCCAGATCCCGATCCCGCTCCTCCCCCGCCTCACCATGCCAGGTCACCGCCTCGACCCTCCTTGCGGCCGCTCCCCAACTCCCTTCCAAATCCGCCCAACAATCGACTTAGAAACCGCCACAATGCACCTCAAACACTTAGCCGCCACCGCGAAAGATACCGTCGCGGAAGGCGGCTCGGTTCCCGGATCCCGGGCCCGACTCTGGCGCCGGATCCGGGAATTCAATTCCTGCGTTCCTTACTCCGGGATCCCGGTTTCGATAGAAGTTCCGGAAGTTGTGTTAATGGCGTTAATTACGATGTTGCCATCGACTCCGGCGAACCTCCCGCCGGAAGCTCCTCCTCCGCCGCCGCCGTCGGCAAAGGCGTCGGCGACGGTGATCGGATTTGTTTCTTGTTTGAGGAGGCTTCTCGCATCGAGATCCGCGTCGTCTCACGTGATGTCGTTTCCGGCCGCGGTCAACCGTATAATGGGTTTGTTACGAAACGGGTCGGAAGGAGTCGCGGCCGAAGCGGCCGGACTCGTAGCCATGCTTATCGGCGGCGAAAATAATAATATTATTACTAATAATAATGTTTTGGATGACGCGAAAGGGGAGTGGCACGCGACGTACATGCACGCGAAATCGGTGCTTTTCGCGCATTTGAGCTACACGACTATTTTAGTCAACCGATTGAAACCCTCTTCCGTTTCCCCTTTGTTATCCATGTCAATCGTTGACGTGCTTGAAGCGATGTTATGCGAACCGAACGGAGAAACAACTCAACACACGACTTTTGTTGAACTGCTTCGCCAGGTGGCGGGCTTAGGAAGGAGATTATTCGCTTTGTTCGGCCATCCAGCTGAATCGGTACGTGAAATTGTAGCGGTTATTATGCGGACAATTGCAGAGGAAGACGCGATCGCAGCAGAATCGATGCGAGACGCTGCTTTAAGAGACGGAGCTTTGTTAAGGCATTTATTGCATGCGTTTTTCCTGCCGGTTAGTGAGAGAAGAGACGTGAGTCGCCAGCTGGTTGCTCTTTGGGCGGATTCTTACCAGCCGGCTTTGGATTTATTGTCTAGGATTCTGCCACCTGGACTCGTTGCGTATTTGCACACGCGGTCTGACGGAACGGAAGATCCGAGTCAGAGTTTGTATGACGAGGCGCCGTTGAGCAGGAGACAGAAACGGATTCTTCAACAGAGACGGAGTAAATCCGGTCGAAATGTTAATATCTCACTTCCACAAGACCAACATGTTTTTAATAATAATAATAATTATAATAATAATAATGTTGGAGAGGAATCTTTGGCTAGTCCTGGTGCGTATGTTGGTGTACCAACACCAACACAAGATCCAAACTTAATTCATCACGCAAGTCAATCTCAATATCAATATCCAGTCTATGCAAATGCGAATACAGTTACTGGTACGGTACCAAATACCGAGTTTCAATACCCTGTAGCTCCAAATACCGAGTTTCAAAATGCAACATACCATACGGGCTTAACTGACTCGATCGGATCCAACTCTATGGACCTCGCCGGCTCGATGAACTCTGACGTGCCGGTACCGGCCCAGGTCGTAGTAGAAAACACTCCAGTCGGTTCCGGCCGTCTTCTCTGCAACTGGTACGAGTTTTGGAAAGCTTTCGGTTTAGACCACAACCGAGCCGATTTAATATGGAACGAACGAACGAGACAAGAACTCCGCGAAGCCTTACAAGCCGAAGTTCATAACCTAGACGTGGAAAAAGAACGAACCGACGATATCGTTCCAGGTGTTACTTCCAGCGCGGTTTCCGATGCAGATTCCTCTCCTCGTATTTCCTGGAATTACTCCGAATATTACGTCTCCTACCCAAGCCTCTCGAAGGAAGTCTGCGTCGGCCAATACTACTTACGACTCTTCCTCGAATCAGGAAGCTGTTACTTACGCGATCCGGTCTTGTTTTTCCGAGCGTTATACCACCGATTTCTATGCGAGGCCGATATTGGGCTTACTGTGGACGGTTTAATTCCTGACGAATTAGGGCTTTCTGACGACTGGTGCGACATGGGGAGGTTGGACGGGTTCGGAGGAGGAGGCGGGTCGCAGGTGAGGGAGCTCTGCGCGAGAGCCATGGCGATTGTTTACGAGCAGCATTGCGAGCTGATTGGGGCTTTTGAAGGGACGGCTCATGTGACTGTGTTGCTGGATAGGACGAATGATAGGGCGTTAAGGCATCGGCTTTTGCTTCTTTTGAAGGTGAGTTTGTGTTGTGAAAGGGCAACCTTTTTATGAGAAAAATGCCCTTTCTTAATTCGGAGATTCATAAATTGAGAAAATAGTCCCTTGCGTATTGATAATTGCAAAAACGCCCCTTCTTAATTCAGAAATCCATAAATTCAAACATATATGTTTCAACATATATCTACCTTATTATTTTTGCGAATTCGCCTTTACATATACAGGCATCCGACTTTATACCTTATCATCTCCTCCTCTTCTTAAGAACAACAGTTTTTTCTCCGCAATTATCAATAACGAAAGGGCTTCTTCGCAAAATCTAGGGAGCTAATTCATTCATACACTACTACTATTCTATCTTCCTCACTAACTATTCATTCTTTCCAGGCTTTAGTAAAAAACCTCAAGAACATAGAATCCTGCGTGAGGGTCCGAGGCGTGACCCTCTCCGTGGACCTTCTAACAACCTCTCACGAGGCCTCGGAACGCACGGCCATCCCGCTGCAGTCCAACCTTCTCGCCGCCACGGCCTTCACCGAACCGTTGAAAGAGTGGATGATTTTGGACAAGGACGGGAAGCAGTTGGGGCCGTTTGAGAAGGACGCCGTGAGGCGGATGTGGTCGAGGAAGGAGGTCGACTGGGGGAGCAAGTGCTGGGCGAGCGGCATGGCGGATTGGAAGAGGATGAGGGATGTTAGGGAGCTCAGGTGGGCGCTCGCGGGGAAGGTTCCGGTTCTGACGCCGACTCAGGTGAGGGTGTGGTTTTTAGGAATTATTTGTTTGGTTTGGTTCTTTTTAGGGGAATTTGGAGAAACACGTCTGCGTTATGATTAGATTTGGAAGGTGTTGTCCCTCTGTTGATGGAAAATTGGAAGAAAGATACTCTATTGTTTAGATAATTGCAAAAAAATATTTAATTCTTTTAGATGACTAAACTAACAGCGTTGGGTGTTAATGAACTTAAGGGATTTTTGGCAATTTCCTAAAGAATAGAGGGGCTTTTGTGCAATTTATACATAATGTAGGTTTTTTTTGTAAATTAGTTATCATTTGCAGGGTTCTACGTGAATGTTTCTCCTTTTGCAGCAGTACACCTGAAAGAAGTTTCCCTTATTTACTTTTTATTTGTTTTATTTATTTCTCTTTTAAAAAATCAGGCAGGAGAGGCAGCTCTGTGTATATTACACAGCATGGCATCAGCTCATTCGGACTTGGACGATGCGGGAGAGATCGTGACCCCAACGCCAGCTGTCAAACGCACTTTATCCAGCCCTAGATGCCTTCCTCACGTCGCTCAGGTACTCATTCATTCATTCTCACTCATTCATATTTCCCTCTACCGGAAAATCTAATTTTAAAGTTATTGGCATGGTTATGAACGATTCGATACAGATATGGTGACACAATAATTACAAAAAACATAGGATAGATACAACACGTCTATTATATATATTATTTTATTATTTTAACAATAGTAATTTATGCATCAACTAACAGATGCATCTGTTATAATAATATTTTATGCACCAAGTACATTTACTCATACATTAAAAGGTATTTCACTCTCATCCGAGAAGTATTTGGAAACATGTCCTATCATTCCGA